>JBAMJV010002206.1:0-243061 GCA_037951105.1 Echinarachnius parma | reverse complement strand
CAGAAGACTTTTCGGTCGTTTTTGGCGCGGTCCAGTTCGCATTCGGAATAGCCAGTCTGATCGGTGGTTATTGTTCAGGTGAGTTTAACAGTTCCCTTGAGATGTTGAAACCTTCTATAGACTGTGTACATGCATGGCTTCCAACGCTCCTATTTCATGTATGTATGCTTCTGTAGACAAGCGAGTAAATTGAACACGATGATTTATTTGTGTTTTTCATTTATTGCTGTTATTATTAATGAGGTAAAATGTCCTGGATTTTTTATGTAAAACACCTGACACTTCAGCGCCCAGTTTCATAAAAAAAACGTATGTTACTGCAGTTGTATGTTCCCAATTTTTTAACTACCATGGTAACATCTACACTTGTCTATGATGATTGGCTGTATACCTGCTAGTAATAACGATTAAACACTTACCACAATTGCAAATTGTTTATGAAACAAAGGCCCGATTGTTAATTATTAAAACAAAGTAAGACATGGAGTATATCAAAATGTTTTACGAAGATACCTAGTCATTATTTACAAACGTAGATTGCCGCTTTATTCCAGAGACTAATGTTCTACAAAGTCAAGAAGTCCATAGCATGTGTATCACACATTAGCTATAATGCATTGTCCATAAATCTAGAGGAAACGCGAACGAACGAACGAATTGTACATATTGGTTTTCAGAGGCTTGTTCACTGCACATATTCAACAATAAGTAGTTGCATTAGACTTGATTTCAGATATGCATTTTGTGATAAAAACACGGACAGAATTATGTGCTCTCACACAGTTTCTATTGTAATACGTATACAGCAGGCCAGGATTACAAAAAAATGCAATCTCGTTTGAAATTATTGGTTAATTATCTAACCATTAGTGTAAATTATGCACAACATATAATGTACATACTATATTTTGCGCTCAGTAAGTATGTTATCCACCCAAACAGAAAACAGAAGCATATTGCGAAAACATTTTAATCAGTTTGCAATATCCTATTATTAATCCTATATTCTATATATGTGTTTCTTTGCTTATTTGTTTATGTTAACTTCTTTTCCCAATGTTCTTTTCCCCCTGTATATCATTTCACCAGGACTGATTGCCGATTACTTTGGATCTTACGACGCGACCTTCAAACTTCTAGCTATCACGGAGGCGTTTTGCTTTATCGCAATGATACCAGTGAAGCTAAATCCACGAAGACTTGTTTCCGATACCAACATTTGACATCCGAACTAGCCCACGAACGTTATAAAGCCAATCGAGAGCCTAGAGTTCAACCGGCTGCTGATAGCGACAACGAGTGAATCGCACAAGACTAGGTATTGATGCAGTAATACTTTGAGTTGCGATCAATCGCAACTAAGTGATTCAGCACATATTTGCGATTGAGCTCAACTAGCCAGTGCATAAAGAAAAGTTGCATTGATTTCAAACGCAAACAAATTATGGGGACATTATAAAAGGGTAACCTCGCTATTCATAAAGACCGATATTCATAACGTTATATTTCCGTATAATAGGACCGCTATTCATAAAATGAAAAAGGGATCGCTCTTCATAAAGGCAAAAGGACCACTATTCATAAGGATCGCTATATATAATGTAAGATGAGGGTCGCTATGCATAAAACGAAAAGGGGGTCCCTATTCATAAAGGCAAAAGGATCAGTACTCATAAGGACCGCTATTTATAATACGAAATCAGGGTCGCTGTGCATAAACATGAAGAAGGGACGCTATTAATTATTCATAGTGGGTGTCACTACTCATAAGAACCGCTATTCATAATACGAAATCAAGGTCGCTACTTGTTATGTAAGAAGAGGGTCGCTATGCATAATGTAAGAAGAGAATCGCTATGCATAATGTAAGAAGAGGATCGCTAGTCATAATGTAAGAAGAGGGTCGCTATTCATAATGTAAGAAGAGAGTCGCTATCCATAATGTTACATGAGGGTCGATATTTATAAAATTATAAAAGGTCCTTTTCTTAGGTCGATCCTTTTCTTAGATTATGAATAGCGGCCCTTATTAATAATGACCCTTATGAATAATGACAATTTTTTGTTCATAACCTAAAATGTATTAATAATGAATAGTGGTCCTTATGGCAAGGTGACCCTAAGCTTATAAATAGCGGTCCTTATGCATTGCGAAAAGATCCCAATATTCACAATGTGACCCACACTGTGAAATTAGCCTGTGTTAATAACAATGTTACGTACTGTAATACTTACGCTAAATAGTGTGTATTGGACTGTACTAAATACATGTCCAAGAAAATAGATATCTGTTCCAATAATGTTTCGGTTAAAATGCTAATTTTCGTCACATAATTAAACCCAGTCAGTGACTCGAAGATTACCTGGTTCCTTTATTTCGTAGTACTTTGTATGCAGTAAATTCATACATTTGTTACATTACTGTAAATAACTTTCCAAAATGATATAATTGGTACATTGGTTGCATTAATTTTGTTCATGTTTACTTTTATTTGTATGTTTGTATTTATTTTATTTTAATTATAAATCTGTACTGTTAAGTCTGTACAGGGGGTAGATTCGACATCGATTTGTATTATTCGTTATTTCAATTTAGCAATTTGGTCAATTTAGTATAACAAAGATTGTATAATAATAATTGTAGGGATGTATATAAATGTATAATTATATTATGAATATGGTTATTAGGTTCTGCATGTATAATTTATGAATGTTTTTTTGTAATGATCTACATGTATAATTTACAGTACAATTACGAGTGTCTGTCGTTGAGGATCAAGTGCTTTTTGCTCACGTGATTTAGCAACAGATCGTTGTGGGCTTTATTGAACTCATAGTAAAATTGTCTCTGTTGTATTAATCAGCGCGTGTTGGTCTCACTCGCCTTGTTTTTTTATGTTGTACATTACGTAGTTTTATGCTAATATTCAAAAATGCTTTTCTTCTGACCAAATCGAGCTAATGTATTTTAATTACATAACATATACCATGCAGATTCATACAGACTACAAGGACATATTGGAAATACCGATTCACCATTCCGTTTAAAATGTTAAAGGTTCATTCATATTCAAATCTCTTGATACATTGAGATTTGACCAATGAGCATCGTCGTTACGGGATAGAATGATCACATTTGACCTAGAATATGTAGAAGTATGATATGACAGACAAAAGTACGACTGCGATACAAAGCGGGAAGGAGATGGTACCAAAGAGCCACCTACCGTAGAACACCATCGTCAAGCACCCCCAAGCACCTATATGCATCTTGCTGTTAATGAGCGCCCGCTCTCTGTCCAAACGGGAAACTTTAATCAAGAATGCAAATAATGGTGAGGAATATTCATGAGGATAATAATGGAGGTGAATCTCATGGAAACTTCTTTAAAAGCAAGATGCGTATAGGTGCTTGGGGGTGCTTGACGATGGTGTTCTACGGTATTCCTCTTCGACTTCGGCTTGTTCCAAGCATCACTGCGGACGGTGCTGGCATGTGCCCCCGTAGAACTGGTTGACGCGGCACTGCAAGAAGGCCTCCCGCGCGTTGGCCTTGGCGCCCGGTCCGACCAGTCGGTAGCACGGCGGGTAAGCGACGCCGAAATAGTAGTGGTAGGCGAGCACTGGGTCAGTCAGGACCATACGAGCTAGGCTGGGCAGAGCTCCAATCTCCTTCGCAAGGAAGTCATTGTAGTTAGTTGGAGACATCTGGAATTTAAACGTTTTTCTTTATGAATTACATTTTGGCTACTTCTAAGGGATCTAGTCACTTTGTTGACAATGCATGTGTAATCTGATGTTTGGGTGACAAAATTTGCATGTGTGTGATCTGATAGGTCCACTGAAAATTCAACGGTAGATGAAAGTCATATGACCGAGTAATGAGCGAAAATGGGAAGTGGTATTCAATTACTCACGGCAATTACTTTCTGCACTGTAATAGTTATTCCCAGTTCAGAGAATTTAAAATCCGAACACTTCAATCATACATATCTTTATTTAAAAACAAAAAGAGAACTCGGAAACCGGTTCCATGTTTCTACTGGTAGTTTGCTTTTTTTTATGTATGTACAGGTGACATTCATGTTGGGTTTTTGTAGCCAAGCTGTCAAGATAGAGGCAAAAGCATTTTAGTTGATCAATTCCCGCCAATTACCCATACACCTGGGCCCCGTTGCAGAAAGAGATACAATCGATTGTAAGTTGCAATTGATTGTATGTCAGAAAATTTGCGCGTTTCAACCAATCAGATTTGCGCATGTAGAACACGTGATTCGACTTACAATTAATTGCAACTTACAATCGATTGTATATCTTTCTGCAACGGGGCCCAGGGCTGAGAGCAGGAAGTGGGGATAAAGTGTCTTGCTGAGAGGGACACACATGCCGCGATTTGGAATCGAACCAATGGCCTTCATATTGAGAGACGGAATCCCAAACCAATATACTACGACAACCTCGGTATCATGACTATATCAATCATTTTACGGTTGGTATCTTACGCAATACGGGTAATATCCCTCCAATTGGGTATAGATGTCATCCATCCACGCGGTTATCTCCTTCTCCATAGCAGCCACGGAGGGCAGCTTCACCTCCCTCTTGATGACCTTCGTAGCATATCTGGCCTGCATCTCCGATATGTGGTTCTGACCCGCGAGGTACGGGACTTCAAAGCCGACAAACGCTAGGGTAGGGTGTGCCATTCGCGGTGGAATGATTCTAAGGTAGAACGTAAGGTTGCTGTTACCGTCTGTTGAAATATGGATATAAACAACACAATGACAACATCGTTAACAATCTTGGGATTTTTCCACACACGCCCTGTAATTGTTATGCTATTTCAACAATACTGATCAATTAGTTTGGCCAATAAAGATACTTTCGTATAACTTTCCCAAAACCGTTATTTGGCTTTAAGGAAGTCGTTCATTTCCCTTTCAGTTATCCCAATCATGACTTTCCTCTATAGTTTAGGGTAATCTGTCGCCCTAGTCTGGTTATTTTCCGGACCATTCAGGGGTAAAAGATGCACGCTTCGATTTTAAATGAATGTTCAGATCCTCCGGATCTTTCTTTGCTTCAGGCCATGACAACATAATGTTCGAGTTGTATGGAGTGCGCGGATAGGATCCTGTTTAGTGTTTACACTAGTCGCTTGTGCTCTGAGTCTTTTCGATGAGCGTATTATCGCATAAATTAACGTTGCTTACATGACTGTGCCTAACAGTTGTTCCGTGATGTCATCGGGATTAAGAGCACAAGATGACACGTACAGAGATTTCGACATAAAAGCTCCACTCATAATGTAGTCGGGTATCCTGATTCTCCCCCCCCCCCCCCCCCTCCCCCATTTCACCCTATACCACAAACAGTGAGTGGCTGTGTCAAGCTCAACGATGGTGCACTTCACAACACGAACACGAATCCCTGTATACAGAGGACTGAGACAATTCACTGGGTTCACTGGGCGTATGGATTTATGAATAACGCCACCTAGCATCAGCTTTGGGGAGCTAATGCCGATGTGCGATACTGGGGAAAACGTATTATGACAAGGTTTACAACCAGCTTACCTGGAATTAATTCCTTCTTGAAGAAGGGGAATTTCACATCATAGCCAGTGGCAAAGATGACAATGTCGATGTCGCTCAAATAACTTCCGTCCGTGAAGTTGACCGTTGACCTGTCGAACGACCTGATTGGACCCTTCACCATAATGTTGCCATGTCTAGGAAAATGTTTTGCAAGATATTTTTGGTTTAAATATAATTAGGTATACATGTTGGTATAGCATTCCCTTCAAGAGCAAATCCATTTACACAAATTAAGAACTCCCATCTGCGACTTTGACATTCATCTTGATGTAATTCTTGTTCGGTTATGGGCTTTGGTGACAGGATGCCCAGGTCAGCGAGGTCATGCGCAGACCTGACCTGGGACTGAAGTTAATTGGCACGAAATTCACACCATAACTTACCGGATCTTCATAGCGATAGTGTCGTTCATGATCGGTTTCGTTTTGGTTATGTGCTTTGGTGACAGGATCCCCAGATCAGCGGGGTCATACACAGCTCTGACCTGGGACTGTAGTAGCTCCCCTTGGATCCAAGCTGGGATCCAGCTCATGCAGCGCGTGTTAACATTCGTTTCAATTAGATTCTTTCCTAAAAAGCGCGGGAATATCCATGCTCCGCTCCGCATACTGATGTACACCTGTAACGAAAACAATCAAACTTATTAAATCTCTACAGTGTTTGTGAATGTGTATGGACACATGCCCTTAAAATCAGCTCCATGATCGGGGATTTGTTTTTATTGCATTGCAAGTTGGGTGTAGTGTCTATAGGAGGTTCATTGTGGTATACTCTGAATGTTCCGTTCTTTATATATATATGGATGCTAACTTGTGCATCAGACAATCCAACATATTGTAATGGGATCTAGTTACTTTGTTGACATGTGCAAACAGTGATGAATCGTTGACAAATGTTGTGATCTGAAAGATCCACCGAGTAATGTGTGGAAATGTAATGTTAAATGGATATTATACGACTAACAAAGGGGGGGAAATTCAAAGTGATAATCCGCTTAATCATTGCGCTGACTTTGTTTATTATAACATTCCAGCAGATAATTAAAATATGCGACCATTAAATCACAAATATCTTTTTAAAGAACGGGATATTAGACAAACCGAAACCTGTTCCATGATTCTATTGGTAATACGGATACAATGAGGGATAAGAGAACCACTAGAGTTCTAAGTAAGATATGACGATTTGGACACTGTTACTATAGCTCCCTTTTAAATTGCTTTTCGATCTAGAAACACCTTTCCTTAACAAAATATGTTCCTAGATCGGGGGTTAATTATTGAACCGCATAGTATTATTACATTGTCTGCGTTTATAATTCATGTGATTCTGATTTTATTTTACTTATAATATAGAATACTGAATATAAATAGAATATTGAATTACCTCTTCAGCATGATTGCTCGTAATGTCGGCCATGTCTCCTGCTGATAATGAGGAGCCTGTGATAAGACAACAAGATTACTTTTACAAATCGTCTGATAGAAATTAGAATTTAAGCATTTTTGTCTTCATAAGTAGAAAAAATAGTCAGTGGAAACCCGTTCGATTGCACAGTAAATGGTATTTAAACAAAATATATCTATATATAATTTATAATACGAAGAATCAAGCGAATGGTGTCCAATGGACAAAATGATAATACGCCAGGGGCATGTAAGACCTAATACATGTAGTGTATTGGGTATTGCTATTCAAAGTTACCTGTATGGTGTACTCTTCTTTATTTAAATATTCTATTAAACTCATGAGTATATGAGTATATCAACCTTGCGATTATTCGTATAAATTGGCATGCGTTTGCTCTCGTAGGTTTGAAGGCATGTGTGTAGTATTAACAAGAATTTCGATTACACAGTCATATCGTATCCAACATCATCGTGACATCTTGGGCTCATGTGAGTGTTTTCTAAAAAGGCATTGGTTTCAACCATTTTGCATACAAAATTATGCATATCATGTTTTATTGAAATAATGATTAAATAGAGAGATCATCAAGAACTATTTAAAAAACGCTTTTGAACATTTTTGAAAAAGTGCAAGCATTTTATTTTATTTTTTTTTAAATCATCTAATTATTTGGGCCCCAAATAATTATAAGATCAGATATATTTATTGATATTTCAGCCATTTCTGGGTCGATTTTGACCAAATAAAGTTTATTCTGCAATTAAAATTGCATGTTCTCTCAAATTCGACACTCAGTTTTTCATTACCTCACAAAAAAAATTGTGATGTGTAGCGCCCTCTCTACCAAAACTAAACTACCACTTTAAACTCATGAGTATAATGAGTATATCAACCTTGCGAGTATTCTAAATTGGCATGCGTTTGCTCTCGTAGGTTTGAAGGCATGTGTGTGTATTAACAAGAATTTCGTATCGTATCCAACATCATCGTGACATCTTGGGCTCATGTGGTGTTTTGAAGGGCTTTTGGGTTTATCATGTTCTGGGGGGTTGGTGGAACAGTGTGTTTAAAGAGGTAGTACAGTTTTGGTAAGGCTGAGCTTTAGTAACCAAAACCTGCACAAAAACATTACAAACTGATAGTTATAACTCCACCATGCTCGAAGAGTATAGAAATTATAAACGACTAAGAAAAAAGCCTGTTATCATTTTAAAATAGTCATTAAAACACAAGAGGGCGCTCTGAAAAAAACACACATTGGTTTCAACCATTTTGCATACAAAATTATGCATGGGATGTTTTGTTTAAAAAATGGTTAATTAGAGATATCATCATTAACTATTTAAAAACCGGTTTTGAAATTTTTTGAAAAAGTGTAAGCAATTTTTTTAATTTTTACAAAATCATCGAATACATCTGGGACCCAGATCTATTCTGATCGGATGTATTTATTGATATTCCGCCATTTCTGAACCGTTTTGATCATTAAAATTTATTCTGTCATTAAAATTGTATGTTCTTTCAAATTTGACACTCAGTTTTTTCATTATCTCACAAAGAAATTATTTTGTGTAGCGCCCTCTATACCAAAACTCAACTATCCATTTAACATTTTAACGATTAGTCCACGACAACACCACGACTGTATATAAGCAGTGCACCCATGTGGGTTGCCTCTTACTAGCTCTCGTATTTTTGCATAGTTTATAGTGATTCTTGCACCCATCCAGTTATTATTTTTGCACCATTTGGATCATCACAAACTCAGGATAGTTTGAGCCAAATTTCTTGTCATTTTGTGTTGTTTTTGGTGTGAATTAGAATAGTTAAACATTTGGATGTATATGTACTATAAACTGAACTGTGAGCAGCCATACTTCCCCTCATTCACTACTGTAGCAAGCTGTGCATTGCTTTGCTTGGGATTAAGTCTGGAGATGAATAGCTACTGCTCTATTCATGGTCTATTGAGACTGGATTAAGCTTCAACTCACAATGGCCTGGAATAGAATCACCGCTTTTGTTGGCCTTACCATCCTTTTGAGCCTACTTCACTATCAAGGGAGTTTTAAAGCTGATACTGCCAATGTGTATTACAGCAAAAGATGGCGGACACAAACTATTTATAAGTTACAGGGATACTTGGGCACTCGTATCTCATACTACAGCAACAGTTCCTCAACTTTCCAGTCGTCGCTTCTGATCTGTGGTGACGTGAGCCCTAACCCGGGGCCGATTTCCAGTGGGAACGCACCACCGTCTGCTAATGCCAACAACACTTCCAGCCAACATCGCAGATACCTTGAATCAACATACTATCACGAACTGCGTGCCAACGCTGACAGCGCCCATGTCCTGAGACTGAACAAGGCCGTCTGGGACAGAATCCATGATTTGGGCATTGCACGCACCACGAAGACTCACCGTGGTTCAAAAGGACAGATGAGACGCAACAGACACATTCCTGTATTAGAACCAGCTTCTCGTCAAAAGAAGAAAGAAAACAGCCTGGCCGCTTCTCAAAATCCTTCACTACAAAATCTTCAGTCAGCAAGTTGCAACTTTGCTCTTTGGAATTGTCGATCAATGAGCAACAAAATTCCTATGATCTGTGACTTTGTTATCTCTAACAAGTTGGACGTTCTGGCCATTACTGAAACATGGTTGCGTGGCGATGAACGAGATGATCAACCAATTGCTGATCTCATGAACACTCTTCCAGGATACAAGTTTCTTCATGTGCCAAGAAAGGACCGACCAGGCGGTGGAGTTGGATTATGTTTCCGGACCTCCTTCAATGTTCGTAAATGTAACCAGACGTCATTTGACTCCTTCGAGTATCTTGATGTGTTAATTACAGCCAGCCATAATTCACCTCTCCGTCTTGCTATCATCTACAGACCACCTCTTGGCAACAACCAACAATCAACGACTGCATCATTTATGAAAGACTTCTCTACCTTTCTTGAAGTGCTAATTTCATCACCAAATAGATTGTTGATATGCGGGGATTTTAATTATCATGTAGATAATACAGAGAATCTGGAAGCTAAGCGCTTCCTGGATTTAGTAACTTCCTTCAATCTGACGCAGACTGTTGAATTCCCAACACATCAACATGGTCACACACTCGACCTTCTTCTTTCAAGGGAGTCAGATGATTTCATCAGTGATCTATCTAGCACTAATTACCTTCCGTCTGACCACGTTGCTGTAACGTGTCTTCTCTCCATTGGAAAGCCGGACTTGATCAAAATGTCCATTAAATGTCGAAATCTCCGCTCCATCGACATTGATGCTTTCCGTCATGACATATTAAAATCAGATCTTTGTATAGCTCCTGCTGAGGACATTGATGAATTAATTGAACAATATGAAAACACCCTACGAGATCTGCTGGACAACCATGCACCTGTCAGGGTTCGTACCATTACCTGTCGCCCAAATGCCCCTTGGTATGATGAGGAGTTAAGAGCTGCTAAACAGGAGATGAGACGATGGGAAAGACGCTGCAAAGCATCTTCACTGACTGTTGATAAGGAGATATTTACAGCAAAGTGTCGCCACTACTATCATCTGATCCGTGAAGCAAAGAAGAATCATCACTCTGCACAGCTGAAGGACTGTAACCAACGTGAGCTTTTCCAACGAGTTGACAGATTATGCAATCCTTCGTCTTCTTCCAGAGTCCTACCTTCTTCAGACAGAGGTGATGATACATCTTTAGTTGAAGCCTTCTCTGCCTTCTTCTGTGAGAAAGTTGATCGCATTGTCGACGAGCTCTCTTCATCCAATTCGCAGACCGACTTCACTAGGATCTCTCGCTTTGACCAAGGCACAGAATGCGAAACTGTCTTTGATAACTTCTCAACGCTCTCGGTAGAACAGATCACTAAGCTGGTTATGAACTCACCGTCATCCACATGCTCTCTTGACCCTATTCCAACATGCCTTGTCAAGAGATGTGTTGAAGAACTAGCTCCAGTTATTACTCGTATTGTGAACACCTCATTCACTAAAGGCTGTTTTCCTGATGCTTTCAAGACAGCTCATGTTAAGCCATTGTTGAAGAACTCAAAGCTGAATCCTGAGGAACTTTCAAGTTATAGACCTGTGGCCAATCTTAAGTTCATTGCAAAAATACTTGAGAGGGCCGCTGTTTCTCAGATGCAATGTTACTTGTCAACAAACAATCTTCATTCAAGGATGCAATCGGCTTATCGGCAGAATCATAGCTGTGAAACTGCACTACTACGAGTTCACAATGACCTTCTTTTGAGCCTCGATCAAGGACAAGAGGCATTGTTATTGTTGCTGGACTACTCCGCTGCTTTTGACTCTATCATCCACGATACACTACTTCAAAGATTACAATATAACTTTGGATTCAACAGTAGTTCATTAAATTGGCTACATACTTATGTTACAAATAGATATCAACATGTAGTAATCAAAGATGAGGTTTCAAGCCAACGTATTATAAACCAGGGAGTCCCACAAGGATCTGTGATGGGTCCAATACTGTTTACTTTGTATTCATCCCCCTTGGAGAACATTTTGCAGAGTTATGGTTTTGGTTATGTAGTTTATGCTGATGATACCCAGCTTTATACACTTAAACATTCAGACCTACAATTAATTATTCCTCAATTAGAGTCATGTTTAGTGGATATCAAATTGTGGTCATCAAGTAATTTGTTAAGGCTGAATGCAGAGAAAACTGAATTCCTTCATATGTCATCTCGATTTAGACAAAAGAATATAATACCACCTGTTGTGTTTAATCAGAGTTCACTGCAACCCGCAAAGTGTGTTAGAAACTTGGGTGTTTTCTTTGATGAGAATTTGTTATTAGTAAATCATGTAAAAAATATTTGTAAAAAAGCATCATTTGGTTTGTATAAGCTTGGAAAGATTAGACAGTATTTGGATAAAAGCACCACTGAAAGACTTGTCCATGCTTTTGTTTTAAGTCATATTGATAATTGTAATAGTATTTTATTTGGTTTACCTGAGGTGTTATTAAGTAAAGTACAACACATACAAAATTCTGCTGCTCGCTTGATAACACGTACTAAAAGATGTGAATCCATAAGTCCAGTTTTGTATAATTTACATTGGTTACCTGTAAATAAACGAATTATGTTTAAGATTTTAGTCATTACGTTCAAATGTATACATGGAAATTCACCTGATTATATTCAAGAACTTATTAGTTTGTATAAATCGTCTAGAGTCCTTCGATCAAGTTCAAAGAATTTTTTAGTTCAGTTTTCTGTTAAAACTAAGACATACGGTCAGCGGTCTTTCCAGTTTGCTGCACCTATGCTCTGGAACAAACTTCCTTACCATATTAGACAATCTGATACAGAGCATCAATTTCGAGCCAATTTAAAGGCTTTTTTGTTTGTTAATGAATTGTAAGTTTTTACTATTTTATCTTTGCTTAAATACGCTTCTATTTCTCTCTCTCTTTCATTTATGCGCACTGAGACTTAATTGTAAGATTGCGCCATATAAGAAACGACTATTATTATTATTATTATACTTTAGCAGTCACATTTGTTAGATACAGAAAATCTGCGGCTGCCGTACGGCCTTTGAAGTGATGACGCACGGTCGCCTTACGGCGTCCCTGCGGTGATCGTAAGTTTTTGAAAAATAGCAAGCCAGACGCTAGGCGCCCGCAAGGTGGCCACAGGTGGGCATACGGCAACCGTTCGACCAGACTGACGCTAACGCTTAATACACCTAGTGTCGTGGATAATCTGAATAGCACATAAATGCAATACAGGGTGGCTCCCAAAAAACGGAACGGGTCACTTCTCAAAATATAGTAACACAATTATTATATCCATCAGATAGGGTGTCTTTTCGAATGAAAAGTGATAACAAAAACAGTAATTTTAAACGAGTAGTAATTCATAAGAACCTATAGTGCAGCCCCACGGCGCCCGCAAGGCCACCGTACGCCCGACGTACGGTCGACGTGGAACCGTTCTACGGCATGGCTACGGCGTGTCTTATTGCTACGGCGAACGTTGAAATGAAAACACTTATAACTCCGCGCTATTATTCCACGGCGACCCCTGCGGCCTGTAAAATATACGGATACGTCGTACGGTGACCCTGCGACCACCGTAGACTTTCTGCGACCGCCGCACGTACCTCTTGATTTCGGGGGCGTACGGCCGCCGTATGCTCGCCATAGAGCAAATGTGACTGTGGTATAAATGTCGCGTTGTTCAGGGTGCCACAGGCTCGTCAACTTCCGATTAACTTGAAAAAGCAAAGCTCTATGTATCTCGTACACATAGTGTTCATATATATGTAGCTCATCGAAACTCGTGCCGCACTCGGTTAACACGTACGGCGATCGCCTTTACTTGAATCGTGCTCGGTTCTACTCGTGCTATTATTGCGATTAACTCGTAATGCTCGCGTAAACGTTTCACTTTGGTGAGTTGTAGTTACGAGTTGACGTGAGTGTCAACTCGCGTGCATCCCTTGGACACTAGATAATTTTAAAACGTGTCATAAGATCACCATGGATTATATTAGCATGATATAGGGAGAGTACAATCCATGCGATGACTGCTCAAAAACACGGAGTACATGCTAGATACATTTACTGCGATTCGAGTCAGGTCATCATGCAGTCGTCTGTTGTCCCTCGCCGAACAAGAACCACCGCGAACATTATGTCCAAGTCTGACATTTCTTTAAATCCTTCCCGTTAGAGCAACGTATTGGTATTTGGGAGACGATTTTGCAATGAAATGGGAATAAAGTGGAAATTTCGTTTCTATTCAGTAATAATACGTAGCATTATAGAGTCTCGCCCTGCTCATGGAAAGACAGAGCTGATAACTATAGCCACGTCTTGGCAGAATTCTAAACGATTCGAAAAAAGTGGGGGGGGGCAAAACGCGTTTTTGCCCCCCAAAAAAGCCCCCCCCCCCCAAAAAAAAAAAAAAAAAAAAAAAAATTGCGTATGGGGTGGGGTTTTCTGTACCGGCCACGTAGTTCCTGTGTACTGTAGGCTGTCATTGCTCTGACTGTTTGTGTGACGTGCACCAAATTGCACCATTTCAAGTATATAAATGCAAAATCTTCCCCGTGGGAGGGTGTTACCCCCTCCGAAACCCACCCCCACTGGCTCTGCCCCAGCCCTCGGTCGCTTCGGTCCCTCGGGACTTATTTTTGGCTGTAAGCTATGTTATTGGATCATACATAATGTGGCATATGGTTTATGTTTTTATGCACCGGATTGCACCATTTCAATAAATGCAAAATCTTCCCTGTGGGAGGGGGATACCCCCTCCTAAACCCTCCCCCTCTGGCTCTGCCCCAGCCCTCGGTCGCTTCGCTCCCTTGGGAATCATTTTTTGATGTAAGCTATGTTGTTGATTCATACATAATGTGGCATATGGTTTATGTTTTTATGCACCAGATTGCACCATTTCAAGTATATAAATGCAAAATCTTCCCTGTGGGAGGGGGATACCCCCTCCCAAACCCTCCCCCTCTGGCTCTGCCTCAGCCCTCGGTCGCTTCGCTCCCTCGGGACTCATTTTTGGCTGTAAGCTATGTTGTTGGATCATACATAATGTGGCATATGGTTTATGTTTTTATGCACCAGATTGCACCATTTCAAGTATATAAATGCAAAATCTTCCCCGTGGGAGGGTGATACCACCTCCCAAACCCACCCCCACTGGCTCTGCCCCAGCCCTCGGTCGCTTCGGTCCCTCGGGACTTATTTTTGGCTGTAAGCTATGTTGTTGGATCATACATAATGTGGCATATGGTTTATGTTTTTATGCACCGGATTGCACCATTTCAATAAATGCAAAATCTTCCCTGTGGGAGGGGGATACCCCCTCCTAAACCCTCCCCCTCTGGCTCTGCCCCAGCCCTCGGTCGCTTCGCTCCCTTGGGAATCATTTTTTGATGTAAGCTATGTTGTTGGATCATACATAATGTGGCATATGGTTTATGTTTTTATGCACCAGATTGCACCATTTCAAGTATATAAATGCAAAATCTTCCCTGTGGGAGGGGGATACCCCCTCCCAAACCCTCCCCCTCTGGCTCTGCCTCAGCCCTCGGTCGCTTCGCTCCCTCGGGACTCATTTTTGGCTGTAAGCTCTGTTGTTGGATCATACATAATGTGGCATATGGTTTATGTTTTTATGCACCAGATTGCACCATTTCATGTATATAAATGCAAAATCTTCCCCGTGGGAGGGGGGTACCCCTCCCAAACCCTCCCCCTCTGGCTCTGTCCCAGCCCTCGGTCGCTTCGCTCCCTTGGGAATCATTTTGGGCTGTAAGCTATGTTGTTGGAGCATACATAATGTGGCATATGGTTTATGTTTTTATGCACCAGATTGCACAATTTCAAGTCCAAAAATGCAAAAGCTCCCTACCGTGAGAGGGGGGACACCCTCCCCCCCCCCCCCCCCCCCCCGCTCATTCACTTCGCTCCCTCGGGCTTGGTCGCTTTATCCTCGCAATGTCTCACTCTCACCTCTGGCTCAAAGTTGGCAACCCTGTGAGTGTGGTTGGGCATGAGCCCCTAAACACATAAATCATGAGCCCCCTTAGGGTTTTGCCCCCCCAATCCAAAACTGCTTCCGGCGCGCCTGGTGTATCTGGCTAGTTTTGTTCACTGGATTCCCTTTCGTGTATTTTCTATTTTCTATTAATTTTTGACATTCCACAGGATGAAGTAACGGCCACTTTCTCCAAAATGATTACTCATTTTATTACATGTATATGAAATTGATAACCTTTATATCTTTGGTGATATACCATATATGGTTATATTTATGGTTATGCCCCAAAGTGACCCAAACATTTTTCATGTAGCCTCCTGGTCTGAGATGATTGTATTGTTTAAATCGTATCATTTTTATACATAATGCTGGATGGTTGACCCAGCTCAAGCGCCTATATATATATTTGTGTTTTCACTTTCACTTAGTCTGATTCCATTCCCTCTCGATACCACCGGGTGTTTGGGTGTACTGCCTAGCTCCAGCCGGGACCTGTATAGTCTATAGGCATATCAGGGGGGGGGGGGGGGGGGGGGCACCGAGTTATAATCAGTGCTGAGCGATAGTACGGAACTGTTCGTGTTTTCTATATATATATTTCAATATTGTTAGTTTCCTGTCTTTATTTAGGCTCTCTAGCCTATGTACGCCCTTAACCCTAAAAAGACTGGGCTATTTTGAACCTTTAAAGGGACAGGTCCTCTTTTGCAAAACGTCTGAACAGTGTCCAGTTGACGGATGGGGATGAATGTAACACACACAATAACAATCGGATCGATCAGCCCTGTAATTTGGATTCTACGAATGAAAAACGAATGCGTCCCTCCATCAAACTATATATCGGTCAATAAAAAAGTTTAACTGATTTAGCATAATATTACAACAATATTGTACTTATTCTTGTAAAGGTATTATGAAGCCGACATTTGTAAAGGTATGTCACGGGAAAAGATCTAAAAAATGAAGAATATATAATTACATGTAGTCAGTTTAAGCGAGGTTTGGTTATTTTGTGTAGTAACCGCTTACCCATTGTTATTTATGCGCGGGTCACGTAGCTAGCGCGGGTCACATAGGGGTCCCGCATAGCGCTGTGGCACTCCGTTGAATCCGTGAGCGAACTTTCTCGACGGGTGAAAACGCGTATTATGCATAATTAACCGTTGGACGATGGTTTATTAGATTTAGGTCTATAACTCCACGAAAAAGAGATTTCAAGCCCTAATTTTTTCAGGCATGCTCTTAAATGTTATTTTCTTTCATATAAGACAATAACCTCGCAACTTTTGAAATCTGGCTTGCAAAAGAGGGGCTGTCCCTTTAAAAAACTGGGGGGAGGGGGCTAAAAGGGCCCCCCCCCCAAAAAAAAATATCTTGGCAACCGAAACTCCCATCGACTCCAAATTTGGTATCGCGAAAGATGTCCATAAGGTCTACAATATTAGTTAAAACAAAAAAATTAGAATATGCTAATTAGAGCTAATTAATGATGCAAAAGTTGTATTTTTTTGTATTTTTTTTTGCTTTCTCGGCAATCGAAACTCCGATCGACTCCAAATTTAGCATGGTGATAGATGTCCATAAGCCCTACTATATTGCATAGTTATTTTTTTTAATATTTATTATAATATGCTAATTAGAGCTAATTAATTATGCGAAAATTGTATTTTTGTTTGTATTTTTGGCATTTTTCTTTATATTTAGTGATTCTTATCAAACCAAATTGTGTTCCTAGTGCAGTATACATGCTAAGATTATATAAATTGACCCAATCTCTGATAAAACAACAGGATAATCGTGAAAATGTATTTCGTTTTACCGTTTTTTAATATGTTTTTTATCCTTTTCTTTGTTTTTCTTTGTATTATTCCCTATAATATTATATTGTATTGTTTTCTGCAAATGAGAATACAATAAGTATTATCACCATGCCAAAGTGGAATACTAACATTGTGAAAAGATGGGTGTAAAACATATACATGGAAGAATTTTCTGTGACATGCGATCGCAAAATGTTACGTAACACATGGATCGTTGACCCGGTGTGCGTAAATTTGGTATCAAAAGTTGCGCAAGACTCTAAGGAAAAAAGTCATGAAGTGGCACGGTAAAATATTTAAGCGTTTCGAAGTAATCGCGAAAAACGGGGAGGGGGGGGGGGGGGAGGGGGGCTAAATCACCCCCAGTCTTTTTAGGGTTAAAGCGAATATAGTCTGTCAACATATTGTCATGGGTTTTGCTCGATTTACTGTATATCATGTATTCTTCAAGTAAATGTATTAAAACCTTTTAATGATGAAAGGTATTTAATCTCTCCTCTGCAGTCTTCATTATTGTCTTTGTCATCATCGGGTATTTAACACCATTGTAACACATCTAAATAAAGTTTGATGGGAGTTATATGGAAATTCATTCTTCCACGTTTAGCTTCCAGCTTAAACATAAAGGACGCATACTTATATCCAGACTAATAATCTAATATTATTTAATATATATATAATATAACTACTACACAGGGTGGCCCCAAAAAACGGAACGGGGCACTTCTCAAAATATAGTACCAAAATTATTATGTCCATCGGATAGGGTGTCTTTTCCAATGAAAACGATACCAAGAACAGTCATTTTGGTCGGGTAGTTTTTGTTTTAGGTCGCTGTGAGTGAGACCATGTCAGGTGCCAATTTTTGTCAATTTTTACCAAGTCAGTGCCAGTTAAATCGCACTTCCTGCCAGTAATACCATTGAACGACCATGCCCATTCTCTCGGCACACGGCTGAGTGCACACTAACAATGGCGCATGGATTGCTCGTTATTACGGGCAGTAAGTGCGATTTAACAGGCACTGACTTGGTGAAAATTGACAAAAATGGGAGCCTGACATGGTGTCACTCACAGCGCCCTAAAACAAAAACTACACGACCAAAATTACAGTTTTTGGCATCGTTTTTCATTGGAAAAAACATAATAAGTTTGGCACTTTATTTTGGGAAGTGCCCCGTTCCGTTTTTTTGGGCCACCCTGTATAACAACAATAACATAGCATCATACGTAATAAATTATGTTGTATTAAGTATTCAACGAAGCCCACTTTAAATGAGTAGAGCATCTTAAAAACCATGTCCACTTGGTGTAAAGTACGACATTAAGCTGAACATCAAATTATTAACATCATGCCAATATCATATATCAAGAAAAATTGGAATATTCATAATGAAAACTAACGTAGTGGGGGTGGCCGGGCACTATTGCGACGTGTCTTATCAATTACAGTGATATTTCAAGATTATTCTGTGTTATTGTTAATTGTCTGAAATAATCGAAAAGTGGGAAAATACTGTATTAAAGAATCATATTAATTGAAGAATTTTCTGCATTTGTTCTCAATTCATGTATGAAATGATACACATTTCAACTCCAACTCCATCAAGTCTACAACCAAATATGCCATAGTAACAAATAAATGAACATTAGTTGAATTATCTTGAAATTTCACAATCTTTAGCAGTTAATTAGCTAGTCGTTGGTTTCACTTGGCGGCATCGAAGATCGAACTTCAAATTAACCGCAAAGCCTCACTTATCCTTTTGTTCGCCTTTAGAATACATACAGGAGTTTGAATCAATTAGTGACAGCTAGTTGTGACTCCATCCATGGTAATTCCTTGGTAATACTGACATAAATAAGTCATTCTGTTATTCAAGCTTGAGAAATTCACAGGTTCAAATTCCGACGGAGCTTGCGACAAGAACGCTCCTTCCCAGGCCTCTACAATTAGAATATGAAAATGTTACATTTTATTTTGAAATGTATGATATATTTCACACTTTTTTTATCATCGTTTTACATCCTTTTCTTCCATTTCTAAAGCATATTGGATTTGGTCACAAATCTGTATTGAAAACAACCATTGGAAAAAGTTTGGAAAAATGATGTGTGTTACAGTAACTTTTTTGTTTTCTTGAAAATCAACACATAGTAGTGATATGATGATTTTTATTTTTTTTTTGTAATCTTCCTCTTGGAAATTTCTTGTGATTCAGCAAAATTCACTGAGTTATTTAATCTTTTAAGACTGTACTTTTGTTTGTACTTATTTTATTCTATATGAAATTATATGAGAACTACATACCTAAAACAAAGGTGGGAAATTCGTCTTTGACAAGCACTGTGTTTGACAGATTTATTTTGTGTGTGCGGGAAAATGCTTTCCGTTTTGATTACTTCTAGTAGGTTTGTTTTTGTTATGCTTATCGTGATATTGGCGTTTCAGTATGGTTTCAACATTTTAGCGAAATTAACCTGTGATCATATTTTTACCAACTTTGACAATAGTCAATAAGCACTGTTTTTGTATGAATGATCTGTAAGTTGATAATGTCGTCTTCATTGATTGGTTTAACCTTAATTGTTAACAGTTGTTTATCTTGTTGAGCTTTCTAGCTTCATGAGGACAATTTCATGTTGTTGGAAACTCATAACAACATTTATTTGTTTAATTTATTACAAATAATAGCAGCGTAGGCAGCGGCCTTTTTTATTACAACATATTGTTTTGTATCTTGTGTAGTTTCCGTTATGTTATTGAGTTTAGACTGTAGTACCTTCTTAAATCAACTGAACTGTTCAAGAATCCAAACACAAATTAAATTATCTTAATTATTATGTAATGGTCGTTTCTCAGAGTCTGTATAATTGAAACTGTACTTTGTTAACTGTGAAAGTTCTTTTTAAATGTATGTTATTTGTTCATAAATGTTGTCTGTTCTTGTTTGTCACCATTATGGTGATTCTTGTTGTTATTTTTGTTTGTTTGTAATATTAGTATTCATTTACCCGAATATTCTGTCAGTCGTCATTAATTATTAAGATACTATTTAGGGAAGCTTTCTTCGAAGCAATCTTACTTGAATTCGGGATCATTATGTTGCTAGCCTCTTTCAAATGTTCATTTACATGACCAATTTAACTCGATGTACAATATTTAAATTACGCTATTTCATCTTAAAGCATATTTTGCAAATAATGTTGTTAATATTCTCATATTTTTTATCGTTCATTTAGATGTATTTACATATACGCATGTGTTGAATTTCAATGTTGTCCTTTATAACAATCGCTAATTTGCATATTCCGCAAAGTGTGTTGTTATTCTTAGTATAAAAAGGTCATTCATGCTAGTTGAACCTAACCAAATGGTTCTTTGCTTGTTTTAATCACCAGTCTTAATGCAAAAATACTTTAAATAATCAAATGTTCCATCTTACCAGTATAATACTTTGCATAATAATACATTATATGTACAGGTAGCATCCAAAATATAGCTGAAATGTGTTCAAACATGCGTGGGTTCTTTTTGTCCATCTACAATTTAAAATTATTAAGTTGAAATAAATATTTGTTTAATTTCAGAAAGAGATAATTTGCATATTCTGCAATTTGTGTTAATATCAGGAATATAAATAAGTTAATCGTGCTAGCTACACTCGAACACTCTGTCCTTCTTTGTTTGCACGTGCACACAAATACAAAAACAACATACATTTAATATTAACGTTTTACATTATAAAAAGCTTATTTGCATAGTATGCACATTATCTCATTTTAAGTATTTAAATTAAATAGCTGATATGGACGAATGCACACATTTAGGGGTTCAATCGTGTACAGAAATGCCAAAAAATGTGCTGAAAATCGGAGTTTTACATTATTACAATATACAATTTGCAAACAATGCTAAAATACATTGAAAATTTATATTTTCCATTATACCAATATCTAATTTGCATGTTATGGAAAAGTAATTGTCATTATAAGTATAGGTATAATTCCATCATGTTAGCTAAGTATGGACAAATGCATTTCCATAGTTGTAGGGGTTCAATCGTGTATAACAATTCAAAACTATTGAAAATCAGAGTTTTACATTATAACCATATCTAATTTTCAAATTTTGAAATTTAAACCACTTTCCCCTTCCCTGAATGTTGGGGACTTTAAGTGTGTAATATAGCGGATATTTTCCTGAAATAATCTGCGAAGACAAATCTCATGTTGCAATTTTGCCGAGGTTACCCCCTTTTTTGTCCTAGATTAAATTGGACTAGAAAAAATAATTGTGTGGACAGGGCATGCTATTGTGAGCATGTTCATTTTGTATTTGCCTTTCTTGTCCTAATGATGGTTGAGTTTTTCTTACAAAGCAACTGCTGTTGAAATTGAAAGGGTGAGTTGGTAGTGTAGTCACACATGTGATGCTATGGTGAGCAGGCGCTCAGCATGTCTGAAGGTTCATTGTTCATTTAATTAGTAACTGAGTAGTTATTGAAAGATGGTGTCACAAGAATAATTCACTAGGGGTAATTGTTTAAGAGGTGTGGCTTTTCAAAATTAGCAAAATAATTGTCAACATTTCTGTAAATATGCAAAACATATTTAAGTCAAGCAGTTTTCAAATATTTGATGTATACGCTAATAGAGATAAACATAAGTAAACCTTTATTTATATGCCATGGGACCGTTAAATACTATTCTAAAAGCTCTTGTAGGTTCCGAAACCTTTTTTATTTGACAAGGATTAGGCTTCATCCAAAATGTGAAACAAATCTCAAAATGCGGTCGGACCATAGTATTATAGCAATTGCAATAGCAATGCCGTATTTTCATTAATTGATTGCCGCCGTAAGAACGTAGTTTTGCAGTACTTTTGTAATCACATTATGAACTTGTAGTTTCCATTTATATATTCTATATATTACAATACCAAATTATATACACTGATCTACTTTAATCAAAATAGAATTATCGATTGGATTATTTATATTTTTAAATAAGTTAGGTTTCCAACACGTGTCCTCAAAATTATTAGTCTTTTCAAATACGCTTAGTTGTTCACTCACGAAAAAAACATAATTTCTTCAAGCGCCTTAGAAAAATTGTCCAAATCCTCAAAACTGACTTTGATCTCCAGTGGGTCTCCAAGAGGTTGTCAAGCAAAAGATCAAGTTCAAGCAATTGCTTGAATTCATATGCACAAGCTTTTGCTTGTGCTGAAACCTTTTGCTTGCACTGCTTAAGCAATTGCTTACGTGTTGGACAAAGGATCGTTACGGTTGGGCGAACATCGCACTGCAGGACAACAACACTTCCTGCCGACCTGGAAGCAGTATATTTGCTTACGCAAATAGGGGGGAAAGAGCACAGTCCCCTTTTCCCGAAATTGTGAACGATCATGCGTCTTCACGTCCAATATGAAGTGACACGACCGGGAGGGAATTAAGTGACTACTAATTCAAAATAGTACTCTTATATTTGGTTTACTTTCCTAGTTCTAGTTAACAACTAATGAGGATGCGAGCATGCATCAAAACAAGCATTATAAGTTTGAGTAGCATAAAATGTTGTATATCAATGTAACTTGTAAAGATGATAATCTAGTTGAATTTGTTGGGTCATGAAGTCAAAAGTAGAAAGCCACAGGGAAACTAGAATGTTTTGGGATGGCTCATTATGGTTACTTTTCTAGTTTTTGTATTTTAAAGGGGTAGTACAGTTTTGGTAAGGCTGAACTTTAGTAACCAAACCTCGACAGTAACATTATAAATTAATATTTATTACTCCACCATGCTCGAAAGGTATACAAAATTACAAACGACTAAGTAAAAAGCCTGTTATCATAAAAAAAAAGAGCCATTAATACACAAGAGGGCGCTTTCTAAAAAGGCATTGGTTTCAACCATTTTTCATACATAATAATGCATGTGATGTTCTATTGAAATAATGATTAAGTAGATAGATCATCAACAACTATTTAAAAAACGCTTTTGAACATTTTTGAAAAATTTTAAGCATTTTTTAAATGTTTTGAAAAAATCATCTAATTATTTGGGCCCCAAATAATTATAGGTTCCAATATATTTATTGATATTTCAGCTGTTTCTGGACCGATTTTGACCAAATAAAATTTATTCTGCCATTAAAATTGCATGTTCTCTCAAATTCGACACTCAGTTTTTCATTATCTCACCAAAAAATTGTGATGTGCAGCGCCCTCTCTACCAAAACTAAACTACCCCTTTAAGAAATATTAGACAGATTGAGATGATCAGAGACGAACTTGTTCGGCCATTAAATCGAGATTAAATGTAAATTTATAATTGGGCCAATTATAAACAAATCATTGCAACGATAACGTGTTATTTAAAGGGGTAGTACAATTTTGGTAAGGCTGAACTAGTAACCAAACCTGGATAGTAACATTATAAACTATTAGTTATAACTCTACCATGCTCGAAATGTATACACAGTTACAAACAACTAAGTAAAAAGCCTGTTATCATTCAAAAAGAGCCATTAAAACACAAGAGGGCGCTTTACAGAAAGGCATTTGTTTCAACCATTTTTTATACAAAATTATGCATGTGATGTTTTATTGAAATAAGGATTAAAAAGAGAGATCATCAACAACTATTTAAAAAACGCTTTTGAAAATTTTTGCAAAAGTGCATTTTAAATTTTTTTTGAAAAAATCATCTAATTATTTGGGCCCCAAATAATTATAAGATAATATATATTTATTAATATTTCAGCCGTTTCTGGGTCGATTTTCACCAAATAAAGTTTATTCTGCCATTAAAATTGCATGTTCTCTCAAATTCGACCAAAACAATGTGAAGTGCAGCGCCCTCTCTACCAAAACTAAACTACCCCTTTAAGTATACCTAATCAATTCAATATTGGCTACAAATTGGAATGGATAATTCACTTCTTTGTAAGTATGCATGTAAGCAAGAATACGTACAGACTATGTGTGAAATCAAATAGTATAACATAAATATATACAATGTATAATCCGCGCAATATTAAAATCATTAAGATAATCATAGCAGAGTCAATGATTTTGAATCATAAAATCCAGGTTCAGTGTGGCCAAATAGCCAAATCAATATTACAATACTGGAGGCATGGAGATGGGGAAATTGCACCATAAGTGACATATTACGTAGACGATCGTAATCTATCAATATATATGTGCCATGATTATGTCGTGGATCTTTTGAATGCTAATGTACTTGATGTACTTATTTTGCAGGTGAATGGTTTTATTGGTTGCTGATAGGAATTGGCTGCGTGACCGTCGTCCCACTAGTATTTTTCCTAGCAGGTAAGAAAGGTAGTATAACATAGGACACATTACATTCTATATTTCTCCAATGTGCATACGACAATATGGCTAATGCACCGTTTCGCCGTTTGGCCACTCACAAAATAAAGGTTGGCTAATGAAATGAAATTACTATTTAAATTGAGATATTTCTTGCCTCGGTATATTCATGTGCTTTTGTATAAACCGTTAATACAACCTCACATTTTCTATGGAATTGAGGTATGGGGAAGCAGTTATAAATCTGACTTGAATTGTATTCATTTAGCTCAAAAATGGCTATGCGAGGTATTACATTTCCATTATTGGGGGCATTACAATTAGGGATATTATATGTTTTTAGTTTGCATGAACTTGCAGTTTCAACATTTGTATATGATTTGTACGTAGGAAATTTATTACACTCGGTATTAGAATATTGTCAGATTTTACACCATACTTATGAAACAAGAGGGAAAGAAAACTCAATGCTACGCTTGTCAATTTGTAAGACGACACAAGGTACACTCTACATTTCTTTTGTTGGACCAAAGCTTCGGAATAGCTTACCCCTGAAGATTAGAGAACAAAAAACAAGATATTGGTTTTGTAAGACCCTCACAATTTATTTGTTGTTAAACAAATAAATTATCTTTTACATAAGTTTTTTATTTGAATGTATACGATGCAATTTGTAGAATTATTATACAGGGTGGCCCAGAAAGGATGCAACACCTACGATCGTTAATTTCATCAACACCATCGACCAAATGTCATTGATTTTTGTTTGATTACGTAGAACATTCGTTTTCCAACAAAATGATACCCTGAGCATTGATTTTGGGTAAGGCGTTTTGATCCTAGGGTCATTTTTCTGAGGCAATGTCGTTTCCTAAATTTGCTACTTTATCGCCTCCAGCGATCCTCTGAAGACTGAGACATTCTCGCCCCACGGTCTGCCATAGAATTAGCTGTACAGAAGAACCGCATGACCGCTCTCCCTTTGATATGGAAGACAATGTGAGCCATTATTCTGTATAGCTAATTCTATGGAAGGCCGTGGGGCGAGAATGTCTCAGTGTTCCGAGGATCGCTGGAGACGAAAAAGTAGCAATGATGCGTGTTATGCATGACCTGAACTGAAAGCATCCAAGGACTCATAACAGCTCGGGTAATCAGATGGTAGAAAATTTCCACTTGGTCAAGAATTCGGTGAACGCGCAATGTCATTTCATATGCATATTAAATAAGTTCATTAAGCGCTTTGAGCACCTTATATAAGGTGGATATTGCGCAATATAAATATCCTATATTATTATTATTATTTATTTGTTACGTTACGTTTTCAAAAGAACTGCACGATTTGACATTTGTGTAATTTCTTTTAACAAAGTAAAATTATTTATATGTTTAGTAATACATTTTTTCTCGCCATTCAATTCGTACAGAATTTCTCCAAAAAAAGTGTGGACTTCGCAAGGTAAGAGATATAGTAGTGTAAAAACGTTGATATCTTAGGAGAATGTTTTCTTGGTCTATTTATTGCAATTAGTATTTGTAATACAAATAAGCTTAGTTCATCATAACCAGGAGATGTGACTGCACTGTTTTAATCATTTTATGAGAGGATGTTGGTCATAAAAATACAGATTTGTAAACAAACGCTTCAACCACGAATCGTTGTACGTTTCTTGATCAACATTTAGATGCTACACACTTAAAACTAGGCGTGCACTTGGCGTGTACGATCCTCCCCCTCAACCCCTTCCGTGCCCGCGTACTCCTGTAAAGGTGCATGTCCCGCATACGTCAACATTTTCTCTTCTGAGCGTGCACAATGTATGGGGTGGAAATGTGCACCCTACGTGTAGTCGTAGTCGGAGCAGATAGGTTTATTTTTTTCGTGTCTTCCTCATAATTTTGAACAAATTACAATGATAATAGGCACATTATTAAATGCTAACATGAATTTGAATGTTGGGTGTTGATATATTTTTGAAATAAATTATATATGTTGTATTTCGTATAATGCCAGATTGATTATTCCCATATTGTTTCCTTGAACAAAGATTAGACTGATGTTATCAGATCACATTTTATTTTTTATTAAATTCCGAAATCAAGGCTCATCAAAGAGCACTGATAGACTATGTAATTAGAACAAATAGATTTCGATTGATTGACTGAAACTAACTTTGTATGAAGAGAAATTAATTATGCACATGCACCTTGAAAGCCCAATCTGTTTACTTACCTCCTGTACACACTAACAAATAGGAGTGCAATTGTGCACCCCTAGGGGTGCACGATCTTGTCTCATATTTTGCACGCCTTAAGGTGCACATGTGCACCCCTTAACAGGGGTGTACATGAGCACCCTTGAAAAGGTGCATATGAACACCCCAAGAGTGCCCATGAATTATGGCAAAAAAAAAAGAGGCATAAGAGAGAATTCGAACCCATATACTGTATTATTTAGTTATTATTTGGAATTAAATATTTTGTTATATTATACGTTGGTATTTCGGTTATGAGAAAAAGAAGAAGAAAAAAATATGGCATTGACCTGCCTTGCCCGCGTGCATCGGAGGGGCCTAGGCTTATGGCTGAGAAGTCTGCTCGACATACGGAGCCGGACTGGCCAGATGATGCCTTGAAAGCGGGCAAGGAATTGGATTGATTCACTATATTTTATTTCTCAATAAATTTTGTTAGTTATTTTATTGATAGAAAAAAGTTTAACAATACACATGATATATATTTTAGGAGTAATTAATTTTTAAGTTGAATTAAATAAGTTGAAAGAAGAAAGAAAGAAAGTAAGAAAGAAAGAAAAAAAAAAAGATTGGCGTAAATATTTAAAATGAATGAAGAACGCCAATAAACCTAAAACAACAACAACAACAACAACAATGACATTGCTGAGCGGGTTTTATAGTTCTTCAGTGTATGTGACGACGTACGTGGCATGCATATCCCATGTGTGCGTGCTTTGAATTCCACGGTGTATACAGTTGACAGCATCGCGCATCGAGTATACCGTGCACGTGCGCACGCTTCCTTTAGTTGGACGCCGGTTTGTGTTCACGCTGGAAATCGCGGACTCCTGAGAGCAATATTTCAATTTCTACGTTCACTAGGTCATATAAAGGGAATGAAAAATGAAAATCGCTTCACTTTCGTATAACTACATCCTATTACAGCCTTTCATTGCCCATGTATATTGCATCACTATAAACGTAAACGCCATAAGCTAGATCACAGTCGACAATGGGCGGGTTTAAGTACATGACGTCACTGTTGTCATTGATGAATATGCATGAAGTGTTAGGAACGATGTCGCGAATCTATGGTTCGAATCGTATTTTTTGGCAGATAATTCACTATATTACACATTTTATGTTAATTGATTATACTGAATATGCATTATATGGAAAAATAATAACCTTATCCGTCTGTAGAGTGTGATTATTTTTTTTTCATCGTCGACAGATGTTTAGATATTTAGCAAATTAGGGCCCGCTTTGGCGTGTGTCGGTAACCAAGATTTGTTGTTTTTCTAAAAGGAGTATGCCGTTGGGAAAATCTGTTATCGGTATCGCTTCTCGGCCTTTGGGAAATGTTTACTCCAGGGGTGGACATGTGCACCTTTTAGGAACCAAATCTGCTCCTTAATGGGTGCAAGTTTGCACCTCGAAGGGTCGAAATGTTTACTCCAGGGGTGGACATGGGCACCTTTAAGAACCAAATCTGCTCCTTAATGGGTGCAAGTTTGCACCTCGAAGGGTGGAAATGTTTACTCTAGGGGTGGACATGAGCACCTTTTAGGAACCAAATCTGCTCTTAATGGGTGCAAGTTTGCACCTCGAAGGGTGGAAATGTGCACTCCAGGGGTGGAAATGTGCACCTTTTTGGAACCAAATCTGCTCCTTAATGGGTGCAACTTTGCACCTCGAAGGGTCGAAATGTTTACACCAGGGGTGGACATTTGCACTTTTAGGAACCAAATCTGCTCCTAAATGGGTGCAAGTTTGCACCTCGAAGGGTGGAAATGTTTACTCCAGGGGTGGACATATGTGCACCTTTTAGGAACCAAATCTGCTCTTAATGGGTGCAAGTTTGCACCTCGAAGGGTAGAAATGTGCACTCCAAGGGTGGAAATGTTTACTCCAGGGGTGGACATGTGCACATTTTCAAGGGGCTCATGTACACCCCTGTTAAGGGGTGCACATGTGCACTTTAGGCGTGCAAAATATGAGACAAGATCGTGCACCCTATAAGGTAAACATGGGCACTCTTGGGGTGTTCATATGCACCTTTTTCAAGGGTGCTCATGTACACCCCTGTTAAGGGGTGCACATGTGCACCTTTAGGCGTGCAAAATATGGGACAAGATCGTGCACCCCTAGGGGTGCACAATTGCACTCCTATTTTTTAGTGTTAAAGGGACAGCACAGTTTTGGTGAAACATAAAAGTAACCCAAATGACTATCTGTGAGTTATCATTAAGAATAAATAGTTATAATTCAGTGACGATTGTATGGTAGTGAAACATATAAACAGTCAAATTACGGGAATGATTTTCATTAGAAATATTAAAAACATATATGCAGTTTCAACCATCTGTTCATCAAAACAAAATTAAATGTAGCAATGTATGGTTGAACTAATTATTGAAAAGAGAGTTCATCAAAAACAATTTTTAAACCATTTTGGTATGTTTTTTTATAAATGTGTACGATTTGAAAAAAGTTGATCGTCAACATTCATTCCAATCAAATACAACTTTGGATATATCAACTGTTTCTGAACCAAATTAGATCAAAGATCTGTTTTTAGAATTGTGTTACCCTCTGTTTTTCATTACCTTACACAAAACTATAAACCGCTTATTCGTTATTTGCTTGAACCAATCATATGTCTATCAATGCGCCATATTGAAACATTCTTAAAGGGGACGTCCGGACGATTTTCAGCAGTTTCCAGGGGAAAGTACAATATTTTAGGAGTCTATAACCTTTTTCCCGATGAGAAAAGACCTTCAGAATCATTCACAATCAGTTTTTCGAAAAAAAGGTATTTCTTCTTGTTCGAATCGGCCGCGAGCAGCCTCGAGTAGAATCTGTCCCAGGATGCATTGCGCATGACGTAGCAGCCTCACTTTCATCAGCTGTCTGCCGCAAAATTTGCAGCCCGCGCGCGCGGTCGTCTGGCCGCCCGCCAGCGCAGCACAGGCAGCTGGAACGCTGCTGCGCGGCGGCTTTATCCGATCGAATCTCATAAAGCGGTCTGCAAAAATGCAGTGTTTCGCGCTCAAATTCATCTTTTTATACGGCAATAAAATGACAAGTATCGATGCTTTGCTCGATTTATGTAACAATATTTACGGAAATATAGTTACAGAACATTCAGAATTACCTCAGTTTTGAGCAAAATATTACTTTTCCCGAAGTAAAACATTCAAAACTCAAGCGCTTGTTACGCGAGCGAGACTTTCACTAAGCGATTGAACATAGCAGAAAATCAGATCGTTTGCGAACGTTGCCAATTTCTGGGTTGCGATATCATATAACGTGTAGTATGCGTATCATACACGTAGTCTACGCCATTCGCAAATTGGCAACAAAAGAGCGCTAGGTTCAGTTCATCTGGTCCGAGCGAGTTAGGAAATTATCGGGAGATTATCAGCGCATTTTTGTTTGCCGTTTTTGCAGGTAATTGTTCTCGTATTTGTTTTAAAAGCCTTGCAAAACATGTAAGTAAAATAAGAGATTATCTTGAATAGGTGCGATCGTGATAATCTTGCATTTTCGTTCCTTTTCGGCACTTTTTAAGAGTACATGCATGGCAGTTGGCGCGCGGCTAGCTAGCTACCTCTCTCGCAGCGCGAGGCCTGCCGAAACTCTGGCAGACCTTCTAGTGCGTGTTCCGTATCATTGAATTGACAGGGTTTTTTTTCCGACGCACATGTTTCTCAATTTGTCAAACAAGTCGATAAAGTGAACAGTTACGATTCAAAACTAGTGACACTAAAAATTCGATTGTGACAGGTTTGGAGGGTGTTTTTGATTAAAAGTAGGTAGTTTTGGTCTTTGATTTATGTAGATTATGGTAGAATTTTTTTTTTAATCGTCCGGACGTCTCCTTTAACCTTTTTCATGTATAATTCATGACTTATATAATTTTCGTGAAAGTAGAGTTATTGTAATTGATTTGTTTATATGAATTGTTTATTTATTACAAGTTCCCATCACTTTTTGATAATGGTGTTTTATAATCTTTGTCTAGTTTGGATTAATACTAATACCTTTTGCAAAACATGGATTTTCAACGTTCTTATATTTTAGTCAAACCAATGATATATATTTTTAACAAAAATGACACTTAGCATTACAATGTTTATAGGCCTATTCAGAATCATTCCCCTAATAAACATTGAGCCATTGCTCTTGACCTAAGAATTTTTTAAAAAATTGTCCGGACGTCTCCTTTAACCTTTTTCATGTATAATTCATGACTTATATAATTTTCGTGAAAGTAGAGTTCTTGTAATTAATTTGTTTATATAAATTGTTTATTTATTACAAGTTCCCATCACTTTTTGATAATGGTGTTTTATAATCTTTGTCTAGTTTGGATTAATACTAATACCTTTTGCAAAACATGGATTTTCAACGTTCTTATATTTTAGTCAAACCAATGATATATATTTTTAACAAAAATGACACTTAGCATTACAATGTTTATAGGCCTATTCAGAATCATTCTCCTAATAAACATCGAGCCATTGCTCTTGACCTAAGTCACAGTTTAAGTACAGGTCATGGGAATCCCACATTTGTCTTCATTTACATGTATCTTGACATTGTGTGAATTTTAATGAGTTATAGTGGGGACTCGTATGTCATGGGGTGTGCACTTCCAGACAAAAATGTGAATTTTGGCACACAACTAGTTTAGACCTTCCTGTTCAAGAAATTTGATGGAAGGAATTTTGCACGGTCCATTCTTGGCCGCCATCTGTCATCTGTTTTCATCAATATCTCAGGAAATAGACAGTTATTTTCAGCGGCTATTGCCATATCATGGGGGCTACCGAGTCTACCGAGTCACATAAATTAAATTTCAAGACTTCAAATAGCAGCCATCTTGAATTTCAAGATGGCCGCCATGGAAAGCCTACTAAACTCTATCTCAGAATCTAAATCAATTACAGAGTTCATTTCAACTGCTATGCCTTTCGTTTTGTGGTCAACTTGTACTAATTTACCAATGTTAGGTTTGATGCAATTAAGCACTCCCCATTTTGACCGCCATCTTGAATTTTAAAATGGCTGCCATCTGAAACCTATTTTCTTCAATGTTTCAAAAACTAAAATAGAGTTTATTTCAGCGGGTACACCAACATTTTTGAGGTCAACGAATCACCTGGATCCTTTAATAAACTTAAAATAGTAGCCATCTTGAATGTCAAGATGGCCGCCAGGGAAAGCCTATTCAATTCTGTACCTCAGAAAAAAAAATCAGTATCAGAGTGAGTAATTAAGCCTGTCTACGTAGGGCGGAAATGACGTAGCATCCGGTTACGTAATAAGTGTGAACAAATACTCATTAATGAGGGTATTGTTTTCCGGTGACGCATCACCTTATCTGATAAAGCGTTACGTAACTGGATATCTGTAATTATGAGGGTATTGTTTTTTCCGGTAGCAATGAGTTGCTAAGGGAAATTTGCATCGGGGGATTTTCCATCGAGCGCGGCAGTTTAGGAGTACGTGGTCTGAATTGTCAAAGGTTGTTGGTAGGACCATTGAGGGAACGAATATGAACGAATGGTATGCTGAGAAAGAATGTAGATAAATGAAGAGAATAGGTATGAATCAAACGAATAAGGGTTTGAGATGGAAATAGTATGAACGTGAAGAATGAAATATATGATGGAAGAATGAGTTGATGGGTGACAATCAAAGGACTGAATAAACGCAAACATGTATAGGAACGACTATATGTGTGAATAAAAACGAATAAGTGTGAACGCGTACAAAATGGCAGACAGTATACGAGTGGTAGGGTGAGATAAACTAAAACGCAAACATATAAGGAACGATGTGAATGAAGAAAAAAACACGAAAAAGTGTGAAACAGTGTGAACGCGTACAAAATAAAAGATATACGTTTGGCGGTGAGAATCGAGTGAAATATATTGGGTATTACAACACGTGGATGGTGTAGGTGTACCAGTAAATTAAAGATGAGGGTGGGTATGTGCGGATATTTTCAATACCAGGAGATTTAAAGTTCAGGGTAGGCATGGGTAGATATACCCGCAGGAAGAGAGAAGCAGGGTACCCCTCCGTATTTTTGACCGGAAAGAGGTGAATATGATTATAAAAGATGGGGAGGAGGGGGGGGGGGGGGGGGAAATACAAAAATGTTAACCACGCACAAATAAATGAAACGCGAGATACAAATGAGTGAGCGACAAACGAGATAAACAAAATGATGGACGTAAAAAAGCGTGCTATGAAGGCGAGAAAGAGAGAGAGAGAGAGAGAGAGAGAGAGAGAGAGAGAGAGCGAGAGGGAGGGAGAGAGAGGGTGTGAAAGTGCTACAGCTGAGCGATAGCCATTTGCTGTGTGTGTGTATGTGTGTGTGTGGGTGTGTTTGTGTGTGTGTGTGTGTGTGTGTGTGTGTGTGTGTGTGTGTGTGCGTGTGCGTGTGTGTGTTGTATCGATGCGCGCGCGCTCGCAGATTTCCGAACTGTTGATATTTAGGGGTCTAATAATTCATACGGTCTGAAACGAGAATATATCCGATCAGCTGTTCAATGAGCTTCGCTCAGCACCCTAAAAATAATCCCTACAGGAGGGAGATCATACACGATCCCTCCTTTCCAAGACTAGTCCTGACTGTTAACATTTGCATTACTTGAAATGTTACAAACTACATTGCGGAATGCATACAGTTTTATGAAGACCACCTTACACATTATTACACAAAAACGAAGTTAAATTTAGTGTACTTCTTTGGGTCAATATTTCAATGTTTCAATATGTCATTATGTTTGAATTATTCCGACCCCCCTTTGCGAGTTGTGCCGAGTTGCTCCGAATTGTGCCGAGTCGCTCCGAGTAGATCCGAGTTTACTCCGAGTTGCTCCGAGTTTACTCCGAGTTTATTCCGAGTTTACTCCGAGTTGCTCGGAGTTTACTCCGAGTTGCTCCGAGTTACTCCGTATTGCTCCGAGTTTACTCCGAGTTGCTCCGAGTTTACTCCGAGTTGCTCCGAGTTTACTCCGAATTGCTCCGAGTTTACTCCGAGTTGCTCCGAGTTTACTCCGAGTTGATACGAGCCATATTACGACCTCTGCGAAAATCATCTGTCTAGGTGATAATAACTTCAATCTTGCAAGGTGAGTACACTTAGCAGTCGTGTGAGTGCCATGATCACTCATGCGAGTAGGGATGAGCACTCATGCGAGCAAACAGTGACAGAGTTCAAATCTAACTCATCAATATATTAATGAATGATGTTGTTCATTCCTTGTTAATCACTGACAAGCGTTCAAAGAGCAAATATTAATTAGGACCTCATCGATCAAAATGCATACCAGTCCACTGTGTCACAAAATGTTCAGCAGGCAGTATAATTTGAAAAGACACACTAAATCTATTCATGCAGAAGAGGGGTCTGAGATGGATCATAATGAACATGACCTGTACAATGAAGGTTGTCATAAAAAAACGGTTTACCGAGAATACAATGATCAATGCGGGAGCCATGGAAAGATCCGGTAGCGAGTCAATCGAAAGTGAGCACAACGATTCTGATGGAGACGATAACTCGTCACAAACTGAATGCAGTTCTGATCTAGAAGACAATACAGCTTTTCGAGACTGGTCGGACGACGCAAAAGAAACGACAAATGACTCATGGACTGAGAAATATGAGCAATATATACAAGAGGGCTTGAGGGAAGAGAATGCAAGGGAGAAAGCAGATATAAAAACATTGTGGGCGGTCAAAATATGCTTTTTTGAGACCTATAAAGATTTTCTTTTCAGTTATTTTCATCATAAAGATGACATAACTAATGAGGAAGTAGTTGATGAAGTGACGGGAAAGATTGATAAAGGCATGGGTCTTGATAAAGCCTTGCGCAGAGTATTACCTAAACATAATTTTAAATTTAATGCGTTGTTCCATCAAGCTAATGAGCTAGAGGATGATGGTGAGGAGGATAGTGATTGATAATCTGCTGAGCTGCTATTAATGTCTTTAACAAAAGAAAACGGTTCATATTGAGACATTTATCATTATTTATGCATTTTGAATGACAGAATAAATTCCTGTATTTGTTTCCAATGATTACAAACAATTAATGTGTTGTAGTTTGTCCACCCCTCGATAGTTTTGCAATTGTAGTTTGTAAATGTCACATTATTGACAATAATAAAGGTATCCTATAAAAAGGCAATTTGTAGTTGTTATGTTAGTATAAAAATATAGTTGTATTGGATTACAATAAACAGCAAATACATCAACTAATGCACAATAATAATAATATACATTTATATAGCACATATTGCAAAAAAGCCACTAAGCGGTTAAATAATTACTTAATCATTATTACCCATGGTCATCAGGCTGGTAAATTTCCAACCCGTAAAATGAGATTGCGGACTTTTCAACTCCACAGGGAGCATACTAGCCGAGCTGACATTGATGATGGCACTAAGACTAATTACCCACACCCCTCCCTCTGACCATAGTACACATCTATACATTTGGGTAGAGAGCAAACAGTTGTGGAATTATTGTCTTGCTGAATGACAAACGTTGTGGACCTACTTTGTAATATTTTCAATTTCATATGTACATTTTGCTACGTATTGTATAATAAACTGATTTAAACAAATAAATGACTGTATGACTGGTTGTTATTTTGTGTTTGTAGTATAACATTTAGTATGTCTGTCTGTTGATTGTTAGTTTGAAGGAAAAGCAAATTGTATGCATTCCGCAATGTAGTTTGTAACATTTCAAGTAATGCAAATGTTAAAGTATCGATCATTATATCGACCCTTGATAAGAAGATCTCCTTAAAAACACTATTCGGTGCTGCTCTCTGTTGTTCACCATGTTAATCAACACCAAAATGACAATGCTATTCACACGCATTAGCTACAAAATATACATCCTTTTTATTATTCATCACATAAGTTTAATCAATTATAACCATACCGCCCTCTACGATACGATATAACGCTCACCCCCCCCCCCCCTCCCCAACCATAGAAGTATGACTCCAACACTGCCGTTGTAGAACCAGAAGGTAAAATGTATCGCGCGCAGTGACCGTATCCTGTACATTTTGTACATAAAACAATGGCGGGCTGACGGCCTTGTTTACAAGCAGTAATGAAAGGAGGAACTTCGTCACAAATCTGCATTGTGGGGAAATAATATGAAAAAACAATAGGAATGTGCGTAAGGCGCGCACTTTACCAAGCGCACTCACACTGTACACTTCATAGAAGTATGAATAAACAAACCAACCCGGTACACTTTCTATGGCAAAGATGTCATAAGCGTGTACATTTGTGATTTTGCGCGCGATGAATTTGTAAACAATTTTTGCCCTTGGCTGAGACAATGATCCGTGTATGAAGGGCGACTCTTCTGCAAATATTGAGCAATCATAAACAGTATTTAACACAAAATGTAACAAAAAAAGTGGTCTTATTGATGGAGTAGAAAAGGGCAACAAAAATTAATCACGCTAGATAAAGAGGTGGTGAATATTTCACCGCTCAATGTGATGTATTTTATTATTTAATTCCAGATCAATTTCGAAATACACAGCCTGTCATACTTTTGATGACGTTTTGTGACGTAGCTAAACTGCTTCTAATCGTATACTATGTCAAACCATCATGGCGGCTGAGTTTACCCCCCCCCCCCCCCCCCCCCTGCCCCCAACACGAGATTCTTGTCGAGTTTATCACTTTTATCCTGAGCTGCGCGCGATCACGAGCGACCATGTAGTGTGAAAACCTGACGTTGGGGCGCCCTGTCGATAATCGACCAGGCCCCCCCAACTCAAAATGGAAGTTGGCCAAATTTGTAATGAAGAGAACCACCGATTGTTATGTTAATTCGACTGGCTGCCATGGTAATATTAGCGTAAATTCATTCATAATAATGCGCGGGCGCGAACTTCACAATTATCACGCACGAATTTATGGTATGCCTCTGTTATGACGTCACAATGAAAAACAATATTTTGATCCTAGTAGGGAAATCCCCTGTTTCTTGACTGTGCGCAATTAAATACATGACATCGCGTAACTGTTAGTACTGCGCGTAATTAAAATAATAGAGATGAATTAGAATACTTAAGCGTCTTTGGTATTATGAAGCGCAATTTTGCTGAGAAGTGCGTGTTTAAATGCCATGGCAACTGCAAGTGCGCAATGCGTAATTACTTTAGCTTTTTGTGTAATGTGTTAATTTATCCAATGAATCCACGTCTGATAATTTATTCAAATGAAAAAAATCTGACGTACTACCTCATTTGCATGGCATTCGGTGCGTATTTTCAAAAACTTGCTGATAAAGGTGTGGCCTATTTCTGTGGTTAAAACGCTATACGCTTATTCAGTTGGGGTTCTAGTATTTATATTGTATTTCTGTGTAATCGACCGTACCCATCGATATCGATGACCGTACCACGCAAACAAAAATATAAACTGTACAAGAAACACGCGCGTGTAATAATGTGTGCATGCATTGTGTGTGCGTCCGACGTACAGTCGCTCGTAGTCGCGCGTGCCTTATTGGTGCTTTACGTGTATAGAAGTCAGCCAGGGAAGTTGGCTACGTTTCGCGTCACTAACCCAGTCAATCGTGGCCCCGCCTATGACTTTTCGCTTCAGTGCGTACCCCTCTTTTCTATCCAATGACTGGCACGGTGTCATATCACTTGCCTAACAGCCACCAATCGTATGCTTCGCTCGTAGCACGTTTTCACGCATCGATAGTCCTGCCCAATCAGAGTCCCGCCCTGACCCCCACTTAGCGTGGGGCTGTTAGCTTTCGCGTTTGGCGTGTGGTCATTTTAACGTATATTTTTGCCACAACATACCGTACCTGCATCGCGCTCTTGCTGCCTCATCGCTACGGTCTAAGTTATTGTCAAAGGTTGGTATAATTTGTATTTTGTTGTTTCACCATCCTTTCATTCTATTTCGCTTCATTTCGTATCATATTTGTCACTCCATTTCATTGTATCATGTATTTTTTGTTCATATTTCGAAGCTGTTTCTTTTCAAATTCTCTTCTTTTTCTCATGTACCCATAATTTCCTTCACGCATTTTTCCATTTTCTTACATTTTATTTGTCTTACACGGTTTGGCTTTTTCTCCGCTCACTCACGCTTGTTTACGTCCACCATTTTGTTTATCTCGTTCGTCGCCCTTTCATTTGTATCTCGCGTTTCATTTATTTGTGCGTGGTTAACATTTCTGTATTTCCCCCCCCCCCCCCCCCCATCTTTTATAATCATATTCACCTCTTTCCGGTCAAAAATACGGAGGGTACCCTGCTTCTCTCTTCCTGCGGGTATATCTACCCATGCCTACCCTGAACTTTAAATCTTCTGGTATTGAAAATATTCGCACATACCCACCCTCATCTTTAATTTACTGGTACACCTACACCATCAACGTGTTGTAATACCCAATATATTTCACTCGATTCTCACCGCCAAACGTATATCTGTAATTTTGTACGCGTTCACACTGTTTCACACTTATTCTTTTTTTTTTTTTCATTCACATCGTTCCTTATATGTTTGCGTTTTAGTTTATCTCACCCTACCACTCGTATACTATCTGCCATTTTGTACGCGTTCACACTTATTCGTTTTCATTCACACATATAGTCGTTTCTATATGGAACCTTTGACCTTTGACAATTCAGACCACGCACTCCTAAACTGCCGCGCTCGATGGAAAATCCCCCGATGCGAATTTCCCTTAGCAACTCATTGCTACCGGAAATAACAACACCCTCATAATTACAGATATCCCGTTACGTAACGCTTTATCAGATAACGTGATGCGTCACCGGAAAACAATACCCTCATTAATTAGTATTTGTTCACACTTATTACGTTACCGGATGCTACGTCATTTCCGCCCTACGTAGACGGGCTTAACTACTAGAGTGCATTTCGATGGCTATGCCCATCTTAGGTAATAAGCAATTAAGCAATATTGCTGATATATCATAATCTGAACAAAATGCTTACTTAAAATGGCAGTTAATTTTATTTGGGTTTTTTATTTGATTGATTAAACAAAGTCATCAAGTAGGAGGAAGTTCAAAAGAGAAGCAATGAGTGTACTGACCTACCTTTTAAAAAGCAGTAACATTCATTTGAGCCCCAGGTCAAAATTCCCATAGAAACCAATAGGAAACCCGTATGACAATGCTATTGATCTCTATTGGTTTCTATGGGTTTCTATGGGACTCATAGACATTTCCCAGGTCGAAATTCCCAAAGAATCAAAACCCATAGGAAATTACCCATGATAGGAGACCCATATAAACCCATAGATCCCATGTTCCACTTTCCCTATTGAAGCCCATATAAACAAATAGGACTATGGGTTTTTATGGGTTTCCTATTGGTTTTGGTTCTATGGGAATTTCGACCTGGGTTATCTGCAAATGTTTCAGTCACTACTAATGAAAACTACCTTTAAATGGAAAAGCATTTGAAAAAGCATTGTCAACAAATGTTCACAATACAAAGGTTCACTTTCTAATATTCGGTTCTCATCAACAGTTTTCGTCAGCTGTGCATGACCTGACTTTTGACCTTCCTTATATAACAATTAATGATCTGGTCGTATATATTACGTAGTTTGTTTCGCGCATTGTCTCTGTTCAGCGTGGGTTGAAATGGCAGGACGTATATATGCAGATAGCTTCCTTCACCATTTTTGTATTGTGCCCCTTTTCTGAAATGTAGACCTTTTGCCAGTCAACCTGATGGTCAGGAGACTCGATGTGGCCTGTGTTGAGTCACTCCAGAGGAACAAATTTGGCATCAGTAATTCAAAGATCTGGTCTTGAAATATTGCTACGTTTCATTCACTTATGATTCCTTGCATAGGACTGTTGTTGATTCTTTGCCGCCAGATGACTAGTAGTCTACCCTTCGCATGGAATTACAATGTTTATACAACGCCTCACAATTATGTTGGGGTTGTTTTTTGCGATACTTAGATTTGGTGTTTTGTTGTTGACGGCTTTAGATACACCCTAATGCCCAATAAAATTGAAATTCAGTCGATTGCATAATTATCTGAATTATATCGGGTCGGACGATCTGTCATTTTGAGGATTGCGTAGCGTGTTCCTCTCAGTGGGTTGATGTTTCTTTGGCTCTTTAAGCCTAAAGAGAGTTACTCTAATCCAGACAACGAATAAACTACAACAACAACTAAATTTGCGGTATTCCATGGTTTTAATTTTGAAAAGCATGTCCGAAATTTCAACAATAAATTGAAACAAAAGTACACTTACATCACGCACTTATTATCGTTTAACATATTAAGTCAAATAAAGTATGATTGTAATTAGAACACTTAAATTATTTACATGAATTATCAAGTGTTTATTAAGAGCTACCACCTGAGAAAACGGGGGGCCCGGGCCATCATAAATTTATAAACTAAAATATTTCTAGCATGACACTGGCCGCTCTTAAACTCTCATATCCTCCACGCATAGGCGGGAAAATAAAAGGTGAATACATGTGCTCCAACCAGCAACATATGTACTGCAAAATAATTCAACGAACATGAATTATGACAGACTAGGCGTATACGTCGGAAAAAAGTATTAGGGTGTAAGGTCAATCGCTGGCTGGACACATGACCTTGGCAGACGAGCGTATAGCCAACAGAACATTAATGAACAACATTTGAGAGGAGCGGGATTGCATGCGTATTATATATCAATCATAATTTCAATTAAACCCCTTATTCTCAAGTGGCACAAAAGCTTAACGAAATAACAATTTCGTGCGTGTATTATTTTAAAATTAACAAAAACATAATTTGTGTTGTGGCAAAAAATGCCAATTTCGCCAAGCGGAAAGGCGAGACCGCCATTCCGCCGCCACAAAACAAAAGTGTTACTACCTGATAGTCCGTTGCCACCTGCACGTCAGGAAATTAATTACCAGTTTATAATGGCTACCTATCGATAACTCAAGCCAAATTGGTGTCTGAAGCGGGCAAAATATTATGGATTGTACTGGTATAAACCATGCGACTCTCACGAATTATAAGAATGAGTTCGGTGTGAGACAGTAATCGTCTCACGTGATCGCTAAGTGTCCAGGTCCGAGCCGCCGGACATAACCCCCGAGCAGACACGCGAATCCCTCGAGCCCTCAATCCAGACCGAGCGATATTACCTGCAACGACACATAAACAAAAAACGAAACCCAGGCAAGCGTCTGATCCATAGAATGATGGGGTGGGGGTGGGGGGGGGGGGGGGTGGGGGGGGAGGGCAGTATTTAATGGTAAACTGGGTTACTGACGGTGTTTATCGTTACATACATAAGCACATGTGAATACTAAATAAAATACTAAATTCCCTAGATAAGACCCAACAAAATTTAAATACTACAATAAAATAAAATGCAAAAACAACCCTAGGCTGGACATGTCATACAACATTATATTACACACTTAAAACTCGTCAAGGGTAGAGGTGGTGCGAATATATCTCCTATACGAATCCGAGGACCACCTCCCCATTCTCTGGATGCGAGCGTCTGGCACGCCCGACATGGCAGCAGATGTCGCCGCGCCAATCCGAAAGGAATGCAATGAATAAAATGCTACAGGCAAACCACAAAAACAACGGCTCGTTTTAGGGTTAGACAATGGACAGTGTGAGTTGCTTTCCGACAATTATTAACGTTCAGGCTACAATCACGTTTGATCACTATCATTACTATATACAAGTGCCAAGAAATATTATATCCCTCATAAGATCGTTTTACCATTGAATATGACAAACGAGTTTTGGGCAACGCGCACAATCACGTGACCGGGCCTGTTAGAAATACTAACACTAAAAGTGCGTTACGCGCTCGTCCCATTGATTGAACAAGTTTTGCAGTACTCTATGGCACACACGTTCTAGTCACGTGATTGCCTTTGTTAGTGAAAACCAACGAAAGTTGAGGGCGTAAACACGAGACCGTGTTGCCTTCAGGAAGGTCAACTCGTATTTTGTTATACACGCAGTCTATGAGAAATCGCGAATTATTTGTTGTGACCAAAATGAAGGGCGCCCGGGTTGGCAGTACACATTTTCGGTAGATTGTAGATTTGATAAATAAAATAGAAGTCCGATTTTGTACAGATTGACACTAAATATATAATTTTGTTTGACATTTCATCAATATGTGAAAGTTTTTACAAAATCGCTCCTTCCAATGATCAGTCTTATTAAAATAAACCGCATCGGCATTTTCATGATGTCGCAATTTGTTCAGTCAAACAGTGTGTGTACAAACCGTTTGTGAGTGAGGATGACATTTCGAGATAGCAGACGACAACAACGAGCATTCTCAAAATGCCGGGATTTTACTTGTATGCTATTTATTCCTGTCTTAAACTTAGGATTATTAACTAACTTGAGCGTAGAACGTCATTTGAACTAGACTCTGTCGATTAGGCACATTAATTTACTTTATTTAAAATTTGTGACTTCCTCTTGCCCATTGGCTGTGACTATGGTGTCTGAGAGTGAGCTACGCCACTCGGGTCGGCGGCCGGCGAGGCTAGGAGTCCCCCGCTCATTCACGGCTTCTGCTCCGGCTCTGACTCGACGGTAGCTCATCTTCATGCAGTCGGTCTCGGTCACGTCTTGGTCTTGATACAAAATTCAAAAGCGGTGGTTTTATTTATACCTTTTATAATGTATGGCCTACTTTGTATCATAATTGGAGGAGATTTAGTTTGTAAATTTCAACCCAAATCATGTCACTTGGTCTTGTTCTTAGAGATTTTACCTCAATCAATCTTCAAGTTTTGTATTACTATTGGACTCTTTTTATTTCGCTTGAATTTGATACCTGTTTTTGTTGGTCAAGTTAAAAAAAGAAATGTCTAGCTTAGACATAGCCTAGGCAGGGTGGGGTAGGCCCTTTAGATAGGTCTAAGCCCTTTTTGGGTAGTAAGATTGACCAGGGTTAAATGCATTGAAATTGGATTTGGTTTGCACAAATAAAAAAGTCAATTCAAATCATGTGCAAATTGCATTTTTGTTTAGGTGGAGGAGGGGGGGGGGGGGGGGGGGTGGTATGAAAGACTTAACCCCAAATGCATACATGTATGGTTATAAATACAGCTAGCGAGTCATTCCTGCATCAACATTGTAGGTGTAAGGGAGTTTAATGCCTATATAGACCTACTTATTTTGTAAATCTTTACTCCAGGGACTCAACAAAAAAAAGGAAGGCAGCGTAAAAGGAAACTGCAGGCATAGTACTTCCATTTTGTTCTCATCATTTGGGGAAAGGATGGGGGTGGTCCATAATCAAGCCTTTATATTCCAGTGATGTAGATGTACATTTCTTATTCCTCTTCTAATAAAAAGCAGCATCAGGCTTGAAGATTATGAACCATATTTATCAAAACAAAATAATTTACATTAATTTCTTCAATCACCATCAATCATTCATAGCCACCTTTCAACTAACCATTTAAAGGGAGGGGATCATAAGTTCTTCAATGACTTTACAAAAGTATCCTGACCTAAAGGGGAAAATATAAGACTATCATGCCACACTTCATACACCCTGTTAGAGCAGATAGCTCTCCAATCAGGAATCACCCTGACACTCAACATCATCCATTAACCATTGTCACCACGATCAGTGTGCCAACAAAATAACAAATATCTCTCATTTAGCTTCATTCTAAAAATAAGAAATACACATTAGATAGTGATACCAAAGTAATAAGTTTTTTTCTTGAATTATAATATTTCATAGATTATTTTGTTTACAATATTGAAAATTGTATATGGATGCAAGTTAACAGTTCATTGAGAAACATGTGGCATTTACATGAATCTATGTATCTATACACACCAAGACCAATTATAATTTTACTTTTAAATTAATGAATGAGTGAGAGTTAAATCGATTTAAAGATGCTGTCCTCTTTTTGCAAGTCAGAGCAAATTGTTGAGAGATAATATGAAAAAATGTTTTTTTTAAAGCTAGCCTGAGAAGGTTAGGGCTTGAAAATGTAAAATTTGCATATTGTGGTAAATCGAAGGCTGGTTGTACAAACCACCAATAATTACACATCGCCCCATTATGTTCTGTTTAGGAGGCATTCTTTCATGCATCGTTTAATGAATTGATTGGGAGAGTATATAAATGTTAACTCAGCAGCTCAGCATGTTATGTAAACACTGGTTTTACACTTTGGTTGTATACAGAAAGTGTATGCATATAGCTAGCTAGTATGTATGCATCCCATGCACATCACAATGTACAATGCAGTCTAGGTCATTATGTTGTTTACAAGTACAACAGATCATTGTTTGACCTACATTCAAAGTTAGGCAAATCTAGAATTGTCTAGACTGCAACTAGTCTGGACTACAGACCCTAATAATACTACAGAAAATACCTGTTTTGGGAACATTTTTAAAATTCAGATCTTGAAATAACAAAAGGTTGTAACAGCCATTTCATCAGTCTTTGTGAAATCTTGTAAAGTGAAACAAAGCATGATGGGTCCACTGAATTAAGCTCTTTATATCAGATAGCCTTGGGCTTAAAGCAATTATTACCTCACTATATCAGGTAACTTATGTGATAACAGGTCTCGATCGTTATCAAGAGGTTCCACTGTAGTAATGATCAATGTTCACAAACAAAATATTACATCTATTTAGGTTTTGCATACAATGAAAGTGATTCAATCAATTTGTTGGAGTTATAGGGCAATTTTATCATTTTTCTTTCAACCTGACCATGAGGAAAATAAAAAATCTATAATATAGATTCAGAATTATAAAAGAAATGAGCCTGAGGGTTAGACAATTAGATTATGGAAAGATAATTTTTCTTGCATCATTTTAATTCTTTAATCTTTCTCACTGCAAATGTTAACATATCACCAACTAAAATGACTATAGACATCAATTTGTGCAACCTGACCATGAGGAAAATAAAAAATCTATAATATAGATTCAGAATTATAAAAGAAATGAGCCTGAGGGTTAGACAATTAGATTATGGAAAGATAATTTTTCTTGCATCATTGTAATTCTTTAATCTTTCTCACTGCAAATGTTAACATATCACCAACTAAAATGACTATAGACATCAATTTGTGCAAGGTCATGCTCTAATTAAGTCTCTAACCCCTGAGCTACATAGCACTCCTTTTTAAAATTCCTCCTCAATACACATGCTACTGCTAGAAGTAGAAGGGTTCAGGAAAGTATCACTATGAAATGCATTCTAGCTCAGTGCGGGTTAGAGCACAGTAAAATCAATTGAGAGGTCTCAGGCAAAATCCTAAGCCTATTTTCTTTGCTCACTTTCATTTAATTAATTCATTCTGATCAGTTCCCATATGTTTGGATTTTTAAAAATTAGGAATGCCTAATTTTGTTATAGTGGAACCTTTTTATACCAAACTCCATTACTGTATAACGAGGTACCTGATAATGCACGGTTATTTGACAGGTCCAGGTGGTTTGTATTTTTCTTTTCGGTAAAGCCCTGATTCAATGAGATGCGCAAAATAACACAGTAAATTCAGTGGGTCTGAGGTGCTCGTTATAAAGAGATTTCACTGTATTACCAAGTTCTAGAAGCTGGCAGTATATTTAAACATACCATTCATGGATCATCCCCTCCTCTTGATGAAATATGAACAGCTCTAACAGCAAAGCATGATTATGTATTATTTTGTAAACCAACAAAACTAACATAACTCTGATTCTGTTACTTACTTCATTGAATGAATGAATCTGTTTTGTTCCAGGCCATAGACGTATATTGCATGCTCCTCTTTCTTCATATTAACATCTTTAAAGGTTAAGGTAGTCTTTAAAGTATATGGGTTATCCATTGCTTGTGAACACTACCACGTAACATCCATGGTGATATGTCATGCTCCTATAGTCCAAGATCTGTAATTAAAAGAATGCAAACACAAACAGAGAAAGAGTGTTAGACTATAGCTATTGCACTTTCAGCCCATTTAAAGACAGTTGGATTTGGTAAAACATATTCTTCATAAACAACAGCTGGTGTATTTTCGGGAACAGTCCTGAATGAGTTAGTACTATAAACTTTCAAATGAATTGTCTTGTCCTCAAAAAGCATGTAGAGTAATCAAACTTATCAAAAAAAATTACCAAAACATGCAAATAAATTGAATAGAAAGGTGACAAATGATATTTAACACAATGAAGAAATGTGTTTGATTGATTTAGATACCTTTAATCATTCATTGCCACAAAGCAATAAATACATTCACTAAGATTGTAAGAAGTTGATCTCTGAGATATTTAGGTTGTATAATACCAATAATGACTTTATAAAAAGAAAAACTTGAATGGCCTTTTCATTATTCGTTTTGTCCAAATTAATAGGCTACATAATTATAAATCGCGGGAAAAAAGCTAACCTCTGAAAAAAAAAAAGAATCCTGCACATAAATGAGTGGGATGATTAAATTATAGTACAAAGAATACCTGTGGATAGCTGACTAGCTGTGCATAGCGAGTAGAGAACCGGCAGATAAGTAATCCTGAAGTACCACCTGGTAACACCAGACTATCATCAGTCGCCAGTCCTTGTTGAACCACATCCTCAAAATATTGCTATGAGATGAAAGAAAATATAACATTCATACAAAAAAAATATTCACTTAATTTCACTAACATGTTCAAATATATTGTTGAGAACACCAGCTTGATGTGTAGTGAAAATACTGGACCAAAATAGTAAAAAAAATACATCTGTTCAGAGAGTGCAAATTAGTAATTAGCTCCTGAAAACAGTGAAATTACAAACGAGCTCCTGTAAAGTCTCAGTTAAAAAGTCATGGGCGGAAAATGCAAAATTTATTTATTGACTGTTAGGGTTTAAACTGATGTTTAGTACTACATTTACTTTTCAGTCAAGAGCCAGTTATTGGGTAAACGTAAAATGAAATCCTTGAAAAGCAATTTATAATTAGACATGTCTTAGTCCATCATTTTGTATTGCCATTAATCAATGATTTAGAATGGGCTACAAACGATACATCCTAAATGTGCAAACAGTGTCAGGGGTTGAAAAAAGAGCACCAGATAAAAATGTGAATTAATGGAATAATGCTTTCCAGTCTGGGGCTGGCATGTGTTTCGCAGGGCGCTTGCCGGCCCTGGACCTGGTCCCGGGGGGGGGGGGGGTGGGGTTCTCACGTATTATTGGGTATACGGGGATGTGCCGCTTGGAAGGGTGACTTTTTCAAGAAAGATCCTTAGACATGGGTCCCCTTTTCATAAAAAAAATCCTTAGACATGGGTCCCTTTTTTTCATTTCCTCTCTTTTATCCGGGATTTGGGGATTTGCCGATGCGAAATTGCAAAAAAAATCAAGCTCGCTACGCTCGCTAAAAGAAACCACAAAATTTGCGGGAAATACACAGCGAACATGCGACGCCGGCGAAAAAAATCCTTAGACATGGGTACCTATTTACAGCAAAAGGACCCTTAGATGTGGGTATGAATTACTGAGACTGAGAGATGCTAGTACTTGTTGTACTAGGACATATCTTACCTCTTTACTATTGTGATTAAACATAATTCCGGTTCTTGGCTCATCTAAGGTAAATAGCAAACCATCGTTTTAAGGCCGAGTCGAGCCGGCCAGAGAAGCCGAGGATGAGAGCTTCGCCTGCCGACATGACCGGCGTGGCTCAATTCTAGTTCTAGCCCACCGGCAAAGCCAAACCCCAGGCAAAGGCAAAGCCGGCGAAGTTACCTACTTCAGAAGTTCAGTACGGGTTCAGTACTTGGTTGCTATCCAGCATTCATGTCCAGTCTTACACAGCAAAACAAAATTAAACAACTTTTTAAACAACAGCCAAAAACGCTGTTTAAGCCGGTCCCTCTAACAACGTTGTTTAAAATTTTGAACAACCAAGATTGTTTAATCTTTAAACAGTAAGTTGTTTAAAATTCTAAACAACTTTTTAAACAATATATTTTAAACAGCATGGTTGTTGAAGCTTTCTTTAACAATATTGTTTAAAAACGTCCGTTGTTTAAAAGTGTTGTTCAAAAATATTGTTTAAAAGTCAGTTGTTCAAAGTTGTTGCTTAAAACTATTGTTTAAAAAAGTCAGGTGTTTTATGTTGTTGTTTTAAAAAAACTGTTGACTATACCGTCAAGACTTTGGAGGAGTTCGGACTCGCTGAACTAATTGACGTATTCAGAGGTGAGAATTTAAACTAATTATTTAGTAATCTGAACGATTTTATACTTAAGACATATTTGTGCTTGCTTTTACATCTAAGCGATGTCTACCGGGGTAGGGTCGGCAGGACCGCAACTCTGGACGGGCCTGACTCTCCCTGCGCTAGCTAGCTGCCTCCGCGGGCGCGTACATTCCGTGCAACTTCGATCACTGCACTGCGGACGGGATTGGCAGAGTCTATCTTAATTTATTCTATATTGTAGACATCGCTTAGATGTCAAAGCAAGCACAAATAAGTCTTAAGTATAAAATCGTTCAGATTACTAAATAATTAGTTTAAATTCTCACCTCTGAATACAGTGGCGTAGACAGGTCCTTACACCTGGGGGGATGATTTGCCGTTCAGTTCACCGGACCAAGACTAATTTGTTCGCGGCCGAAACCACCTGCCCAAATATATTGAGACCAAGACAATTGCTTGGCAGTTGTCTCAGTGGGGGAGGGGGGGGGGGGGGGGGGGGGGGGGGGTGGCCGTAAATTTTTACGAAGTCGAGACCAAGTACTTTCATAATTTTCGAGCCCGAGACCAAGTACCTTCAAAGTTGAAAACCCCTCTCAGTGGGGGGGGGGGGGAGGGGGGGGGGGGGTTCAGTAAACAATTTTCGAAGCCGAGACCAAGCACTTTCAAAATTTTCGAGACCGAGATCAGGTTCCTTCAAATTTGAAAATCCCTCTCAGTGGGGGGGGGGGGGGGGGGGGGGGGGGGGGGGGTTCCGAACAATTTTTTAGAAGCCGAGACCAAGTACTTTCAAAATTTTCAAGACCGAGACCAGGTTCATTCAAAGTTGCGAAGTTGAAAACCTCTCTCAGTGGGGGGGGGGGGGGGGGGGGGGGGTTCCGTTGCAAAGAGTCGAGACCAAATACTTTCACAATTTTCAAACCCGATACCGGAGATCTTTGACAATTTTTGGTACCGAGATCGGGTTTTAGTCGGTTGTGACCAGGTTTTAGACGGTCATGTTGTTGTTGTGGTTTTAAGTTTATTGGCGTTCTTCATTCATTTTGAATATTTACGCCAATCTTTTTTTTTTTTCCTTCTTTCTTTTGTCTTATTTATTTCAACTCAAAGTAATTGCTCCTTTTAAAATTATATATAATATGTACCTTTTTTAAAAACATTTCATTTTTGGTTTTTCCTCATATAAACAGGACCAAAATTAAATTATACTGAGAATATATAATTGTGGGGAATCAATCGCTTTTCCTTGTCCGCTGTCTTGGTATCATCTGGCCAATCCGGCTCCGTACGTCGAGCAGACTTCTCAGCTTTAATAGCCTAGGCCCCTCCGATACACAGACAAGGCAGGTCAATGCCATATTTTTTTTTTTTTCTCATAACCGAATTTCCAACATACATAACAAAATATTTATATCCATACAATACAAGAGTAAAGCAAACAGACTGGCCTTTCAAAGGTGCGTGTGCAAAATTAAATACTTCATACAAAATAATTATCAATCAATCAATCAAAATCTATTTGTCCTAATGACATAATCTATCAATGCTCTTTGGTGAGCTAAAACTTCAGATTTTAACAAAAATACAATATGATCTTGATGTGTAATTCCACATTCACACATCAACATTGCTCGCTCAATCAAATATTGAGGGCAATGGCATAACAAATGTTCTAAAGTTTCTAACAATCCACAATATGAGCATAATCCAGTTTCATGCTTATTTATTACTACTAAATTAGTATTTAAACCAATATTTCCCATCCGTAAACGGTGCAATATAGATTCAAATTTTCTATTATTCAATTTACAACAGTATGTCTGAGTTACATTATTTTGAATATTTTTCAAGGGAGATTCGGTGTCCTCCCATCTTTGTTGCCATTTAACATAATACTTTTGTTTAATCATACAATTTATTTCACTTCTACTTAATTTATTAAAAATCTCCTTTTTTTTCTTCAAGCCATTTTTTGCTTCTCTATCAACCATTTCATTGTCTTTAACACCACAATGACTCGGTATCCACTCAAAATTCACCACAATTCCTTGTAAGTTCAAGTGAGTGCATAATACCAATATTTCATATACAAATGTATCTTCTTTATTTATTCCATTTTGTATGGACTGTAGTGAACTTAAAGAATCACTACATACCACAACTCCTGTGTGAAGGCTAGGGAGTTGACATAACCATTCAAGAGCAAGTGCAATGGCAGCCATTTCTGCTCTATATGATGAGGTATTGTCTTGTAATCTCTTTGACTGAGAATAATTATAATAAGAAACATAAAAGGCAGCAGCTGCTCTTCCTGATTCTGGGGATTTGGATCCATCAGTAAAAATAGACAAGTGATTACTTCATTTTGTGTTTATTATTTCTAAAGCTGCTTGTTTTTGATGTAATCGATTATCATTTTTACTTATTGTCTCTGTCAACTCCGTTGATACAGAGGGTAAAGCCATTTGCCAGAAAGGCATCTCCGGGGGACTTATTACTTCCATTTCATATTTAAATTGTTTTTCCAGTTTAAACGTTCTTTCTCCAAATGATGCATGTGATGTTCCATAAAAATGGAATTGCCAACAATCTTGTATATCTTTCTTAAGAGGATGTTCCAAAACACTTTCAATACGTTTTTTTAATTTCAAACTCATCATTTCTCGCCGCAGGTCAAGGGGCATTTCCCCTAATTCAACCTGCAGTGTTCTGAGGGAAGTTCCCTTTTGAGCTCCTGCACATACCAATAAAGATTGGTATTGCACAGAGTTAACTTTATTTTTTACACTTGTTGCAGCGGAGTCGTATGCTTCGCACGCATAGTCAATAACTGATAGTATTAAAGATTTGTATACCATCAATAATTCCTGAGAGTCTCCACACCATTTTGCATGGGCCAAACTTTTAATCACATTTATCTTATTTTTACATCGTTTGACCACATCCTCCAGGTGTGGTCTCCATGTTAATCTTTTATCAAATATGACACCTAAATATTTATATTCCTTTTGAGGGATTAATAGTTTCCCTTTCAAATATAATTTTAGGCCTTCATCTTTCCCACAATTTGAAAACAGTATAGGTACTGTTTTTTCTTGAGATATATGCAATCCCCAAGAAAATAACCAATCATATATTTCATTTATATAATCTTGCATTATTTTCATATTTGTTCTTATATCATTCCCCGATTTCCAAATAACGCAATCGTCTGCATGTATTAAATGGTGTATTTCAGGTGATTGTGGAATATCACTAAGCATTAAATTAAACAATAGAGGACTTAGGATGCTTCCCTGGGGAAGACCATTCACTAAGTATGTTACTTCAGATTTTTCTTTCCCAAGTTGAACTTGGAAAGATCTTTGAAGCAAATAATTTACTAAAAACTTCAATACATTTCCTTTGAGACCCAACTTGTTTAATTTAACAATGAGTCCTTTTATCCATATCGTATAATACGCCTTTTGCAAGTCTATGAAAACTGCCATAGTTTTCACTCCAACTCGTAAATGTTTTTGTATTTCATTTTCTAAATGAACAATATTATCAATTGTACTTCGGCGTTTTCGAAAACCACTCTGAATGGGGGAATATAGAGAGTGTTTCTCAATTTAATAATTCAACCTTTCCTTTACCAAGCCTTCTAATATTTTAATAAAGCACGGTAATAGTGCTATTGGACGGTAAGAGGATACTTCTTGTGGATTCTGTTCATATTTTAAAACTGGAATTAAAATAGCGTGCTTACATTGGGTAGGAATATTTCCAGTCTTCCATATTAGATTGTATGAATCTAATATCACATGATTGGCCTTTGCTGGTAAGTGTTGGTATATCTCATACGTGATACCGTCGTTGCCAGGGGCCGAGGCATTTTTCAATTGTAAAATATTTTCTAATTCAAATATCTTAAATGGTTCATTTATTGTCAACTCAATATTTTGATCCATCTCCTCATTTAAATAATTTACTATTTCTTTGAATTCCCCATCTACTTTAAAATTATCTTTACTCTTATCCTTTTTTCCAACCTTTACAAAATAATTTCCTAACTCATTTGCTTTTTCTTTATCGTCTAACACAATCGCTTGTCCTACCTTTAAAGTAGGAAAATTGTGCATAGATTTCTTTGGAATTCCACTCAAAAGGCGAATAAACTGCCATAATTGAGACATGGATGTAAATCTATTCAATTTTGCACAATATGCTTGCCAATAAGTTCTTTTTGCTTGTCGAATTGTCCTTTGTGCCTCACCTTTCTTTTCTTTGAAAGTTTGTAAATTTTCTTGAGTCCACATTTTCGACAATTTATTTTTTAATTTATTTATTTCCTTTATTTTGGCGGAACACGTCTCTGTCCACCATGGGACTGGGTTGCCCCTTTTCTTATTATTCTTACTAGGTAAAAATATTCTAAATATATCATACAACGTTTCTATCAAGTTTGCATGAAAGATATTTACATCCTCATCATATATAGCTTCAATTGTAATCTTCTCTTCACACATTCGACTGAAAGCAGTCCAGTCCATTTTTTTAAAAGACCATTTCGTCTGTTCACCTTCATTTTCATATTTTGTTTTATTACAATGGCCTTGAATATAAAATTCAATATAAACTGGGAAGTGGTCACTTCCAAATTGATTTGGCTGCACTTGCCATTGACAACCTAACTCATTTGCTTTTTCTTTATCGTCTAACACAATCGCTTGTCCTACCTTTAAAGTAGGAAAATTGTGCATAGATTTCTTTGGAATTCCACTCAAAAGGCGAATAAACTGCCATAATTGAGACATGGATGTAAATCTATTCAATTTTGCACAATATGCTTGCCAATAAGTTCTTTTTGCTTGTCGAATTGTCCTTTGTGCCTCACCTTTCTTTTCTTTGAAAGTTTGTAAATTTTCTTGAGTCCACATTTTCGACAATTTATTTTTTAATTTATTTATTTCCTTTATTTTGGCGGAACACGTCTCTGTCCACCATGGGACTGGGTTGCCCCTTTTCTCATTATTCTTACTAGGTAAAAATATTCTAAATATATCATACAACGTTTCTATCAAGTTTGCATGAAAGATATTTACATCCTCATCATATATAGCTTCAATTGTAATCTTCTCTTCACACATTCGACTGAAAGCAGTCCAGTCCAGTTTTTTAAAAGACCATTTCGTCTGTTCACCTTCATTTTCATATTTTGTTTTATTACAATGGCCTTGAATATAAAATTCAATATAAACTGGGAAGTGGTCACTTCCAAATTGATTTGGCTGCACTTGCCATTGACATTTATTTGCTAGAGGTGCTGACACTAACGATAAGTCCAGACAGGATGTTTTCCCAGTAAAAGGATCTAGTCTAGTTCCTGAACCATCATTTAAAACAATCATATCATTTTTCATCAAAAATTCTTCAATCAAAATTCCATTTCTATCATTTGTTTTACTACCCCACAAAACATTATGTGAATTAAAATCACCCACAATAATTAATTTTTGTGGATCTTTAGCATACTTTACCAAAGTTGCTAAAATGTCCATAGTAATTTCTTTACAAGGATTATAATAATTCACAACTGACACAAATGAGCCATCATAATATATATTAATCAACTGCATTTCAATATTTGTATCAATCTCCACATATTCATAATTAAGTGTATCATGTATATAGAAGACACAACCTCCTCTACGTTGCGTTTTTCTATTTTTACATATACATGTATAATTAGGAATTTGAATAATATTCGTATCATCATACCAACTTTCCTGAATACATAGTAAATGGAAAGTTGTATCCTTGTGAGTGTCTATATATCTAATTAATTCCCCTCCGTGTCCGTTCATTCCACTGGAGGATTAGTAGCGCAGACATTAATAATAAATTAATTAGCCGTGCCATTATTTATGTTTACATTTTTCAAGAAAATGTTATGCACGGCTTCCTTTATAATATTTGCGCACTCTTCTTGTGGTTTATTTGTAACAAGAGTAACAACCAATTGTGTGATAAAAATCACAATCTCTTCGCTTGAAGCAGTGATGAGAAAATTGTCGTTATTTTTTCTCCCTTCATTACCCGAGTTCATCACTCTATCTGTGGCTACGTTTGTACCCAGCTCGTTTGTCGTCGACTGTTGACTCTTTTGTTGAATAATCTGTTCTTTGGCCCTGCTATTTTTAGGAGCTCTAGACGGCTCTCTTTGGGGGTTTAACAATTGTTTTGTGTGTGACGAGTTTGTCTGTTTTGATTGATCTTTTACTACATTGACTTTCAATGTTTGTGATTGTTCATTGTTATTGGTTGGCTTTACGTTTTTTTCTTTCCATGCTTTTGTAGCCTCAGCGTAGCTCAATTTATTTTCGACTCTAATTTTTTGTAATTCTTTTGCCTTCTTTGCTTCGAGACACCCATTGTAAGCGGCTGAGTGTTTCTCTCCACAATTGACACAAATGGGGTTTTCTTTACGCTCGCACTGGTCGAAAGAGTGGGGGCCCCCACATCTAACGCATCGGGCTTTCCCCCTGTATTGCTGGGCTGTATGTCCAAATCTTTGACATTGAAAACTTCGAACTACGGGGGGGACATATTGTTTGACTGTGAATCTCTGATAGCAGAGAGTTATATTTTCTGGTAGTGAGTTTGCATCAAATGAAAGTATGATGCTCCTTGTTGGTACGAAGGCAGCCAGTTTCTGTCCATTTATTTCCATATCTTCTTGATCCCTTTTGTGAGCTTTCCGCATGATTCTTTTCACACCTACTACCTTCTGTTTCTTTAATTCGTCTTGAAGTTCCTGCTCTGTCATGTCATTTGGAATGCCAGAAATGACTCCTTTTACGAGTTTAGTCTCCTTTATGGCCTTCACGGGGATATTATTAATCTGTTCAATGTTTAGCAAAGCCTGGTATTGCTTTACATTCCAACACTTTACTAGCACCCCCGACTTTATGGGCTTTATGAACTCTGGGGAGGACCCACATTTCCCCTGAATGTCTTTTGATATTTTAATAAAATTAACGTTTCTCAATGATTTTTTCGTGTCAATCGGCACAATGTAGACTTTCTTTTCCTCAAGTTGCTGCGGTTTTACCCTAGGGGTATGAAATATGCTAGAGTTTAGCTCATCCTGGTCGGATGACGATTCTCCCCCTAACATTTCAACACTTCCTTCCCTAATCTTTCTCTTTAGGTTCCTTCTCACTTGTTTCCGTGATTTCACACTCCACGTATTAATTGTATCTTCATCTACTTCAATATCTTGCATGTCTTGTGGTCCAACCTCCGAATCTACGTTCGAGGTGGATGCGCCCGGCCCGGACGCCATTCCAGCGTCCCTGGATCAAAATTGGCGGGAAAATTACAAAGCGAAATATAATTCAGTGCAAGTGCAACAATTGGCCCAATCTGTTTACTCACCTCCTGTCTTCTCTAAATTTACGAGTCCGGTAGGAGCATATCAATAAATAATATCCAATCAACTCTCAAAAGTAATTGTATCAACAACAACAAATTAATAACCAACAAAAATCAATATGAGCGGACAGGTTGCAGAATATACGTCTGCTTAAAAGTAGTCTCGAGACAAGCTAAAATATGAAAAGGGGGGTTCAAACCCCCCCCCCCCCTTACAACCATTTTTGCGTCAAATGGGTGGGGGGGGGGGAGGGGGGGTTGAACCGCCAAACCCACCCCCCCCCCCCCCCCTGGGTACGCCTATGCATACAACTAATGTTTTCTTTTTCACTCGTATAGATACACACAAAAAAATATATCCTTCCCTAAAACCTGGGGGGGGGGGATGATTGTACATGTCATCCCCCCCCCCCCCCACCTTGTGAGGTGGGGGGGGGGGGGGATGCATCCCCCTCATCCCCCCGTTGTCTACGCCCCTGTCTGAATACGTCAATTAGTTCAGCGAGTCCGAACTCCTCCGAAGTCTTGACGGTATAGTTATCCGCCATGATGAAATTGTTGCAGAGCCGCCGCCGTGTGCGCGTGCGCGTAACGCGTAAAAGCCTTGGTTGGAGGGAATGAAACCCGTTCAGGGTTTTTAAACAATAATTGTTTTAAAAATGTTCTGCAACTAGACCGAGTGTTTTAAACAGTGTCTATTTAGAACATTCATTCTGTCATTTAAACAACATTGCTCAAAATTTAAACAACAAAATTCTGAACAACGAAATTTTGAACAGCGTTTTTTCTGTGTAGATCGACAAAACGAATCGATTTTGGTTTTCATGGCCTATTTTACTGGTTATTTCAGTTAGAATGACCGGCAGTAAGAGAAAATCAAATGTAAAAAAATGCCGCGCCACACAAACCAAATATTTGTCGATCTATTTCAGCCGCGTCCCAGTTCCACTTCAATATTTTTTATTTCACGCTTACATATGATATTATTTCAATCAAACGATCGACATGATGACAATAATACACTAACGGCAGTATGGTTCATTGTCGTTTAGGCACAATCTATACAATATGGTATTACAGCATTTAAAAACAATAATCGACTTACTATTTGTGAAAGTTGGATTCCGCCGTTGTGTATTGTTGTCGTCTGTTATCGCAAGGCTCAGATCAGATCGATTCACTAGCAATGTGCTTTGTACACAAAGTTAATATTGGGCTGCCAAATAGGCCTATGTGTAATAACTTTGGAATGGCGGTGTAACTTCTTTTATTAAAAAAATAATTGGAATGAACGATTTTGGTTACATTTCACATATTGATGAAATGTCAAACAAAAATTATATGTTTAGTGTAAATCTGTACAAAATCGGAAAATCTACGGAATCTACGGAAAATGTGTACTGCCAACCCGGGCGCCCTTCAAGTGGTCACAAAAAATAATTCGAGTTGACCTTCCTCGAGGCAACACGTAAGTGTTTACGCCCTCAACGTTCGTTGGTGAAAACCATAGAATTATGAATAAACAAACCAACCCGTTTATAACTAGAAGGCCCACTTATCGCGCGCAAGTCACGTGTCCGGTATACTTTGTACACGGGCAAGATGGCGGTGTGCGCGTTTTTTTGGTAAACTTCTCTACCTCATCGCGGTCGCGTAATGACCGAGAAAGACTTGACCAATCATCATCATGGGAAGCGCGTAGCCTATCGCGTTTATTTTCCTGCGCAGTATCCTAGATTGTATCACGCTTATGAGAACAATGGGATCCATTATGAACTTGTTTTCTTGACCTCGATCCGGTGACGACGCTGTGAACTGCTCTGTGATAGGTTCATGTAGTTCCCCAAGTAGCCCACAATGCAACGTAGAGAAGTTTACCTTCTGGTCTTCAAAAATCGCGGTCACTGTGGCAGAGTGACACCCCCTCTGGTAAAAACTAACACTTATCTAGGTCAAAGGAAGAAGTAACCCAGATAGCAATTTAACGTTTATGTAACGTTACCATATGGTTTACATTATATTATAATAACGTTTACTTGATAACGTTGCATTATGGTTAGTTTGCTCATTGATTTAACGTTAATGTAACGTTAACATTTACGTTAACATGATGACTAAATATGAACGTTATGCCATCGTTAACTGGATAACGTTACATTATGGTTAGTTTGCTCATTGTTTCTACGTTATTGTAACGTTAACATTTACGTTAATATTATAACTAAATATGAACGTTATGCCAACGTTTACTGGATAACGTTACATTATGGTTAGTTTGCTCATTGATTCTACGTTATTGTAACGTTAACATTTACGTTAACATGATAACTAAATATGAACGTTATGCCAACGTTTACTGAATAACGTTACATTATGGTTAGTTTGCTCATTGTTTTAACGTTATTGTAACGTTTACATTTACGTTAACATGATAACCAAATATGAACGAAAAATTAACTTAAAATCATATGGCAAATGTGTCGGATAAACATATATATACTTATAGAAGTGCCTATACTTACATTATAACATTCCTATTCCTATTCCTAATCCTAATCCTAATCCTATTCCTATTCCTATTCCTATGCCTTATCCTACACTCGCTACATATCAAGTTTTCATCCACTCATCTATATATATCCTAGCTTATGTGAGAATATTTTGTTCATGGTTAGTATTTTGATAAAGTCGAATATATTTTATAATATTTAAAAGTATTTACATTGATGAATCATGAGAACAAACATTTAATATGTTTGTTAGATAAGTTAGTTACATTTATTTAAAGCAATGAGTCAATAAAAGCATTGGATGAATTTTAAACAATCAAATTACTCGAAATTTATACCTAATTTGCAGTCAATAATTGCTCATGAATATTCATGAATAACAACCAGCGTTGATCCAACGTTGATTCAACGTTGATCTAACGTTTCAGATTTTTTTTCAGATTCAGATTCAGATTCAGTTTATTCAAACCATAAAACAAAAGTAAAAAATATAAATGGCAGTTTGATAATCAAATATTCAAAATGGTTTTGGACCCCATAGAAGCAGGAGTTTGTAAATTGGGGCCCTTTTACAATTAGTTATACAATTCTAAAGAAGTAATAATGGTAGGTAGGTCATCATTCACACCATACACACAAATATAAATGGCAATTTGATAATCAAATATACAAAATGGTTCTGGACCCCATAGAAGCAGGAGTTTTTAAATTGTGGCCCTTTTACAAATTATACAATTCTAAAGAAGTAATAATGGTAGGTAGGTCATCATTCACACCATACACACACACACCATTCACTCAAGCCAGGGGTGTCGATCCGTTTTTTAGATTGGGGGGCGAAATTTGAAATGTTTTCCAGAATGACCACTGAGAGAGAGTAAAAGCCCCACATTGGCATGCCCGGAAGTTTTATTATGTGCTCATTGAAAGTGTCTTGATGGCTCGAAGACTTGACTTTGGGGGGCACCCACATTTGGGGACAATAATGGGGGTTCAGGGGGCGGAGCCCCCGGAAGCTTTTAGATTTCAGACATTTGCTCCTAGCATGGGTTTTAAAATTGTATAAAATAGTGAACCTACTCATAACGTATTTTAAAAGGGCATAGCGAGGAAAAGACTGAGCCTTGCATGAGATATATCTGCGTGATCATGTATACTATAGTAGTATAGAGCCATCGATATAGTCTAGGGCATTGGGCTCCCATGAAACTAAGCAAGGGCGTCAACAACTTCTCACAAGTAGAGGGGAGACATTGTGAGGAAGCGAAGCGACCCAGCGGGGGAGGGTGTGTCCCCCTCCCACAGTAGGGAGCTTTTGTATTTTGGGCGTGAAATTGTGCGATTTGGTGCACACCTGAGACAGAAATTTCATGTAATATGAAGTATAGGTATGGAACCAAACATACATAATGACAAAGGGAGGGGGACACTCTGCTCCTTTTTCAAATGTGGGGGAACATGATATTCTAATTTGATTTGCGTTCAGCGCATATGTACCGAGATTTTTTTATTTTCTGTAACGGTGTACTATCTATCGATGAGGGTTTAATAAACTTCGTTTGAGAAATTAAGCTGCCCAACACATTTCAAAAGGTGAGATCCCGCAACCCAAATGAAACTTGCAATAATAGAAACTGTATGCGCGCAAAGCGCGCGGCAAAAAAGAGATTTACAGTCATTTTCAAAAAAAACAAACGGCTATTTTGAAGATTTATTATTGATAAATGTGTCTTTCCCCTCTTTGGCATTATATCACTCGATTTGTTTTCTTCCTCATTTTCGGAATTATTGGGGGGCGACCGAAGTGGGGATAGGAACAAACGAAGATAAAGAAAAAGGTGAAATAGAAGAGCAAGTGAAAGTATTGGCATATATCCTAATTCCAACAGATAATTTTGTAATCATATTTTTATGCAAGAGTTTTTTAACCATGCTGCAAATTAAATAACCTAATTTTCCTACTTCAAAGCTAGATAACAACACATATGTATGTTTAATGTCGACTAACGTTTCACCTTAATGGCTATTGTCTAGTAATGCTAATCCATGAAATTTTGTCCAATACCTTTGCAATGATGAGTGTCTAATAGAGCCTTAAATATTACATCATTCCAACAATGAAGTATTTTAACAAGGGTGAACAAGCGTGGACAAAGAACATAACGTAGTTCAAACAAATGAAGAGCAATTAGCCTCAATTCCAAAGGGCACTTTATCAACTTGTGGTATTTTGGAGTAATTTTAGGTTTTTTATTAAACCACTTAAATGTCCACCGAAAAAAAAAAAAAAAAAACATTTATGTAACGTTACCATACGGCATACCGTTTACAATTACTGCTATTTACCATGTTTACATTATGGTTTGTTTGCTCATTGCATTTACGTTATTGTAACGGGTAGTTTAGTTTTGGTAGAGAGGGCGCTGCACATCACAATTTTGTTGTGAGGTAATGAAAAACTGAGTGTCGAATTTGAGAGAACATGCAATTTTAATGGCAGAATAAACTTTATTTGGTCAAAATTGACCCAGAAACGGCTAAAATATCAATAAATATATCTGATGTTATAATTATTTGTGGCCCAAATAATTAGATGAATTTTAGAAGGAAAAAAAAAATGCTTGCACTTCTTCAAAAATTGTTCAAAAGCGTTATTTAAATAGTTGTTGATTATCTCGCTTTTTAAATCATTATATCAATAAATCATCACATGCATAATTATGTATGAAAAATGGTTGAAACCAATGCCTTTTTAAAAAGCGCCCTCTTGTGCTTTAATGGCTCTTTTTTAATGATAACAGGCTTGTTACTTAGTCGTTTGTAATTTTGTATACCTTTCGAGCATGGTGGAGTTATATTATATTAAGTTACCACCCAAATAAGCTCAAGCATATACATACTCGAACTCAGCTTTACCAGAACTCCTACTTCCCACAAACTGTAACAGCATGGAATGCGCTCCCCAATATTACAATAATATCTTGGCTTCTACATCACTAGGAGCCTTTGCGGGAGCAGTTGCCTCAATCGGCAATTAATGGGACACCTCACCGGTTCCCCTCGACTCTACGTCCTGACTGATGGACCCTGTCGAGTACCCAAGTAGAAGTAGAAGTATATATAACGTTACATTATGGTTAGTTTGCTCATTGTTTTTACGTTATTGTAACGTTGACCTTTACGTTAACATGATAACTAAATATGAACGTTATGCCAACATTAATTGGATAACGTTACATTATGGTTAGTTTGCTCATTGTTTTAACGTTATTGTAACGTTAACATTTACGCAATAACATGATAACTAAATATGAACATTATGCCAACGTTTACTAGATAACGTTACATTATGGTTAGTTTGCTCATTGTTTTTACGTCATTGTAACGTTGACCTTTACGTTAACATGATAACTTAATATGAACGTTATGCCAACATTAATTGGATAACGTTACATTATGGTTACTTTGCTCATTGTTTTAACGTTATTGTAACGTTAACATTTACGCAATAACACATAACTAAATATGAACATTATGCCAACGTTTACTAGATAACGTTACATTATGGTTAGTTTGCTCATTGTTTTTACGTTATTGTAACGTTGACCGTTACGGTAACATGATGACTAAATATGAACGTTATGCCAACATTAATTAGATAACGTTACATTATGGTTAGTTTGCTCATTGTTTTAACGTTTTTGTAACGTTAACATTTACGCAATAACATGATAACTAAATATGAACATTATGCCAACGTTTACTAGATAACGTTACATTATGGTTAGTTTGCTCATTGTTTTTACGTTATTGTAACGTTGACCTTTACGTTAACATGATACATAAATATGAACGTTATGCCAACATTAATTGGATAACGTTACATTATGGTTAGTTTGCTCATTGTTTTAACGTTATTGTAACGTTAACATTTACGCAATAACATGATAACTAAATATGAACATTATGCCAACGTTTACTAGATAACGTTACATTATGGTTAGTTTGCTCATTGTTTTTACGTCATTGTAACGTTGACCTTTACGTTAACATGATAACTTAATATGAACGTTATGCCAACATTAATTGGATAACGTTACATTATGGTTACTTTGCTCATTGTTTTAACGTTATTGTAACGTTAACATTTACGCAATAACACATAACTAAATATGAACATTATGCCAACGTTTACTAGATAACGTTACATTATGGTTAGTTTGCTCATTGTTTTTACGTTATTGTAACGTTGACCGTTACGGTAACATGATGACTAAATATGAACGTTATGCCAACATTAATTAGATAACGTTACATTATGGTTAGTTTGCTCATTGTTTTAACGTTTTTGTAACGTTAACATTTACGCAATAACATGATAACTAAATATGAACATTATGCCAACGTTTACTAGATAACGTTACATTATGGTTAGTTTGCTCATTGTTTTTACGTTATTGTAACGTTGACCTTTACGTTAACATGATAAATAAATATGAACGTTATGCCAACATTAATTGGATAACGTTACATTATGGTTAGTTTGCTCATTGTTTTAACGTTATTGTAACGTTAACATTTACGCAATAACGTGATAACTAAATATGAACATTATGCCAACGTTTACTAGATAACGTTACATTATGGTTAGTTTGCTCATTGTTTTTACGTTATTGTAACGTTGACCGTTACGGTAACATGATGACTAAATATGAACGTTATGCCAACATTAATTAGATAACGTTACATTGTGGTTAGTTTGCTCATTGATTCTACGTTATTGTAACGTTAACATTTACGTAATAACATGATAACTAAATATGAACATTATGCCAACGTTTACTAGATAACGTTAAATTATACGTTACATTAACCGTTAAATTTAACACCAGAGCTAATCAATACATAACATTATTATTATAACGTTTGTCTTTTATCCGTTAACTATCACACCATAACTAATCAATATAATAACGTTACTATAATGTTTGTCTTTTAACCATTTAATCAAACACAAAAGCTAACCAATGCATAACATTACTACAACGTTGGTATTTTAACCATTCAATTAAAGACCAAAGCTAATCGATATATAACATTACTACAACGTCTGTCTTGTAATCGTTAGTTCAAGCACCAAGGCTAACCAAAATATAACTTGACAACAACGTCGGTCTTTTAACCGTTAAATTAAACACCGGTGCTAATCAATATGTAACGTTATTACGATGTTTAAATTGTAACCGTTAAATTAAACAGAAAGGCAAATCAGTATATAACGTCATTACAACGTTGGTCTTTTAACCATTAAATTAAACACAAAAGCTAATTACTTAATAACGTTACCACAACGTTTTTCTTTTAACCGCTAAATTAAACAACAAAGCTAACCAAAATATAAATTTACAGCAACGTTTGTCTTTTAACCGTTAATTCAAGCACCAAAGCTAACCAAAATATAACGTTACTCCTACGTTTGTCAGTCTTAACCGTTAGATTCAGGACCAAAGGTAACGAAAATATAACGTCACCACAACGTTGGTATTTTAACCGTTAACTATGCACCCAAGCTAACAGATATGTAACGTTACTACAACGTTGTAACAGCAATGGTAACCAAAAATCAACCAAAACAACCATATTGTAACGTTAGAATAACGTCTACCTGTTATCTGGGAAGCCAAGACAGCCAAGCACATCCATGGGCGCTAGTACGCATTCATCGCGTATGTGCGCAATTGCCAGCGCGTTGGTGCGCATTTAGTTTTGCGTCTTTGTTATTGTATGTAACTAAACAATAACATTAAGCGTATTAGGGTGCGTTTATGCTCAACGTTTTGGGGCCAAAATCAGGCTTCTCAAACGCGTTTAATTCAAAACGCTGTTGTGTCCCGACTCATTTCCTTATAATCGCCGTTTTGAAACGCTGATTCAAAACGCACAAAATTGTGCGTTTACGATCTGCGATTATCCCAAATTAGGGTTTCTGGGGAAGCATAAACGCAACATCACGTATAGAGACGTTTAAATGACGTCATATAAACGCCTTTCCGGTTCACGTACGTACACTCATTTCAAAAGCGCCCGCCCCAATTTGACCTGCCTTCTTGAGTCAAGTAACCAGCGCATGCGCGGTGCATGTTTACGAAATCAGCTCGTTCTCAAACTGCAAAAAAGTTGAGCGTAAACAGTACCACCATAAACGGCATTTTGAATCAGCGTTTTGGAAGAGCGTTTCAAAACGCTGATTCTGCCTTCGGAAGTTGAGCATAAACGCACGGTTCTGGAGGCTCATACTGACTTCATCAATTTCGATTGATTTTTATGTCAACATTTACGAGCGATTTAATGAAATATTGAAGAGATATTCACTTATTTTGCTATAAGATGAACGCAATCCGTGATATTGATGAGTGATATAAAACAACTAACTAAAGCCTGCCGCACACTGTACGATTTTGCCACGATTCACCGGTCGTAAGGCCTTACGACTGGAAGTGTGACGTCACATACCTGCTCTAGGCAGCTCTTACGCTACGACTGATCGTAGAGACAGTCGTAAGGATTCGACATGTTGAATTATTACAACCAGTCGTAGCACTTTCAGCCAATCACAGAACAGTATTCAGAAGTTGATTGATATGATCGACGCATGCAATGCATGTAGATTGTACATAGACGAAAATATGCAAGATGGCTACGTTTTGGACGCAAAAAATGGATGAGAGACTGGTGGAATTATGGAAACAGTAAAGCTCCTTCTTCGCTGTCAGTTATCCCTTTTTATCTGCATAGCAACAGGAATGTCCAGAAGTAACCCTGCAGTTTACGGGAGGATCGCAGGAATTTTCAGGTAAATATTGCTCGATTTACATGAAGAACGGATTTCATATTATCACTGATGCACTGAAATATCGCACGCAGCGGTAAACGGTGTTTGTTTACTAATTGACCTATGCCAGAGCTCTGGGGGACTATTCAACAGTTCACCGTAGCCACAACTGGGCTAAGTAAATTAAATTAAGTCCAAAACAACCATCAAAAATCTTTATATTCCGCTACCGGTAGACGTTCGGATATAAACACGCTAATTAAAAAGTCCAATATAAAAGAAAATCCCACGTACAGTTGTTAAAACTGCTTTTAGAAGGGATTTTGGAGATGTTCAAATTTAGATTTTTAGACATGTCTCATGTCAGTTACATTTACAGCCCCCAGAGCCCAAACAGAAGACTAAAGTCGACTGTCCTGTATTGGGCTTGGTCCTGCCCCGGCCCTGGACTGGTCCTACTTACTACTTAGTCTTACTAACTCTTACAGTAAGACTTAGACTAGTCTTACTTATTATAGTTAGACTGTCTTTAGAATAATGATATTAGAGAAGTACTTCATAAAATATAAATAATTATAAAGTACTACTACCCTAAATTATCTAAAGACAATCTAACTAAGTTGTAAGTAAGACTAAGGCTAACTAAGACTCTAGTCTAGAGTTTGTAAGACTAAGCAGTACTAAATACTACTAGTACTAGTAGTACTAAATATTACGATTATACTAGTCTAGCTCTAACGTACGGCTAGACCAGCAGTAACAGGCCAATATCTTATTCTTAGGCTGTGACCTTTCCCTTGGGATAATTAATACAATTATTGACATATTCACTATCGACTATCTTAAAATGTTCACCAATGACATCGTCCTACTCCTAGTATAAGCATACCATAGGCTAGGCCTAGCTCTAGCCTAACCCTAGCCAGCCATGGCCCAAATAGGATATAGGGTTAGACCAGGGCTTCGCCAAGGCTTAGGCTCACATACTCGGACTCAACCATGGTACTCCATACCATAGATCACAGTAGAACTACCGGTATAGTTGATTTTCATACTTATTTATCACTGGCGTAAAAAGGTGTAAATCAACGTTGATGAATGACGGATACTGTAGACAGTGCATCTGTACATGTACATTATGTGTGACTGCATATTAAAATAGCATGTTACAGTATTCCAGAGAGTGCAAATGGAACATAGTATGATCAATTATAAATTTCGAAGAAGTAATGTACTATGTTGAAGTACATGATTCATTAGTTTACAGAAATTAAGTGCAGTACAAATTAAAATAATTTACATTGTTAACTTACATGTAATTGCTAACCGAAGTGCAACTTGTTAAAAACACAGCTAACTGTAATTGTACAGCTAATTGTAGAATGTAGTATAATCTAAAAATATAGTTTTGTCTTAGTACATATAGAAAATTGTGTTTGTGATAATATACTTTGTAATGAAAAATACTGAGTACTTATAAAATTACACAAAACCTCTCAGAAGGTGAGAATGGATTCGCCCTATACATGTATATTTTACTTGTAAACTTGCTTTTGTTTATTGCGATTCTTTTCACTCTTTTTTGTATGACAGGAAAGGAAATCAGGAAGAGAATGGCCTCTTTGAGATCATGGCAAAGTGGTGCTCCAGCAACATTGTGAACACTGAGGCAGAACTGGTTCATCAACAGATCGTCGTTCTTGGAGCCTAGTGTACAGGCCAGAACATCAAATTATAGTCTGAAGGTACTTTATTAAATTGAACATCCTAATAATATGAAAAATAATGCACTTTTTACATAACTACAATGTTCTATTGATTCAAGAAATTATACTATTTTAAAACTTAACTGCAATTTTCAGAACAAATCATAACATAAATGGTGGAATGTAACGCTCAGTGGTGTAGCGACGGGAGGACCGGGGGGGGGGGGGGGGGTATGCACTTCCTCCCCCCCCCCCCCCCCCCCCCCCACTAATTTGGAAAGGGGACATTACAAAATAATATGGTGTGCCCCACCCCTCCCCTCACCCACCCACCCATTAACAATCTGGCTACACTACTGGTAAGGCTGGTAGGCAACATTTGCACATGTTCTTCATGTCTAGGGCACCAATGCAGTATGGAAAGTTCCAGTGTTTTTCAAATGCATCTCCTTATCATACTTGATTTGTATTTAATTTGGTCCAAAATTATAGGACATATTCAAAAAATCTTGTTCTCCTATTTCAATTTACAGATGCCTGAACAAACAGACAGTCCGGCCACTCCAGGGACCCAGGAGATATCTGGATCTGAAGCAGTTCAGGAACCTGGACCGTCCCATGAAGAGCCATCATGTAGCCAAATGATGTTATAAAGATATTTAAAAACAAGTAATGATAAGGATGTTTATTTGATTGGACCTTTATACAAAAAATAAATAAACAGGGCCCAGCATTGCCTACTTTATTTGAGATCTTAAATAGGAAACGCAATAACTTTAGCTTGCTGTTACTGATAAGTGCATGATTCCTGGCACTTTTGGTATTACTTTGGGTTTTACTAATAATGGCAGTAATTAATATTTTTCTAACCACTGTCAACTGTCTGGCCACTGGAGACGGTTATGTAATGTATGTTATTGAATATGCTGCTATGTCAAAATAAACACAGATTATTTTAATGATAAGTGATGCTTAAGAGGAAACAAAACAACTTGAAGTGACTGGAATTATGCCCGAATCACTTACCCTTTTGTTAGAATTATACTCGATCATTACTTGGTCATAATTATGACATTAATTTATCATGGAATTTCGCACAACACAAGACTTAGTGGAAATATCAGATTATAGAAATATAGATTCTGTCAAGTTTTGTTTAAGACATATCATTAAAACTATGGTATCTCTTTTCAAGATGAGGATTTGAACTTTCTTATAATATTGTTTTTTAGCTATTCAAGATCAAAACATTCAATATGGTCCTGTTGACAGTATTTTGTGTATCGGACCTGGAGAGGTTTCAAGATTTTGTTTATCTATTCATGTTCTAAATGGTTTCTATATATAAAATTCATTGAGGTTGCCACTTTGGTAACCATGGGCAATCTTTTGTTAACAAGCATTAGAAGGATTATTAGCTTATTTGCATAGTTCTGAAAAAAAGGTAAGATGTTTTTTTTCTATGAATAATATAACATTGATCAAAACATTTATTTCAAAGTTATTGGAGGTGCTCATTTGCATGTGCCATATTTACACCCCAAAATCTGAGATGGCTGCCCATAATTTGCATATTTATGAATATGATTGATCTCCATTGCTATAATTCCATGTTATTATTTTTCAATCATGTTTCTAAATATTTGTTATATATTTCAGATTAGTTGCCACCTTAGCAACCTCTTGCAATGCTGCATATCAACTAAAAACAGAATTATACCGGACTAATCACAGATCAACTCAAAATACTCATACTGACACCTAATATTTACAGACTGGAAAACGTTTACCGCGGGGGAGGGGGGGGGGGGGGGGGTCAACTTAAAGATAAGGTCAACTTACGATCTTTGTGAAACACCCCTGCTCTCTTTATCACATGCCATTGTATTTGCTGAAGACTGATGCATTTGATATTACATGCAAATGAATTAATACATCAAAGATCTTAGTCTGATTTACCTTGTATACTACCCCCTTCCTTACATTTATAATACGGGTCATTTGCATATAACTTGAGGTATATGAAACATTAAACGCTTATTTATCAAGCTACTTTAAAATGTGATTCCCGATGTAGGAGTATTTCTACTTTGAACATGATGTATAATATTTATCTTGCACTTCTCTGAGGAGTTTCTCCTCACAGTACCCTCCCCTGTTGAAGGATCAGATATATTATAAAAGACGGACAAAAGAGTGTATCTTATCATATTTAAATGTGAATCCATGAGTCATTGGTGGTCAATATGAATGCATGCAAACGAAAGTGTTATTACTAGCAATATTGCGAGCAATAAACTTAAATACTGAAATAAACATACAAACTAATGTATACGTTGTTGTTTCTCGCTCTTCTTCTTCTTCTTCTTCTTCTTCTTCTTCTTCTTCGTCTTCGTCTTCTTCTTCTTCTTCGTCTTCTTCTTCGTCTTCTTCTTCGTCTTCTTCTTCTTCGTCTTCTTCGTCTTCTTCGTCTTCTTCGTCTTCTTCGTCTTCTTCTTCGTCTTATTCGTCTTCTTCTTCGTCTTCTTCGTCTTCTTCTTATTCGTCATCGTCGTCTTCTTCTTCGTCGTCGTCTTCTTCTTATTTTTCTTTGTATTCCTTATTCCTTCTTCTTCATCTTATTGTTTTCTTTTTCCACCTCTGTCCTGAGAGAGTGAAGTGTATTGTATGCACTGCGAAATTTGCGAATGATTGCTGCTTGGACATTTTTAGATTTTGGCAGATGTTGATTCGGTATGATTGAGGTGAATAGACCGCCTCTGTAATGTATGCAAATAATATGCGTATGACGTCAGACACCCCGTTGGCAAGCTTAACAATAGTAACTAGGTCCGGCAAGCTCCGGCAAACTTAGCTTGCCTAGTTACTATTGTTAAGCTTGCCAGTCTTACGTCATCCGCATATTATTTGCATACATTACATTACAGAAGCGGTATATTCATATGCAATGCGTGATTTTCCCGGGGGGGGGGGGGGGGGGGGATCTGTCCTCATAGAAAGCAGGGACCGCGGAACCGGGGGGGGGGGGGGCTGGGGCTGCAGCCCCCCCCCCCCACTTTTTTTTGCTAAAAACAAAGAAATACATAAGCATAAAATAAAGAAATACATTACAGTTCAAATGTGATCAGCCCCCCCCCCCCCCCCCACACTTTCAAAACCATTCCGCGGCCCCTGGAAAGGGGGTATCATGCGTGACCAAGGACTTGCCAAAATCACCCTAAACGAGTATTTGCGTGGTGCAAAAAATAGACCCTAAGCAAGTATGATTATTGGTAATTTGATACCCTAAGCAAGTAATCTGAGTTGTTGAGACCCTAAACGAGTAATTCATCAGCCTAAAATAGATACCCTATTTCTTGATTTGGGGGGATTTTGAGACCCTAAACGAGATATTAAAAGCAAGTTATAACTATGTTTGATACCCTAAGCAAATAAGCTGAGTTTTTGAGACCCTAAACGAGTAATTCATCTTTTTGATACCCTAAACGAGTAATTCATCAGCCTAAAATAGATACCCTATTTCCTGATTTTGGGTGATTTTGAGACCCGAAACGAGATACTCGAGTATCTCGCCTGATCGTGAAAAACCACCCTAATTACTCGTTGTCTTGGTCACGCATGATACCCCCCTTTCAATGAGGACAGACCCCCCCCCCCCCCCCCCCCCGGAGGGGGGGACGGGTGTTTTAATGACAGGCGTTAAGATAAACTAAGATTGAAGCCTCAAACACGATTGAGAGCGACTATATTTATAACATTTACACATTTTCTAAGAGTTTAGAATGTTTAAATCGATATTACTACACGATCGATCATGATAGAGATCGATTATACAGGTAAACATAATCTTAGATATATGCTAATAATTTAATACATGTAAAATTCAGAAAAAATAATTACCGTGGTTAAAAGAAAATTATATTTGCCATACATTTTGGAGAATGCAATTGAGTAGGTATCTCGTATAATAAATACAACATCACCCTTGCATGCCCGTTTATAAGATACTGTAGTATTCTTTAAGTAACTTTGTTGGAATGTTTATGTCAGAAAATATGTTTCGTATACGAGCGATCATATGTTTACTGTGTTTTCTGCTTAATTGCAGTAACTGGATATGTTTTATCTCAGTACCAGGTCATCAAAGTGCGCATGCGCCAATCGCAGGGGGGAAATCGTGCAGTGTGCGGTCCCCAGTCGTACGACTGGTCTTACGACTGGGCTAGTCGTAGAGTCGTTCGACCGGTCGGATCGTACAGTGTGCGGCGGGCTTAATGTGCTTGATTGTGATAGTCAATTCTATTACCAAGGTGGGCTCGAAATGACTATTACCCGAAGCGTATTCGTTAGTTGTACACTAACGACTTATTCTCCCCTTCGTTAGTGAACTAAAAGTGTTCTCCTGCAAAAATTATTTCTTGAGTTAGGTGTGAGTGTCATTAATGTAACAATACCACCAAATTTGCGGTTTAGGTGCAGTGTCAATGTCTATTAATTATTGAAGTATACCATATACAAATCTCATAGGATGGGAGTGACAGGGGATATCAGTGCTGCTTCATGTATTAATTTTGTTGGTAAAAGAGCCTTGTAGGCAATGTATGTGAACCGTGTATGTGTACATGTTCTTTCAGGGGTTAGAAACCAAGTTTACAGATAAATCGGTCCAGACCTATCCTAAATCTCCTCTTGTGTGAAAGACATGTCACCACGTAGCCACGATTAGGCGTTTAAAGAAGACATCGAGTGTGGATACGTGGGAGACGAGAGCTTCGATCATTATGACGTGACTAAACGTACACTACCTACTTCAGTTCCCATAGACAAATCAAAACTTGAGGACACAATTATCTGGAGTAAAGGACCATTTTGTCTGAATTATATTGTCCAACTCCTAGAAGAATGTAAACGCTGCGCAAACCGATACTTTGACAATACAGTGACAGTTGTAGCACCAGATTCATATAGCGGCATGACACTCAACACAAAAATTTAGAAATAATTTACGCAGGAGTTAACTGATCACTAGAACTCCATTTATCCGGACTTAATGTTCCTTATCGAAAAGAAGGAGGTCATGTGCGTACTTAATTACGGTAGCCTGGACGAATTATCGGAAACAAATTCACACAGTTGGTTAAAGTGATTCAGGTAAAGTGTCAGATATTGCACAAAATGACATTTGAGACTTCAATCCTATATCAATATCATTGTAAAATACAATTGAAAGATTTGTGAAAGTTTGAAAGAAAACGAAAACCGTTTACCTCGTGAAAAAAGGGAATATTGATTTCATATTTTATCACCGAAAACTGATGGCTTACCGTAAATTTGTCACAGGAATGATGGTCCGCGGCCGTTGATATGCGCACCCGTACATGTACACATCGGCTCAGCTCAACAGTCGCGGGTACATCGACTCGTTGAATTGCGCTGCCGTGTCTATCTGGGAGGTTCAGCCCGTGATCGCGTTGTCCGTTGCGCGCCCGCCGGGTGGCCTGGGCGTGAACGTAATAACTACAGCTACCGTAGCTACCAAATAAAAGCAACTCCACGTACGCATATTCTGAATTTCCATTGTTCTCTTTCAAATTTTCTTATATAACTACTCACTCTCCCACTCTCATATAGTAGGCAACATCCGCCATATTGTGTATTCATTTTTCATGGAGACAATGGAATAGCGGGTCAGACTGAAAGGGGGCACACCGTATATTTTTTTCTACAGAATGTTCCCCCTGTATAATACATTATTGGCTTTCTTGCAGTGGCATGACTATTTTGAAAAGTGGGGGTGGGGTCGTGGAAGGGAGCAGGGATGGTGGATGGTGTGGGAGGGGTATCGCACTATCGACCCTCCCACAGTAGGGAGCTTTTGCAACTTTTCACTCGAAAAAATGTGCAGTGTGTTCCTTACCTTGGAATATACTAGAATTCAAGAAAGCATGACCTCGGGACCACATGATTGAAACCATTATAGAAACAGGCATACACCCTACATGCATGTCTATAATATATAGGCTACATTTGGGGAGGGTATGTGGGTAGACTTTTTGTATGTATCACCTCGGAAGTATGCTAGTTGTGCAAAGGATAGATATTCCCCACCATTCACCCTGTCATACCCCCAATATATTCCTGTGATGTTTATATGCATGTCTATATATAGGCGACATTTGGGGAGGGTATGTGGGTAGATTATTTGTATGTATATCTTTAGAAGTATGCTAGTTATGCAAAGGAGAGATATCCCCCACCCTTCACCCTGTCATACCCCCAATCTATTCATGTGATGTTTTGTATTTTTATGGCAAATTATTAGGGGGGATGCGCCCCCAGGCAACATCACTGCATGTAGAGGTTGCTCCCCATGTACTCCTTATTTTTTAATAACACAGTGAATGAAAAATATAGATTTTCAGACAGTGTGAGCACATTATTTATCTTTTATGTCAACCAGTTGGAAATAACTACAAGTCTGTTTTGTGTTAGTATCTAACATGCGCACACTCACACATACTCTGCGGATACATCACTACACAGAGCCCACATTTACATTCAAGTACAGTCAAACCTGTTATAGCAGCCACCTTTTTATAGCAGCAAACCTGCCTATAATGGCCACCAAACATGATCCCTTGCAGAGAAAAGGAATGTAATGGAACCTGTCTATAGTGATCACCTTTCTACAGTGGCCACTTTGATTGGCAGTCATGGTACACAGGTTTGACTGTACATTTTCATGCTTCTAGCCGTTTTCCCCCTTTACCTGGTACTATGTGTGCATTTTTTACATTTCAAACTAACAAAATCGCCTGTTTGTGTATGCTGGTAAATTGTACTTTTTGAAGTAGGATTTACATTCCTGAAATTTGAAGCAATGCAAATGGTTGAATAACTTGTGTATTTACACAGCATTTTCACATTTTATGAAAATCAATTATATAACAATATGCAATTATTGTTATTTGGATACTTTGTATTTAATTTTTCAATAAATGCAGAAGCAACTGTTACAAAAAATGAAATACTGGGTGATTGATTCAACTTTTGGATGTGTGCAGATCATGTAGTGTCTCTGTGAATTTATTTATTTATTTATTTATTTATTTATTTTGGTATACATTTCAAACTGATCAGCAGCAGTACTGAAAGGATCAGTGTACATTGAACATCAAAACATACATAGTATAAACAATACAATATAGCAATTGTTACATTCGAATTTGAATGAATTGGAACAACAAAATTTACAAAACTAAATCACTATAAAATAAACAAAGCTACATTACACAAAGAATAAATATCAGATCATTGTGCATAATTGTGTCTCATACATTGTCCACCTAGCCATTTGGTTGATCCTGATCTATGAAAAATACAATTGAGTTGGCCGACCCTTCAATACCCTGCACATAATAGGGGAAGCCTCTGTGAATCCAAGCAAAAGGAGGGTTAAAAGGACAATTGGCATAGTGATACACACTCACATTTCTTCATGGGTGTTATTAGCAACTTCAATCATACATTATATCAATAACCTTGTACAATTATTCTGAATCATATTATTTATTAGTATTTCATCTGAGAAAAACAATGGTTTGTTTGAGTTTTAAAAAATGATAAATTTATGTCATACACTATACAGGGAAACCCCGTTTAGCTCGCTTATAACGAGGTACCGTACTGCCCACTGATTTGAACTACAAATTAAAAACATCCTTTTTCATTAAATCATAATTACCTTTATCACATGTAATAGGGAAGACATGAAGGATATATTATCAAATTTATTTTGATTGAATTTGAAAAAGATAACAGATTGTTGCTATGAGCACTATTCGGTCATTGTTACTTCCCGCAACAAAACTTATCTTTGTTGATACAGTGGAACCTCCTAACAAGAGGTACCGGATACAGCGATGATAATTTTACACGTCAAGGATCTTTGTATTTTATTATTTTTAAGCCCAGACACAAGATACCCGACATAAGGTATTCAATCCAATTGTGCCCGAGGTGCTTGTTATAATAAGGTTTTGTTAATTTTTGCCAAAATGTGTGCGTGAATAATTCCATGCTAAAGAGTTGTATTTGAGAAATGAACTGTTTATGCTATATATCAATTTGAAGGCCTTATCGGTAGGGCCTTAACCCCTTGACCACAGGAACCAAGTGGGTTGTGTACAAAGTCTATGGGGATTTCATAAACTCGTAGGGAACGGGTTAATTTGGCATCAGCATGGCGAGGGATCTGTGGGCAATCACTGGCCGAACATCCCTGCCACTTCCCACGGTCGACGTCCACATCTAACATGTCTCATACGCTAGAAGTCCTGCTCCAATATTATGGTGTTTTCGCTCAGCGACGTACAGAGCTTTCAACGACGCAGGGAGCGATCTATTGCCCCGTTCACCGCGCTCAAATAACTTTCGTTGACAAGCAGTTTCGCTAATTTGGTGAAGGCGGACGTACATTCGTAGACTGCATGACGTCACATCTCGTTGTCACAAGCAATGTATAGACAACACATGGCTGGCTTGTATTGTTAACACGCCAACTAATTGTCTATGTACTACACATGATAGCAATGTGCTGAATGTTTACCTCGCTACAAGCATGTTGATTGGTTGACCATAGAGCTGTATCGTGCCGTCGCATAATAACCGGAATAATTCTGACCAAAGTGTGTCGCAGATTTAAACCCAAGAACGGTCGGCCCGCTGTTACTGTAGGAAGTTCTTGATTTTGCACACGAACTGCAGGATTCCCCGTTTGCAAAAACCTGCTAGCTTAGTTCCTTGCTAATGGACGTTGTGGGTCCGTTTCCCGCAGGGTATGAGCATGGCGACTGAAGGGTCTGCGAGAACTTGGGTGTTGGCGGCCTGGTTATTTGTTCTGGGTGGTGTGGTATAGTGGGTGTGTAGAATCTTGATGGGTCTTGAAGAAATCTATAGAGAGGGTGAGATTTGTGAAAAAAGGAATGCAATCAGATAAATAGTAATGTGTAAGTCATGTGCACTTATTGCACAAAATGAACCACAAACATGTATTCATGTAGTAAAAATAGGATTTGATTTCTAATCAACATGGACCAAATTTGTTATTTTCCCTTCAGTTTGTTATTCAGCTGTTAGGATCGAAGCTACACTATAATTATTGACTCTAATTTTATTCCATTGTCAATTTTTCAGTAGCAGTTTTCATCTGTTTTTCAATCGGTATACAGTATACAGTATGCCTAATGCATTTGTCTCTAATAAGCAAAATAATAAATCTTAAGGTCCACATTCTGAAAATATTGCAGAGATACAAAATAAAATCATGCTAAAATAATTTTCATCATTCTGAAAATGGTGTAAGGGAATGCAAATTCTACAATGCATTGTGAATCTTTTCTCATGTCCAGTAATGTCGGCCCTTGTTTATTGAGATTTTCTGTTATATAACATAACAATCAAGCCCATGATAAGTTTTCAAAATATGCGCTCAATGCACATTCTTTCCTCCTCTGACATTTATCTGTGTTGTTTTCCCAGTTTCGAATCCCAGTGAGATCACTTTGTGCAAGTATAGCAATTGACACACAATGGTATGCCAAAATAAACTCTCATTGATTTTGCCTGCTAATTTGAAGATGAAATTCTAGTTTCAGAACACAGATCTATCATTTATCTCTGTCCACAGTCCAAGAAAAAGGTTCTCAATGAATTACCTTAACCATAAGTCAATCGGGGTCACCACCAGCACAAATCGTGTGAGTCGTGTCAGCATGCAGATTGCACGTCCATTCTATCGGTACTCGGAAATCCTCTATGTATAATGTCGAAGAGAACAGCCACATCCAATGCTATAAAATGAGGATAAAAATCAAAAAGTTGCTTAATGATGGCAATTGGTATGGAAAGTCAATTGCCTTATGTAAGACAAAAAGAAAACACTGATCATCCAAGGTTTTTGATTGCCAAGCCTAATATCTAATCATTAGACTAATGAAAAAAACTTGTCCTGAAGTAAGAGATTTGCAGATTAGCCGGAATTTTCCATGGAGGCGGAGGGGGGGGGGGGGGGGGGGGGGGGGGTGAGGTGGGTCACACAAGGGAGCAGAGCTATGCGGCTTTGTACGGCAACAACATGGGCGGCGGGCCGGTACAGAAAGTTTGACATATTTGACGTAGTCGTACAACATTTCCGAAGCCGAGAGTATGATTTAGTATTGGTTTAAAATTTTCGACATTTTCGAGGCCGAGACCACGGTTCTTCGTACTTTACGAGGTCAAGACCGCTAAAGTATCATCTCGGACCAGTAAAAATTTGAAATTGGGAGGTGGATCAATCCACCCAATGCACCACCTGACCACCACAATTCACAATGACAATAATTTTTTTATTTTGCAACATTTCACTTTTGTCTTTTAAGTTAGACCGAGTACTACACAGACACAGTGCATTCCAGACCATAGACCTAACATTATCAAAAATGAGCATCGATAAAAAAACACAAAAAACGGATTACCCATTCTATATCAAATTTGAGAAGGCCCATCATTTCATAATCGTAAGTCATAACAAAAGAGATATCAATAGGGATGCCGCTGGACTTCCGTACGTGTCGACCCTTTTTTGCTGCCGTGCGCGCACGTGTGCGTACGTTTTCCTTGATATGATTTCTCGATCTTTGCATAGCACAAACTCTTCAAAATCCCTAATTTTCACACTTAAATACTTCTTTTTGTAAATAAATGAATATAAAATAAAATACTATAATTATTACAGAAAAGGATAATAAGAAAAGTAAACTTACAAAAGACAGGATTCGCGAGGATTGATCCGATGCATTTCAGGGATAATCCATTGTTCCGAGGATAGCAGCCGTCAGCATGTACTTTGCCCCAAATAATTGGTGGCGGTATTCAAAATTTCAGTTGATCCCCATGGCACTACATAATGCCAACTCTAAAAAATCTGGTTTGGGGATCAGCGTGTAGAGCTCGATAGTATGTCTATTCAGACCCTTGCGCATTTTCAAGTTCCAACTCTATACGATTTGAGAAGAAAAAAACTTCATATTTTTTTTTTTTTTAATATTTTGATGATGCGCAAGTATGGGTCTATTGTTAATTTTTTTCCTGATTTTTTGAGATACTTAACATCAAAAAAGGTTAAAGATTGGCCATTCCCCCCCTAAAAAACAGATATTTTAATAGACTAGTGACTCAGGAGACACCCGATGTTGTTGTTGTTATTGGCTGCGTATAGTCTCTTCCAAGGCGCATATATAATTACGGTATGTGTTCATTTTAAGCAGATCCCACAAGTGAATGGGGATTGTGTTGCAGTGTTAAGTTGAAAATAAATCATGTGTCTGAGTACTCAGACTACTGTCTAGACCAATGGGGAGAAGCTTGGGTCCAAAGTACAAACATGTGCTGTGTACTGTATGTATACAGATTTTGTTCCCCCTGCCAGACAATGGCTAATATTATGGGGCCCTGTTTTGTAACTAGTGTGTATTGTGTCTGTGTGTGTGTGTTGGTGTGTATGTGCATAATAGGTATATGGTGTGTGTCAGCATAGACTTGAATTGTAAGTCTATAGCTATGGTGTGAGAGAGCTAGAGGGGAAGAGAGAGAGAGAGGGAAGAAGAGATTGTATGTAGTGGTGTACTGTATCTACGGGTAGTATGTATGCACTTCGCTGCGCGGCGTGTGTCGTCATGTTCAAGTGTAAAAGTTCAGAATGAGACTAGCTGCGTCACTGGGTCTCAAACTACTAAAAGTTACGTTGAGAACATGTACAGGCTGCGCGCACGCAAACAAAAAAAGGGTCGTTTTTGATCAAACTTTGAAGCTTAATATCTCTGGAATTATAAGCCCGAATGACTTCAAATTTGGTGAGTGTTCATGTTTGTGTATTTTCATCACAGTCTAGCTCATAGTTAGTCACATTTGTGATTAATTAAAAAGATAATTTTTGTGATCGGCATCCCTAATATCAACATAACTAGATCGGCAAATCTATTGCTTTCATGGCCTCTTTGACATGATTATCATTGTCATTTTCACAGTGAAAAAGACAATAATAATGTCAAAGAGACCATGAAAGCGATAGATTTGTCGATCTGCACTCAAACTTGAATTGCTGATTCTGTAATTGGGCTCTTGACTTGGGAGGACGTACCTTAGACGGGGCTTCGATCGGCGCTGAGCTGTCCCGGCCGTGCCTGACCGTGCGTGTCGTCTCTTCGATCACCTGCAGCTTCTCAGACTCAGCTCTGCATGCATCTCAATTATCAACCAAATTGTTGTTTTTTCTTCTTGATGAACCTCTAGATCTCCTCCCAGGCCGCATTCTCATTCGCATTTTATTTGTAGATGCTCAAACGGTTTCTTCAACAAATTTGCTAGTGGTATTTAGTACACAATGCAAATATGCACAGTACTTCGCTCACTACTACCGCTGTAGCTGTACGCGTATCGTATACACGTATTACGTACGTACCGGCTCTCTACGAACGTACGTCTATGACTAGCTGTATGCAATATAGCCGGGCGGAGATCGGACACAATATAGCAGGCACGACAAGGTCAAAGGTCACCTAAGACGTTGATTAACGCTTTAGAAATAAAAGATTTAAATGATAATTATCTTCATACTAAAGGGACATTTGAAAAAATCGAACCCTATTTTATTCCTCTCTTACCATAAGCTAAACAACACGGTAGAAGAGAAACGAGGAAGCTCCAAGTCATTTTCGTGGATTTGGACACTTTACACATGATTCACTTTAATATAATATTTTCACCTCCATGCAGTCACCCGTTTGAACATTAGGAGTGATCCATACTTTGTTCATACCGATCCCTTGACTCTCTCCACATGTGGCTAACCTCATTGGGCTTTTAACATTTGTCAACTTTGCCAACTAGATAAACCTTCACTCAAAATGACTGATCGGTCTACCCCATATCAAGGGTTCCTCAACAGCTCTTTGAAGGAATTTGGCATCAAAGTTCATTACAAGCCGTCAAGAACATTACACCAAATATAAGCAGCTCAGAATGAAATGACTGAGAAAAGGAGCATGAGTGGGTGGTGTATGATTTCTTAGCATGGACCAACTACAAAATAATGTCTGCAAGAAATCATATAAAGGAGATAAGGAGCTGTCTCTCTAAACCATATTTGAAGAGCTTTCAACCAAAAGGCGCTAAATCCATTCCGGTTAATATAGAGAAAATCAGTGTTTTTTAATTACACACATTTGTCTCTGTTTAATCATCAAATTTATACCACAGGTGGGAGAGCTACCCCTATAGGTCATAAAAAATGCAAGTTAAAAAGATCCTGCGTATAGCATGAATTTTATATAATTTGTTGTATTTTATTATTTTTCGGATTTTGCGCCTTTTGGCAGAAATCATGGATATTGCGCCTTTTGGCAGAAAAATTTGGACAGTCATTTTGGAGTTGTACATTGACATTAGTATAGAAGGTGTGTACATGCTACAAAATTGTATATTAACTATACTTTAGAAGCTAAGTAGCCCCCCCCCCTCCCCACCAACCACACACACACACACACACACACACACACACACACACACCCACACACACCCACACATACACACACATAAACACACGCACACATGCGCGCGCACACAAACACACACACACATCATCATCAATGTATACAAACTTTCATAACAACCTTTCATCTAACTACTGGTACAATCAGCGAAAAAAATAAATGGAAGCGGCGGGCGAATTCGCCCCCGAAATGCCCAAAATAGGCCCCCCCCAAAAAAAAACAACAACAACAACAACAACAAACAAACAAACAAACAAACTCCGAAAAGGAGCCCCCAAAATAAAAATATTAATTTTTTTCGCTGGGTACAATAATAAACATTGCATCATTTCACAAGCTTTAACACATAGCAGCATACTGTACAATGCAAAATACATTGAGAGCAAGTCACAAATTGCAGTAAGAGTAACATCATTCAATCTGTGACACAAGCAATAATGAAGACCTGCAATGTTAATTTTTGTTAATCAATACTATTTACTTTGGTTGAACGTAGTAAAATACAGCTTGAGCCTTGACAAGCAATACAAATAACAGCATTGACGAATCGACGGGTGTGGATCCGTTATGTCACACTATTCATTAGGGGGTATGATCTATTGTTTCATCACCCCAGATGAGTGACATCACATATCTGCACCCGTACACAAATCACATTAGTACAAACTCATTATCTGACATGATATAACCTTGAATGCTTTCTTTTCAGATAATATTAAAAGGAATGCTTTAAACTGTACAATAATTTACATGGAATCATACTGTAAAAGGGGTAAAATTGTAATGATTTGGAATGACAGTTATTAAAAGCATGATTGTTTTCTTTCCAGTCTAGAAAAGGATGCATTTTTACATTGTTAAATGGTTGAAAAAAAGGCTGTCAGATGGAAAGTTTTATTTTGAAAAGAAACCAGTAATTTTGCAAGACATAATGAATTTTCACCACCAACATTTCAGGTAAGTTGTGAATAGTCATATTGTACTATTTTACGCTTTCATGCATTTTCAGATTTTACCATTTAAATCCCATATCAAACAAACAGTAAACAAAATCTATCCTCTCCTTGTCATGTCGTCTTTCCCTAAATTTAAGATACTGCGTCACCACATTCGATATGACGCTCTTCGACACAACACAGTATGAACATACGTCTGTTCTGGGTTGCCCAAATCCCAAATTGAAGTTCTTGACAAAGATTCGCCAGTATGCGGTGTATGAGGTACTGTGATCCGGATTTTCTTAATACAGCTCAAACATTCGATGGATGCTGAGGGTAGAGGGCAGATATCGCTTGTGAGGAGTCTCGTCCCGTCCATCATGCGACTCGCGGCATCGAAAGGATTTGATGTGAGCCTTAATCTTCTGCTTCACTTCCTTGGTTCTGATGTTCACTCGGGGTCCACCTCTCTTTTCTGGTCGTGGGTTGCTGTTGTTTGCCCAGGTGAACTTCAGGATGTTGCCGATTCTCTTTCTTCCCAGTCCAAAGATGCTGTGAAATGTGGCAGAACACACTTCAACTCGTCCCCCACTCTGTGTTGTTATCTGCAAAAAAAAGTAAAGAAAAAAGAAAGAAAATAACATTACTGCAATTATGATGACAACAATGATAATACCCAAAAATACAGAAATAAAGATCATGACAAAGAAAATTGCAATGTTTAAGCAAACAGTACAAAATTTAAACACTTGAATCATACTTGGAGACGCAATTATAATGCAATCATTTGTTTTTCTTCCATTATTTTTTTACTTTTACTTTCTTCTTCATAATGGAACAAAATTAGTTTCAGTGCTGACTTTCTATTAAAAAGGTATTTAAAGTAAAAGGAAAAAAAGTTAAACAGATAATGTAACACTTGCAATGGGAAAGAGCTTTAATTTCAATGTTGTTTTTCTTCAATAATTAACAATGAATTCAGACAAAACACAACTTATCTAGCTGGCAACCTGGGAATTTCATTTCAGAAGTGGAAGGTATCAAACATGCAATGATGGATAATTTTTAAATGAAAATCTAGTCCTTTTTCACTAATGAATTTCTATTTCAATACTTACTTGTGGAATTGTAGTTACGCTCTCTTCAGGGCTGGGCAAATCCTCGGTGACGCATGACTGGGCTCAGAATGATGTGCGCTGCGATGAATGCATCTTGCCGCTCTTTAATGGAGTCCTCGTAGAAAGCGTTGAAGATGTCATCAAGGTCCCCCTCCTCAAGGAGTACTGCTTTGCAGAAGCTGTGTGCTGGATGACGGCATACAATGGCTGACGTTTACCTGAAATTTAATACAAAAAGTTAAAAAATAAAATCAGAAAAATACAGCAAAAACAATATCCTAGTCAGAGTGAATTAACTTTGATTAAAATTGGAAAGAGGATTTTGATCACGTGTTTGGGCATTGCATGTCGTGTTCTATGGCGATTGCGTAGTTACACACGTTAGATGTATACCAATCCAACTATTTTTGCTGGAGCAGGATATACCGACCAATGACAAAAGGAAATCTTGAAAGAAATTCTTTCCAGGTTTTATTTGGGAGTAATATCATTGAATAGAGATGATCGGCTGTCTCACGATGACGTTTCGACTGCTGTACTGACAGTTTTCGTCAGACATTGAAGAAGTGGTGCTGCGGGGTCTCATTAAGTTCATACGCCCGGATCGTGTGCATGTCGACGAGTCCGACGTGCTTGGTGGACGCAGCTTGCATTGTGCTTTTGGTACCAATGAGAGCGCGATGCGTCCATCAATGATGGCGGACTAATCGGCGTGCACGCGGTCCGGGCGTACATGTAGGTACTTAACGACATCCCGCAGCACCGCATCGTCCATGTCCGACGAAGAATAGCAGTACAGCAGTCCAAACGTCGCTACTACATTCGCCACGTCATCGTGAAACAGCCGATCATCTCTATTCAACGTCTACCTACCGCGATGGATAACCTTTTCCTCTCTAGTATTATCATTATTATTGCTTTTTCTTAACTAATTTAGCAAAACATTTCAAAACCATGCCAAATTTAAGCTGTATTATTAGCTAGCTAACAGCTCATAAGGTGAGCCCAAGTGCAATATAGCTAGGCAGTATTATTTAGAATTAAGACAATCATGGCTCAAGTCCAAGTCATGTTTACTTACTTCGCCGCACCGTCACTTCACATCGATTCATAATCACACTCACTGACCACACCAGATTTGAATTATATTTTTAACAAGGAAAAAAAGTGTCAAAATAACTCCATTGATGATTTGAAATGCTGATGAATGATTATTTTTTTATAATTCCATTGACCCTATGACCCTAATATTTATCTGTGATCAATATTATCAAGTCAACATACAACAGACACAGTCAACACAGTATATTCCATACACATCACAATCCCAACACCAAATTGCACACATGGGACTGACTAGCTCACACAAAAACATACTCACCTTCACCACTGTTTCTTCGCTGTTTTGCTTTGGATTTCCTCCATTCTGACTCATTGCTCTGTCTTTTCCTGGGTTTATTCATTATGTTAGCCAGCTGAAGTCCTTCCTCCATCATGAAACCAACGGAAAATGAGGTATTTCAAGTAATTTGAGAAACGAATCTGATGAACAACAAACCTAGCTAGATACGGCGCGCTGCCTGTATTATACTCTTTGTATCCTGCTTTCTGATTGGTCAAATTTCCACAAGCTGGCAGGATTAGCCCAATCAGAGTTAAGAATAGAAAGTGTGGATTTAACGCCTTTTGGTTGAAATCTGAAATGGATTTAGCTCCTTTTGGTTGAAAGGGTAAAATTCATATAAATATTTTTCACATTTCCTGAAATAATGTTGATGAAAAATTTAGTGATTTAGATTCACATGGTTGGGAGCTCTTCATTTCTGGAACACCAAATCAAGAATTCAATCAATATAACGATTCACAAGATGGCTACCATCATACGTTGTTAAGCAATCCAGATGATTCGGTGACATCAAAAATTAAGTGTAGGCAATGAAACTATGGCTTTCGGCTATTATTATCGTTTAGAGGGTGAACAGAAATTTTATTTGATACATAACTTGGCAATTTTGGCCTCCTGGATCCCATGAAATCCTTACGTGAACATACCCACATTTTACTAATTCTTACGGCGGCAAGAGATGATGGGAGCGGCCATGTTCTTGTAATTGCCCGACATGCTTTGCAAACTATGACGAGTGTGCTACGGGCCGAACAAAAAGCTTTTCACTGATTTACAGACTCGTCAAAGCATCTACAAGTATTCAGACAATGGTTTCAATAGGTGGTATTGAAATGCATTAGTGCATATCACTGACCATAAGTCCGCACACACCTAATAATGGCGGCCTCCAGTGTTCGCATGAATAGTGGTAAACCCGATAGAGTTTTCACATATTTCTCCAAAAGTAGAAATCTGAGTCGGAGTTATGTTATATATAATAAAAAGGCATATTACGATATATCAAGTAGGATAAACTCTATTCTTGAGTTGCATTGCCCTTTAACTTTGGTGCTGTGTGATCTGTAATAAAGAGCTGAATACACTTCCCAGGGTGTCCATTTTGAAATGTATGATGACTGTTATTTGAAGACATCTATAAAGTTGATCCGGGTCATTAATTGACGCCAAAAATGAGGGCATAACTATTGGCATATGATAAACCATTTGCTTATGGAACTGAGTGGGCTATGTACAAAGTCTTAAGGAATTTCAAAAATTTCGAAGCGAAAAAAAGGTTTCAGGTGGCGACAATTTTGAAATTGAAGATGATGGCGAGAATGGCACTTGCTTAATTGCTTCCAACCTAATATGGGAGCATCATACTAATGTCTTTCAAATTTACTCCATGTGTTTCACTGTGAACGCTAAACTATTATGCATACCCACAGTAATGTACTCTGTTGCTATTTTATAGACTCACAGATCGGCCGCCGTCTGGCAGAAGGGCGTATCTCGAGTGTCGCGCCGGGATCTCAACACCGAGAAAAACGCCTTTGAAGTTTAACACATTCAACCCTCTGCTGAAGCTTTGGACGTAGAATTTGTATTGCGGGGTTGATTCTAGTTGAAAGCCGACATATGAAATATTATTTTTAAATGTTAAAATTGATTCGGAACTTGATATTTCTTCTTCTAGGACCATTTGAAAAAAGATACGCCTTTCTGCCAAACAAATTTGAACAAATTCGTAGTTGCTTTTGTACGGCAGAAGGGTGTATCTTTAGATACGTGGAAATATCGCCCGGTATCGTCGTGCTATTGTTTGGTAAAAGGGCGTATCTATAGATACGCCTTCTGCCTTACAAATGTGACTACGAAATTGTCCACATTTGTACGGTAGAAAGGCGTATCTATACAGACACCTTTCTACCATACTATTTGATGAAATTGATTGGTCATTTTTGTTTGGCTGAATGGTGTATCTAAAGATACGCCCTCCTTTTGTATAATTGTATATGCCATTGACATGATATTTTGGGGGGAGCTCACTTGATGTCTGACTGTTACTCGCCGTTTTTGTATGGCAGAAGGGTGGTATACCGAGATATGCCCTTCTGCCTGACGGATACCGAGCAGAAACCAACACGATTTTCACGGACAGGGGCGTATGTATAGGTACACCCTTTTGCCGTACAAAATACAACAATAGTTATGCAATCGGGTAAAGAGGGCCCCGATATCTCAAAAACTAAAACTCGAGCACTTCTGAAATTTGGCCCAATACAAATTTTGACCTCAAAAACCCCAAATATGCAATAAAAAAGAGGCCTATTTTAGAGATACGCCTCTTTGCCAGACGACGGCCGAGATTGAATTGAATCTATACAGGGTGGCCCCAAAAAAACCGGAACGGGGCACTTCCCAAAATATAATACCACAATGTTTATGTTCATCGGATAGGGTGTCCTTTCCAATGAAAAACGATACCAAGAACAGTAATTTTGGTCAGGTCGTTTTTGTTTAAGGACGCAGTGAGTGAGACCATGTCAGGTGCCGATTTATGTCGATTTCGACCTAGTCAATGCCCGTTTAACCGCACTCCTTGCCCGTAATACCTTTCAGCGACCATGCCCATTCTCTAGGCACACGGGTGAGTGCACACTAACAATAGCGCGCGATGCTCAACGATATGAACGGCGGTTCGTGCGATTCATCAAGCGCTGGCTCAATACAAATTGACAAAAGAGAGAACCTGACATGGTGTCACTCACAGCGCCCTAAAACAAAAACTACACGACCAAATTGACTGTTCTTGGTATCGTTGTTCATTTGAAAAGACACTCTATCCGATGGACATAATACATTTGTTACTATATTTTGGGAAGTGCCCCGTTCCGTTTTTTTGGGCCACCCTGTATAGACTTATCATGGCGGCCATATTGAACATGTGTTTTAAGCCACTAAAATGAACATGTGTTTTAATTTCTGAAATACGTGCAAATTACGTTCCATATTTCAGCCATTATGAAATTCGAGATGGTGGCCTTAACGTGGCTATTTGCTTTCAACCTAATGTTGTTGCATCTAGAGCTCTTTCAAAGGCTGACTAGTCGTTGACCCCCACAAAACTGCATAGCAACCGGAATGATCTTTGTACCTCTTTTAGTTTGTGATATTTAGAGTAAAATATACTAAATCCCATGGCGGTCATCTTGAAATTCAAGATGGCTGCCATTTGATGCCTTCAGAGTTGATTCAGGTGATTCGGTGGACCCCAAAATGTGGGTGTTGCCACTGAAATTAATGATTAGGCTGTTTTAGTTCATGAGATAGACTTGAACAGGAATCCCATGGCGGCCATATTGAAATTTAAGATGGCTGTCACTTGAAGTATTGAAAGTTGATTCAGGGGATTCTTTGGCCCCAAAAGATGGGAATAGCTGTTAAGATTACTATTCTAGCTGCTTTAGTTCCGGAAACATTGATGAAAAAATGTGCCAGTTGGCGGCCATTTTAAAAATCAAGACGGCGGCCAAGAATGGGCCGTTGCAAAATTGCTTCCATCATTTTTTTAAAGAGAAAGGTCTAAACTATCTGTGTGCCAAAATTCATGCTTTTGTCCGGAAGTGCACACTTGGTCCCATATATTTATTTATATTTTTCCGGTTCCGGTTCGTAGCATGGGGTGACGTTTTTTTCACGTGCTCCCGCAGAAGAGTAAGAAAATGACTTTTTAGTTCGAAAATGAGCCAAGAAAGTGCCCAACGAGGAAAGAAAAAACAACAGACTACTAGTATCCGAAATGAATATTCTTTGAGATCATTGGAGAAGAGAATGACGGATAAAACGACGGATAAAACGACGGAAAAAACGACATCACGTGGCGACGGAATGAGTGCGGCGGGAGTTACAACGAACACTGAGACAATGCAGCCCGTCCCGCCCGGCACGCTGCCCGGGATCGGGACGGCCCAGACCGCTGACTTGCATATGGGGGAGGTACGTTGGATGTTTGAACAGCTTAATGAGAAAATGGACAAATTTATACGTACAATTGAACATTCTGTACAAGATAACTCTGACCGTATCATTGATGTAGAAAACGTAAAAATCCCTCAGCTGCGGAAAGAGATACAAAGAGTAGAGGCAGATTTTTCCAATAAACTACTTGAACGAGAAATTCACGAGAGAAAGCAGAATCTTTTGGTATATGGAATTGCTTCAAAGCAAAACGAGAATGTAGAAGCTGTAGTCAAGAACAAAATAGCTCTGATGCTGAATGATAGTGCAGAGGAGATGAGATTTGTCAATGTACACAGGCTACCCCGTCGCCATAACCCTACTGGCTCCGACAAAGCTCCAGAAGCAATCATCGTGAGATTCGTCAGAATGGCAGACCGTGAAAAGGTGCTACAGGGATACTACACTTACAGCGCAGCTCAAAACAGGAAAAAACGTAACCGAGAGGGCGTCGCCCATGAAGCCGGACGGGAGGCTGCTGAGGATGACCCACTGTTCCGTGTTTCGTTCCGTACTGATCTACCGAGAGTGATGAAAATCAAGAGGAGTCAACTAGCATCGAAGGCGTATGTGCTGAGGAAACGTGGCCTGATGACGAGAAAAGGAGTAGTTGGAACTGAGGTGATTCTGCAGACGAGGAGGATCAACGGGGCGGACGATTGGAAGCGCTATACAGAAGAAGATGGTTAGATGGTTAGTAGTCCACGCCGTTGGCTCGGCTTTCTCTGTTTGTATATTGAGTTACCGCACGTTTTTCTGATTAAGATTGCTACCAGACGATATCAAGGAAAGAGGTCATAGTTTATAAGTACATGTTAAAATTATAACAAGCAAAGTTACTAGTAGTAGTAGTCATGCGCCTGGCAGATGAGGATCAGTTTAAATTTACAGAAGACAATTCATTCTGTAAAAACCGTACCAAGGAGAAACAGCACGTTGATATGGCAGCAGAGACCAGAGGCAGTAGCAGTTGAAGTTGAAAAAAAGTGTTTATGTTTAGATTAAGAGAGCTACTACCATAATATAGAAAGTCAGATGACTCATAGGCTTATACAAGACCTAAAATAGATAGACTGGTACTGGTAGCCATAAAAATAAGCCAAGGATTAGTTTAGTTTTGGAATCTGCAGTGAAGATACATGTAGTTAATCTACATAAACAGAAGACGATTAATTTCTGTAAAAGTCGTGCCGAGGAGAAACAACATGTCGATATGGCTGCGTAAACCAGACTTATCCAGAGACAGTAGCAGTGTACTTTGAAAAACTTGTTTTGACTTTAGCTACCACATATAGAAAGTCATAGTCATACATGTACTCAAATTAAAATAGACTGGTAATGGTAGCCATGCGCCTGAAGTGGCTATAGTAGTTAGAGACTATATTTAAAGAATAGGAATATTCTATAAAGTAGCTACATGGACTGAACTTTGATAAGAGACATTCCTCAATATAATAAAAAAATTATATTGAAAGGATAGATAGCTCACGTATATTAATATTTTCTGCGGGAGTTGCACAATGTTGCAATCGGAGCTGGAAATCAATTTTTGTTTTTGTTGTATGTTAATTGTTGTGTTGTGTTATTGTGTAAAAAAAAAAAATCCTCCACAGCTCAAGATGAAAGTATTTATGTATGTACATGTGTATGTCTTGAATAATGTACTTATATTATTACCAATTGTCAAAATTATTTTTAATGAGTAAGGAACAAATTAAAATCTTTTCTATGAATTGCCGTGGATTAAGGGATACACAAAAAAGGAGAGATGTATTTGATTATTTAAAAAAGAAAAAGGCAGACATTTACTGTTTACAAGATACCCATTTTGTCTTGGAATTAGAAGAAGATATTTTAAAAGAATGGGGAGGAAAGGGATTTTTTTCTTATAAGGCATCCAATGCTAGAGGAGTTGCAATCTTATTTGATAAATTCTCTCAGTATGTTATAAAGAGATTTAAATGTGATAAAGAAGGCAATTCTGTTGCTCTCAGTGTTAAATGGGGTTTTATGGAATTCTCTTTGGTTTCATTATATGGCCCTAATTATGATGATCCAGGTTTTTATGAATGTATACAAAATATTTTGTTGGACTATGATGATCCTCTTAAAATAATTTGTGGAGATTGGAATTTAGTGCAAAGTTTGGAGATGGATACATTTAATTATGTAAGACTAAATAATATAGATGCTAGGTCAAAAGTTCTTGAGATAAAAAATGGTTTTAATTTATTGGACCCTTGGCGGCAAATGTATTTAGATAAGAAAGCCTATACATGGAGACAGCCTAATCCACTTAAGCAAAGTAGAATTTATTTTTTTCTAATTTCATCAGAATTGTTTTCTCTGGTGAAGAAGAGTGAAATTGATTTAGGTTACCGTTCAGACCACTCATTGATAACCTTGGAGATTATGTTTGATAAATTTAAAAAGAAATATAGTTATTGGAAGTTTAATAATTTATTTTTAAAGGAATTAGAATTTATTTCTCTTATAAAAGAAAAGATCAAAGTGGTTACTTTGCAATATTTGAATAACGAGAGCTTGGAGGGCAATCAATTTGATAAGGTTAGTAAGCAAAATTTAAAATTTTGTGTTGACGATCAATTATTTTTTGATACTTTGTTAATGGAGTTGAGAGCAGCCATTATTATGTATGCAATACAAAGAAAAAAGAATAGAGAAAGTAATGAAATTAAGCTTAAAGATGAGATAGTCAATTTAGAGATCCTTGTTGGACAGAATTTAGGGATACAAGAAAATATGGAAAAAATTAAACAGTTGAGAGCAGAATTGGAAAATTTGCGGAAACAGACATTGGAAAAAAAATGCAAATATGTCACGGCTGCAACAAATGCAATATGGTGAAAAACCTTCAAAGTATTTTTTGAATTTGGAGAAACAGAGGATTGTCGAAAAGACTATTGTCACATTGATTGATGATAATGGTGTTGTTTTGCAAGAGCAGGAACCAATTTTAAGTGAAATAAAGACATATTATGAAAATTTGTATAAGTTCCATGAAAATTCTAATATAGATGTGCTATTTTCTGAATTTGATAAAGATCAGGTTAAGAATCTTACGGAAGAAGAGTCATTAGGTTTAGAAGGAGAAATATTATATAGTGAAGTTGCAATTGCATTGAAAAATATGAAAAATAATAAATCCCCTGGTCAAGATGGTTTTACTGTAGAATTTTTTAAATTCTTCTTTCAAGATTTAGGTATTTTTATGGTTCGCAGCATGAATTTTGCTTATAATAGTGGAAGATTATCTTTCTCACAAAATTTAGGGGTCATTACTCTGTTACCAAAAGGGGATAAAGTAAGACATTTTATAAAGAATTGGAGACCTATTTCTTTGTTGAATGTAATTTATAAAATTGTATCAAGCTGTATTGCTAATAGATTAAAAAAGGTACTACCTTGTATTATACATTCAAATCAAACAGGGTTCCTTGCTGGACGTTTTATTGGTGAAAATATTAGAATTATTTATGATATAATTGCTTATGCAGATAAGGAAAAATTACATGGTATGATTTTATTGATTGATTTCGAAAAGGCATTTGATAGTGTTTCCCATGAGTTTTTGTTTAAGGTACTTTCTTTATTTAATTTTGGTAATTCTTTTAAGAGGTGGATAAATGTGTTATATAGCAATGCATGCTCAAGTGTTATGGTAAATAGGCAATTAACTTCTAGATTTTGTATAGAAAGAGGCTGTCGCCAAGGTGACCCTCTGTCACCTTATTTGTTTTTGTTATGCGCTGAAATTTTAGGTATGTTAATTCGCTCTTCAAATGAAGTGGTAGGAATTAGAGTTAACTTTAAAGAATTTAAAATTCTTCAATATGCAGATGATACAGTTTTATTTTTGGATGGTTCTATTACTAGTTTTCAGAAAGTTATACATATTTTGAACTCTTTTGGTAATTGTTCTGGACTTAAGATAAATATTCAAAAAACAAAAGCAATTTGGATAGGGGCTTCAAAAGAAAATAATGAAATAAAATTAGAAGGAGTAAATGTAGAGTTTGTTTATAATGGTTATTTTAGATATCTTGGAACAGATTTTTATGTTGATGTTGATAAAATGCCAGATTATAATTATGATAGAATATTCGATAAAGTGAAACGACAAATGATTTCTTGGATTAAACGAAATATTACTGTTTTGGGGAGAATAACAATTGTTAAGTCATTATTATTACCACAATTTAATCATTTGTTTATGTCAATTCCAAACCCATCTGTTGAATTAATGAAAAACATAAAAATACATTTTTTCAAGTTTATATGGAAGAATAAACCGGATAAAATAAGTAGAAAACAAGTTGTTAGTTCATATGAAAAAGGTGGCTTAAAAATGGTTGATATAGACTGCTTTAGTAAATCACTAAAGCTAACATGGGTTAGAAGAATTATTTTGAATATGTGTACAAATGTTGCCCATTTAATGCAGTCATTTTTACAAAACAAATTCATGATTAGTTTGGGTGATAATTATTTTTTGAAATTATCTCATGAAATTGGCAATCCTTTTTGGAAAGAAGTTTTTGAAAGTATGGCATTGTTAGTAAAAAAATGTGAGACTGATTGGTTGTCTGAATCGCTATGGATGAATAGCTCGATTCAAATTGGCAATGAGTCTATTTTTTTTAAATCGTGGTATGAAAAGGGTATTAGATTTATTAATGATTTGATGGATAATAATGGAATTTTATTGTCGCATAAAAAATGTGAAGAGAAGTTTAATTTGAAGATTAATTATTTGTCTTATTATTCAGTCTGTCAAGTAATAAAGTGTAGATATAATGAATATTATAAAACATGTCAAACAAAATTGGAAGAACCTTTAATTCCTTCTCATATTAAAACTTTTATTCATGATAAAAAAGGATGTGGATACATTTATAAAGTTCTTTTAGGAGAAACAAATTGTTTGTCTCTAATAAGTTCAAAGTGGGAACGATATTTGAATTATAATTTACAATCTGTATTAATACAAAAGTATAATGTTATGATATTTCGTTTTACTCCAGTTATTAGTTTGAAATACTTTCAGTATAAGATTTTAAATAGAATCTTATTTTTAAATAAACAACTTTTTAGGATGAAAATTGTAAACAATGAAAAATGTTCATTTTGTAAAAAAGAACTTGAAGATATAGTACATTTCTTTTATGAATGTGAGATTAGTAGAAAGATTTGGAATGACACTTCAAATTGGATTTATGAAAGAACTCAAGTTCGAATTTTGTTTAATTTACAAAACATAATTTTTGGCTTTGAAGATAAGAGAAATGATGCTCTTAACTGTATTGTCATTTTAATTAAACAACAGATGTTTATTTGTAAACTGAATAACATAGTTCCACTTTTTGATACATTGAAAAAAAAAGTGTTACAATATTATAAAGATGAAAAATATATGTTATGCATATCTGGAATGGAGAGACATTTTAATGTTAAGTGGCAGTTGCTACAATTGTTGTTTGTATAGAAAGATTAATTTGAATTTGTTTTATGCTCATGTATTTGATTTGTTTTATGCTCATGTATTTGATTTGTTTGTTTATGTGAAGATTAATAAATAGCCTGTGGAGGGCTCAAAAATTTGAAAAAAAAAAAATAAAAAAATTTATTTAAGAGCCTTATTTAAATGGTTGTAGTTCTAATTGTGCGCGCAATGCGTTTGAAAACAAATTTTCCCTTTTGCTGACACGTATTATGATCCGTGTATGAAGCTATCCTGCAAATCGAAAGCAATCGTGAACGGTATCTAACACAAAATTCACATAATAGTTGTTCTTATAGAAGGAGTAAAAGCAAAACTAAAATGAATTACGCTACCTATGGACCGATGGAGTTGATCAATATTTGCATTGCTCAAGGTGATCTATTTTTATTATTCAATTCAAAATCAATTTTGAAATACACAGCCTATCGTATTTTTGCTGACGTTTTGTGACTTTACAAAAAAGCTTCTTGTAGCGTTCAGCCAAGTCCAACATGGCGGCTGAGTTCCCCCCGGCTATTGTTGCTTTAAAGCACAACTAATCAAAGTGTGTGTTATTTTTTTAACTATAACTTCCCATTTGAGATGGGAGAGGGGAGGGGGGGGGGGGGGGGAGGAGGCAGGATGTGACAAATTTTGTGGTAAGAGTGTTATATGCAATAACTATCCAAAATTACATTTACTCTTCTGGAAATTTGTCAAATGTTTGTCCCGTCGTGCTGTGAGGGCATTTCCCTTTATTCAATCGTGTAGTATAGCAAATATAAGATATTATATGCTTAGATACATGGTATACCCCAAATATTTGTTTACCATTTAATTGTCGGAAGATGTTGCAATAGTCTAAACAGTGCTGTAGGACTCGAGTCCGGACTCGGTCTCGAGACCGGTCTCGAGTCCATATTTCTCGGGACTCGGACTCGGACTCGGACTCGAGCCAAAAAGACTCGGTCTCGGACTCGGACTCGACCAATGGTGACCCGTGACTCGGGCGAAAATCGGGCCGAGACCGGCAACGAGACCGGCATTTCTGTTTTCCCACGATTATTTATAGCTCATAAAATTACCCCAGCGCAAGCAAAAACAAACCCGTTGTTCTAGAGTACCTTGCTCGCTTGAGTGGCATTCTGGAAAATGATCGTAACATCGCCTCAACAAGCTATTATATGCCTAAATAGACGTTGAGATTAGTCGTTTTATGTTTTTGATCACGTAAGACACGGTCAAGTAGTACGGCCAGAACGTGAATTAATTTACGAAAGCCTGAAGAGACTATTGCGTTACAGTAAAATGCACTAGACATGCTTGTGTACCGCAATGTGTACGCATCCTATATACCAGCGCGCGAATAACGACAAAAACAATCGACGTACTGCATTGCATTGCGAATTGCATCTTCAATCAACCAGTCATTCAACAATCATGTCTTCAGTTTCTCGTGTCATACTGTTTGGGTATACGGACCATAGAGAGTTTGTTGATCGTTCAACAAAGAAAAAACATCAAGCATATACCCAAGAGGTTAATGATGCACGTTTACTTCAAGCCTGAATTATGAACCATAGTTGTCAAATTCCCCTTTTTAATTGCAACCCGATGTTCAATATGATTTTGTTATTTAATATTTGTTAAAATGTGAAGTATCATGCCTTTACTCTTTATCAGTATTCATTAATACACTACACATACTCCAGTACTGACATACTATGATTGTAATAACTTGTGGTAACTCCATGATAATATCTAAAATGGGCCAAATTTCAAAATCATTCATGTTAGGCTTTTAGCCTCTTGAGTCCAGTAGTTCATAACTGACAGTTTATGGCACAAAACGTGAATGTTCCGATATTTGATATTTTTTGCTTAAAATTTTGATCTTAAAAGTATTAGAAAATTGCTAAAATGTATGCTTAACTTCAACAATGATTATTTTTCAGCAAATTGACTGTTTGCAAAATAATAAAGTTATATCCCATTAATCCATTTGACAGTGAACCTTAGGAAAAGATATGCAGCAGTTCCTTATCAACTGTATTTTGGGGGAATTAAAGGGTGACAAAGATCAACTAAATTCTTTTCCCGTCTGTCACATTTGTATGAACTATTTAAATTATTTTGTCTTTGTATTGACTTTGTCTCATACTCTGTAATAATAACCTTTGACATTGCCCAAAATCATTTCTGCAGATAACTCTTTGTCATTTCTTTGATGGTGTCTATTATGAAGGTAACTGTTACTGTTGTAGTATTGAGAAGAGAAACTTAAAATATATAAATTCTCTGACAAATGGAAGTTTACAATGAACCAGACAAATATTTATGTTATAAAGAGTTCACTGTAAGGCATTTATCATAATGTAACTGATGTGTCATAAAAGAATTGCAATTTAAGATTTTCCCGTTGGGACTCGGACTCGGACTCGGACTCGGATGTCCGGGACTCGGGACTCGGATGTACGGGACTCGGTCTCGGACTCGGTCTCGGACTCGGACTCGGACTCGGACTCGGACTCCAGGGACTCGGACTCGGACTCGGATAGGGTGGACTCGACTACAGCACTACTAAACACATAATTTTATGTTATTTGTGTCTATTCATCTCCCAGAAAACAACTTTAGTCTGCACTTTCGAACCGGAGAATATCAACGGATTCATTCTGGAACTTCGTCAGAAGCTGTATGGCAAGAGATCTGTAAAGTGTGTAAAATTAACGAAAAGTCAATACAAGAACATCCTGCTCATAAGATGGGAACGTCCGGACGAACTGATCCTGTGTCATTCCATACAAGATGGACGATGCGCACTCACTGATGTGCAGGACGCGCATTACAATACCTTCTTGCCACATGTTTCTTCTTATCTTGGTAAGTAATTAACACATCCCCCACCCCCCATCTCAAAATGGAAGTTATTAAATGTTGAATGGTTAACAACCCACAGTATGACCCCTATTCAACGGCGTACCCAGGATTTTTTTAAGGGGGGGTTATTTGGTAAAAATGTTTAAGCCGAGACCAAGTACCTTCAAAATTTTCGAGACCGAGACCAAGTACCTTCAAAGTTGAGAACCCCTCTCAGTGGGGGGGGGGGGGGGGGGGGGGGGTGTTCGTAAATTTTTTTCGAAGCCGAGACCAAGTACTTTCAAAATTTTCGAGACCGAGACCAAGTACCTTCAAAGTTGAAAACCTCTCTCAGTGAGGGGGGGGGGGTGTCCGTAGAAAATTTTCGAATCCGAGACCAAGTACTTTTAAAATTATCGAGACCAAGACCAAGTACCTTCAAAGTTGAAAACCCCTCTCAGTGGGTGGGGAGGGGGGGGGGGGGAAGGGGGGGTGGTGTCCGTAAAAAAAAAATGAAGCCGAGACCAAGTACTTTCTAAATTTTCGAGCCCGAAACCGGAGATCTTCGACAAAAGTTTGGGCCGAGACCATGTTATAGGCGGGCGAGACCAGGTTTTAGATGGTCGAGACCGCTTAAAAGTAGTCTCGAGACCGGCTAAAATTTAAAAAAGGGGGGGGGGGGGTTCAAACCTCCCAAAACAGCAATTTTTTGGTCAAGGGGGGGTTTGAACCCCCTAACCCCCCCCCCCCCCCCCTCCTGGGTACGCCTATGCCCCTATTACACCAACCGAAAGACCGGTCTTGGGCCGGCCCGAGGTCGACCTAATTGTTGATGTAAACGCACTCAAAATCGAATTGCGGAACCAAAAGCGGGTCCTCCTTCGGACCAGCTTAGGAGGTAGTATCGGGCCGGCCTTTTGTTGATGCAAACACAAGCGGCTGTAGAGATCGCTAGTTTTAGAGTACCTGCATAAAGAGAGCAGCGACATCTATTGTGCACAAATGGGATAAACATGGCGACAGCTGGTTTAAGTTACTGCATGCAGCAATGCTGAGTTCAACAATGCGCTAAACTATGACTGAACCTCTTTGAGCATTCAGTGGTTTAAATTCCTTCCGCCATGTTTATCCCATTTGTGAACAATAGCTGTCGCAACTCTCTCTATCAAGGGACTCTAGCTGGTTTACAAAGAGTGCGCCACTACGACGAAAAAGGAACATGCGAGCGAAAGGAAGCTTTACTCCCGGGCCGCGAATATGTGATTCCCAAACCATTCAGTATTATCCTAATGAATGATTCATAAGCAGTGATGTACGTCCGGGTTACTCATGAATATTCATAACTAGGGTTACGGTTTTGGTAGGTTTTGAGGGATATGATTAAAATGAGACCTTTCTTACCATCAGCAGTTTACGTAGCCTATGGGTCACGCTGTGGACTTCAGATATTGGGGTCATGGGTTCGGATCCTCTCTATGACTCTTCTTTTCTTTTGCCATAATACATGGTGAGTAGCAGTTCATTTAGTAACTGTATCATGCACAGTTTTCATTAAAGACTGAAATCTATGGCCTTTATCACTGTGTAAGAATAATACATTAGGATATGCCGAATGGTTTGGGAAACGCAAATTCGCTCCCGGGCCGGCTCGACAAGGTAGTGTAAACGCACACAAATGTGGGTCCTATTACCGCAATTTATGCCGGCCTCGCCACTGTAAGCGGGGTCTAAGTTAACGAGATTACTACCATGGTAACATTAGCGTAATTTCGTTTTCAAGTCATGGGGGGGGGGGGGGGGGGTGGGGAACTCAGCCGCTATGATGGACTTGGCTGAAAGAAGCCTTTTTGCAACGTCACAAAAGTCATCAAAAGTACGATGGGCGGTGTATTTCCAATTTGATCTGGAATTAAATAATAACATTTATCATGTTAAAGTGGTCCCTGTAAAGTGTCAGATATTACACAAAATGACAATTGAGACTTCAATCCTATATCAATTTCATTGTAAAATACAATTTGTGAAAGTTTGAAAGAAAACGAACACTGTTTATCTAGAGAAAAAAAACGAATATTAAGTTCATATTTTATCACCGAATACTGATGGCCTGCCGTAGATTTGTCGCAGTAATAATCGTCCGTTTGACGATATCCGCACCCGTGTATACAGACGGTACATAATTTGCGAACGCTCGGCTCAACAGTCGCGTACATCGACTCGATGCGCTGCCCTATCTATCGGGAGTCTTCATTAATTGTATACCTGATATAATTATATGCCGATGACTGCACATGTTATTTTTATTTAGCATTTTACAGTGTTTCCACGACCTATAATATAGGACATTATCATTTGTTTTTTAAACACGGATCAACACTTAAGTTTGCATAATTGACCTTTTTTTTCCCCACTTTAATGTTTAGGTGTTTAAATTTTTTTTTTAAGTGAGCAAAGAAAAATGGGATTCCAACGGGATTCGAACCCGAGACCTCCGGATTGCTACCGACTGAGCTACCGACTCTGAGCTCTACCGACTGAGCTACCGACTCTGAGCTCAACCGACTGAGCTAGTCGGTAGAGCACCGGTCTAGCAATCCGGAGGTCTCGGGTTCGAATCCCGTTGGAATCCCATTTTTCTTTGCTCACTTTTAATCACAATATATTCTTGGTCAGTTTCCCTATATGTTTGAATTAAAGTTGTTTTAGTTATTTTAGATGCTCTTTTTATTTATACACTGCATATTATCATATTATAACAGATAATTATTTCAAAAGAAATACGATTATTAGTTTGTTTGTCAATTAGTGGTTCTTTGAATCCTAAATGGAGATATTTGAACCTGTATTTTGTACTGTTATTCTACCTTTCAATTGTAGATGTGTCTAAACCAATTAATATGTTACATTTCATGGATTTAATCTCTATGAGCTTTTTTCTGGCCTTATTTCGCACCATCTCCTGAATATTGTATTGTATTGACATTATTGTTTTCACATAATAAAACTAACAATCATAATCAGTTGAGGAGGCGGGCTAGGGGGGGAGGGGGGCTGCACTCCTCCACAACTTGTTTGGCTTAAAAAAATTAAAATACATAAGCACAAAATAACAATTATTACCAAAAATTGCAATGTGGTCAGCACCCCCCCCCCCCCCCCTGGGGAGAATCACAGATCATATATATATATATATACCCGGCCTTGTGCAGGAGTCAATGAAGAACCAATATATGTTTTTATACCCAAAATAAATCAATATAAATAAACATCGGCCTCGGGCAGAAGTCAATGAAGAACCAATGTATATATATATATATACATTGGCCTTGGACAGGAGTCAATGAAGACCAATGTATATATATATACATTGGCCTTGGATAGGAGTCAATTAAGAACCAATGTATATATATATACCTGGCCTTGGACAGGAGTGAATGAAGAACCAATGTATATATATACATTGGCCTTGGACAGGAGTCAATGAAGAACCAATGTATCAATATATACATTGGCCTTGGACAGGAGTCAATGAAGAACCAATGTATATATATATATATACCTGTGGCCATATTCCTAAAAGCCCGATAGCCTATCTGTCAGCTAGGCCTTATCTCCTTGCCAAAATGTCAGGTTGGACGATAACTAGCGGTGAACACATGTAACCCGCTTGAGTGATCACCTTTGTATTCCCAGACCAGTGCACAACACACACATGCATCGGTATGTCTTTAGTAATATGTGTAGATTTTGCGTGCTGTCTATGCCCTTACCATATCGACCAATCAACGAGCGTCTAAGCCTTGTAATACAAAAGCCATTTGAAATCTTCGTAGCGGGTTGCTAAATCGTTATTCAAGAAGCACTTCTAACCATACCGATAACAAGCTAACAACTCGGATGACTTAATTTATTCATCGTGGCTGTCATGGTAACAGTTCCATCTGTCGCAAGTTTGTTTGACATTGGAACATCGCATAAATGCGCAGTTAATTCAAACTTGTGAAAGAAAGAATGCCCCACTTTCTACCTGTTAGGGGCCATCTACAAAGTACACGTACGCACAAGAGGGGGGAGGGGGTTCACGCTGGTGTACGCTGCATTCAACCACATGCAAACAAGAACAAAAAGTGCATACAGGGAGAGGGTGTTAATTTCGGACAAACAATGTTGCTTACGTACTTTGTAGATGGCCCTTATGATGCGTTTTATTGAGTTTGTTGTGTACTATTTTTAAATACAAGATGATCAAATATGGTTGGCATCACCTGAACCGGGACAACCCGATGGGGGAGTCGAAGGGGCAGCCAATGGGGTGTGGGAAGTATAACATAATTGTCGTAATAAGGGTGAATGGGCATTATGGGGGGGGGGGGGGGGGGGGTTCGGGTGCGGGAATCACGCGGAAGCACATTTTGTCATTACGATCCCCAATATAACAAAACAAATTCATCTCCCTCCTCATAATTCGCTATCATCAAAAACTTCTAGTGGGTTTCTCCTATCACGAAAAACGCGCTCCCAACGCATGGCATACCTTAAAGGTATAGGCCAGTTTTGGAAACGCCCCCCTCTCAAAAAATGAAATGGAAGCTCTTTATTACCAATCATGTGAAAGAATATGTTTTTACTAATACGGGATGATACAAATTTTGCCTGGAAACCGCCTATTAATTAATATATTTGGTAAATTATCAAATCGGTCCGCTGCGGATAGATATCGCCAACGCGGAATCGCGCATACGCTACGTGCATTATTGACCACGTGCGTTCGCTATAGGGGCCTGTCCCCAGCTTGTCGATACTCCAGTCCAGCGCTAGCGGCGCGGACAGGTGCGAACGGGCGGTGGATTTATACATTTCACGGGCGGGTATTGGGATTTATTCCGATATTTCTGCATATAACGCATCGTGAGGTTCGGATTTTACCACACAAGCCCTTTTTAGATACTTATTTATCAATATTGATCAATTATAAATGTTTTTTGTAACTTTCCCAAAACTGCTTTTTATCTTTAATTCACCTAACTTGAATATTATCCGTGCCATATTCACGCTCGCGCTTCACGCAGTGACAAACCGGGCAGATTGTTACTTGCTAGCAATTTAGAGGTACATCAGAGTACCTCTAAATTTTGGTCTAGTTGTTGCTAAAATTTGTCCTATCTGGCTTTGGTGAATAACAACAATTTAGCTGGGTGTTAGGTCGTCATTCAACTTCACGCCTTTGTTGTAAGTCCAACAAAGCTCTATTCAGAAGGTCCCGCATAAATAGATTTCAATGCATTTAGTCGGCACCGCAGATCTATTGTTGTAATTGTTCGCATTTTGACTAACAATGTCGTGGAATACCAAATGCTTGTGGAATTTAGACAGATGGGTTGTCATGCTAGGCCAGGCCTTGACTACGATAGCGAATTTAGCCTATCGGCCTTTTGTGAATACCAGCTAAGCCAGCGGACATCGACATCGTAATTTGATCAACCAACTAGCTTATCGGGGTTTTATGAATATGACCACTGATAAATAAAATCGGTTAACTAACATTTGGATGTTCCTAAAAAATATCCAATTGGAATTAATATCGAGCCTCACTATTTATATAATAATGTAAGATGATGATGATGATGATGATGATGAAGATGATGATGATAACGGCGATATCATTGATGATATACTACCTCCACATAATAATAATGAGTCATGGTGACAAAGGTGACGATGCATACATAGGGTAATGATGACGATAACCAAGACGACACCGACGGTGATGATGCTGATGATGTCATCAGACTGATCAGATGCTGATTATGATGGGGATGATGAGGGTGTAGACATGCATTGATGATGATGATGATGATGATGATGATGATGATGATGATGATGATGATGATGCACGATGATAACGGCGATGATGATAACAATAATATTAATAATAATATTAATAATAATAATAATGATTATTGATGACAAAGGTGACGATGCATACATAACGTGGTGATGGCGTTAACCAAGTCGACGACGACGGTGATGATGATGATGATGATGAAAATGATGATGGTAAATATGATGATAACGATGATGATGACATCATACTGATCAGATGATGCTGATTATGATGAGGGTGATGACATTGCTGATTGGTAATATGATGATAACGATGATGATGATGATGTTGATAACAATGATAGGTATAATGATGAAAACGATGATGATGACGATGATAATGATGATGATGATGATGATGATGATGATGATGATGATGATGATGATGATGATAATGATGATGGGGATGACATAGATGGGTATAATGATGATGATAATTTGATAATAATAATGATGGTAATGTGGGGAGGTAATTTGCTCCCTGCGCGGGTAGGACTCCACAACAGAAGATACACAAGGACAACCTTCTTAGTTGAGGACCAACTCCAATCTGAGTAGCCTGGGCATGCCTTAGAGCACTTCGATTTAATTATGCAAAATATATAAGTCACAAAGATTCACAACCAATTAGGTAACATATAACATGAGTACTAAATATTCATTACCCAAAGTAACCAATAGAAAAGAGTTATAGGGATAGTCATGTGACAGTCTTGGAGTGAAGAGGGAGAAACCCGGTGAAGTGAAGTGAAGCATGATCGATGGAATGAGAGCAATGTGCTAGTAAATAGCTGATGATCAGATGTCAATGAAAGTGGAACAAAGGAGAGAATTGGAATGAATGGGAAGATGATTAGAGACCATGGCTAGGGTTCAGAGGCTGGTGCACAATGGAGCTGAATCAGGTCAAGTGGAGGATGTCTGACTGATGTCTGGAAGGAACAATGAAAACGGGTTAAGACCCAAGAAGAAAGGAGAAGGAAGGAAATCAAGCATAACAAAACAAATAAACAAACTTGCTGAAACTCGGTGAACACATGTGGTACATGTTTACACAGTGTACAAAACTACTCTCTACATTTATATTCCTTCTTCAAAAATAAAATGTCCTCATTTTAAAGTTCGCACTAAAACTTGTGCACATTATCGTACATACATATATCCACATAATATGCTGGCCTTAATAAAAAAGAGAAAACTCTATATTTATATATATACCAATTACAACAAACAAAATCTATTTGCAATAATATTTGTCTCTCAAAATGTATACATTTTGGCTATTACCGAATCAGTACGACTACTAGGAATAAATGCCAAATTAAATATTTTAAGATTGTCCTTATTTCCCAATATTTGTTTGCTTGTTTGGACGAAACAAATATAAAAGAAAAAAAAATGTTCCTTTCGAAATGCAAAAGTAAGAAACCAAAAAAAAACATTCCACCAAAATCTCAAACTCGGCCAACACCATTTTATATCTAAAGACAATATCTGAAGAAAGAAAGTTGTAAAACAAAAAACCAAAAAAAAAAAGATGACAACCTGTCTCAATATCAAAATTATCACCCCTCAAAGTATGCTATGACATTACCTATATGCTTTCGAACTAAAACAAATAACAGAATGAAACAATTATCCATATAAATACAGAACAATATAGTTAATGTTCAATTATTCATATATGTGTCCAAACGCAGAATATAAAGTGTCCGTTTACTAATAATGTCAATCCTTTTGTCTTAACAGAGACTAATTCTTTCAAATCCTTTATTCTGTTACTTTCCTCATAGTGTCAATATCACAATCCATTAGTCATTCGCTTAGTGTCCATTCCACAATTCTGTTGCTTTTCTTCATAGCGTCCATTTCGTAATTCCGTTGTTTTTCTTCGTAGTGTCCATTGCGCAATTCTGGGGCACCACCTCACAGCGATAATTCCGCTTATTTTTGTAGCACATAATCAATTAATACATTTTCTAAGCAAAACTCACTACATGTACTAATGTAGCATCCTTTTTACCGAACTTCATTGAGGCAAAAGACAATATAAATTCTCAACTACTATCAATATCCTAATCTATCATGCGAGTCATAAACATCACCAGCTGCTATTGTCATTTGCTGGTCCATGCTTGTCCAAGTGGCTAACAAATTAATTAACGCTGTCAACTTGATATCTAGTTCATGTTTGCTCGCGACTGTAAACATTAATCATCCGGTTCAAGCTAACTCGAGACTATCAATATGAATTATCAAACAAACGATCAAATTGGACTACTATGAAGTATATCTTTCTGGTTTCCGAATGATACGGCCATATCGTGATGTATGGTATGTCCGTTCCTGTCGAGCGGGTCGAGAACGCGGTACTTCAGACTCTGGTAGTTCTACTCCCCCACGGGATGGCGCCTGAAGAGCGTAAGAAGACTGCCCATCAGATGTCTGCAGTGGAGTAGTCCTCTGTTGGCCCTGCCGGAGTACCTCGTGGCTCGAACTTGGTTGTCCGTCAATGTCGCCTGACCCCTGTGCAGCTGGAGACTAGACTGACACCTGCTGAGCTGGCCTCTGCGCCCAATTACGTTGTATTGGTCATTGTGGTTGTTCAACATGGCCTCGTGTAGAATAGCTTGGCCCTGGCAATGGGTCAGACTGGTTTGACCATGGTGGTTGGTCAGGTTTGTCTTCCCCATAACCCGTAGTTGGCTGATCAGCCTGGTGATGAGATAAAGGCTGCCCTGATCCTTGAAGTTGGCTTGGCTCATTTGACCATGATGGTTGGTCAAATTCACCTTGCCCTCGATGAAAGATGGGACGCTCAGGTTCCAGGGGCAAATTGAGTAGGTGGGGTGCAATTGGTGCCTTCTCTGGTTCTGGTAGAGACCATTCTAGATAAAATGCATCGTGTGCTCTGTTGTCAGCTGGCAAAGGAGAGGGTGGCGGATGGGCCTCATTAGACTGATCGGTAGAGGCCGCTGGGGCAGAAGATTGTCCCTGATGAGGGATGTCGACTATCTTGTATGTGAGCCCATCATCTGAGGAAGATACCACTTCGTACGGCCCTCGCCAGTTTCGTTCCAGCTTCTTCCGAAGGTGAGTAGGGTCATGAAGCCAAACCAGATGGCCTCGGTTGTATGAGGTAACTCTCATTTTATGGTCATGATTGTCTTTCTGTTGCTTTTGCGCGAGAGAGGTTTGCTGCTTGGTGTGCAGAAAAGCTTTCCTCAGGCGGCTTCACAGATCGGTGACATACTCCTGGGGTGACGTGTAGGAGGGAGGAGGCACTGGACATGTTACATTCAGTGGCATTCTGGCTTCCCTTCCATGAAGGATGAAATAGGGTAATAGTCCTGTAGTCGAGTGAATACTTGTATTGTATGCAAGTTGAACCTGTGGTAGGTGAGAGTCCCTGCCAATCACCCCCTTTGTCAGCAAGATATTTCGCTAGCTGGTCTTTGATCATTCTGTTTGCTCTCTCTACTATACCGGCTCCTTGGGGGTGGTATGGAGATGGACGTGTTTTCCTGATACCTAGTTTGCCGCACAACTCCTGTACAAGTCTGGACTCAAACTGCTGGCCCTGGTCAGAATGGAGAGTTTTGGGTACCCCATGTTCCTTGATATAATCCTCGAATATGTGCTTGGCCACAGTCGGCGCCGTTTGGTCCTTCATAGGGTAGATGTTTGTATACTTGCTGAAGTGATCTACTATGACAAGGATGTAGCGGGAACCTTTCTTAGAAGTAGGCAGTTCGGCGATGTCGGCAAATACTATCTGAAGAGATGTTATGTAACGGGGCCTGGTACTTGGGATTCGGTAGACGAATTGATTCACAAGCGGCACATGTTTGACAATAGTTCAGGACATCCCTGTGCATGTGTGGCCACAAACAGGATGATTTGGCTCGTTGAAGGGTTCGTTGGGGGCCAAAATGTCCGGTACTGTCTCCTTGTAGCTGTCTCAAAATTGTGGGGACCAGTGACTCGGGCACTATCGCTAGAAATGTGCAGTTTCCAAGATTATCCTGTGTCCTTCGGTACAGGATACCGTCTGAAATGCTAAGGCGATTGTATTCCATCAGGAAGCGTCTCATTCGGGTTGGTTCTTTGCGAATCTCTCTCACCGTTGGATGGTACCCCTCTGTTATATAATTGACGACTCTCTGTATGCCTTCGTCTTGCTGTTAATGTTGTCTGAAATCAAAATCATGATCTGAAAGACTGAAGTCCACAGATGGCTCAGAGGTTTGGGGTTTCGGAAGTGCTGACTCCATTATGTCGCCTGATTGGCTTTGTCCTACGGCTTGACTAGAGGTGGATCGAGTCTGTACCATATTGCACTCTTCCGAGTAGCATGCAGTTGGTGCTGAGTTGCTTCCCTGGACATCTATTCGGTCAGAGGTCTGTACGGCACTCGAGGATAGACGCGATAAATCATCAGCATAACTGTTGTGGCGGCCTTTCCGATGTCTGATGTCGAATGAGTAGGCACCAAGTTCCATGATCCATTTAGCTCCCCGCCCAGTGGCATCATCCTGAATTGACACCTTCTTGTGTCCGAGGAGTGGCTGATGGTCAGTGAAGATGGTAAACTCTTGTCCACGTAGATAGTGCCTGAAGTGACGGATGGATGCAACAACAGCCCATAGCTCTCGGTCGTATGTAGACCACTTTTGTTTTGTACCGGTGAGCATTTGACTAAAGTAGGCGACGACTCTCTCTTTCCCATCCTGCACTTGAGAAAGTACAGCGCCTATGGCAGTGAGCGACGCGTCAGTTGACAGGTTGAATTTCTTTGAAAAGTCTGGGTAGGCTAACAAGGGTGGGTTGATGAGGGCTTGTTTGGGTGTTTGAAAGGCGGCATCACATTGTTCTGTCCACTCAAACTTCACTCCCTTGCGTGTCAGACTGGTCATTGGTGCTGCCACTTTTGAGAAGTTTTGGATGAAACGGCGGTAGAAGGATGCTAACCCAAGGAATGATCGGACATCAGTCGGGTTCTGTGGTTGTGGCCAGGATGCTACCTTGCCGGTATTGCTGGGATCTGGGAGCACACCATCAGCACTGATCACATAGCCCAGATAGGTGACTTCTTTGTGGAAGAATTGGCACTTAGATGGCTTGAGTTTTAACCCTGCTTGTCTGAATCGTTGAAAGACGTCTTGAAGATTGTGGAGATGATCGTCAAAGTTCTTTCCCAGGACGATGCAGTCATCTAAGTAGATTAAGCATGTCGACCAGTGGAGTCCATGAAGTACTGCTTCCATGAGCCGTTGAAATGTTATAGGAGCGTTCACCAAACCAAAAGGCATGACATTGAAGTGGTACAATCCTGTTCCCGCAGTGAAGGCCGTCTTCTCCTTGTCGTCTGGGTTGATCGGGACCTGCCAGTATCCACTCGATAGATCCATAACCGAAAAGTAGGCCGACGAAGACAGTGCATCAATAGAGTCATCTTGCCTTGGGATGGGGTGAGAATCTCGACTGTCACAACGTTTAAGGCTCGATAGTCGATACAGAACCGAAATGTCTTATCCTTCTTTCTGACCATCACAGTAGGGCTGGCCCAAGGGCTGTAGCTTTCCTGTACGATGCCTCTCTTAAGTAGGTCGTCAACTTGAGATTGGATTTCTACACGCATGGCTGGTGAGGTGCGGTATGCTCGCTGACGGATAGGAATGTCAGTAGTTGTCTGGATATGAGGGTATGCTAAATCTGTCTGGCCAATGTCATCAGATGAAGTACTGAAAATGTCACTGTAAGTTGAGAGTAGTTGCTCTGCTTTCTCACGTTGGCTAGTGGTCATATCAGCCGAAGGAAGTAAGGAAGAAAACGTTGAAGTGGACATAGATTGTTGAGTACTGGCCACTGTAGAGTTCATAACTTCATACTCTTCTTGTGCAGTGCCAGTCATGGAGTGAAACTGTCCCAGTTTGGTGTCTGCGTCCATGTCTATGGCTTCCTGTGATGGGTTGATGAGCCGAATTAGAATGAGGCCATCTTGGGGTCTGGAGAGACATCTAGCCGTTGCAACGTGGAGATGCTGTTGTGGTTCGGGCTCAAAGATACCATCATAATCGGTAGGAATGATGTCGGGTTGAGTCGAAGACAGTCTGCCGTGTACGTGAGTTTCACATAAGGGAGGGATGACCGTTTTTCCCACCAACGAAACTTGACACTTCAAAGGGGCTTGGTACTGGTGTCTTTGAACCAAAGGGATGGTCTGTCCCCTGATATGGAACGTCTCAGTAGTGAGTGAGGCATTGTTTTTCGTGAAGAAATCCCATCCAATTATTGCTTGGGGCGTGACATTTCTTGCGACCATGAATTGGTGTTTGACAGTTGTATTTCCAATATGAATGATGGGTTCTGTAATACCTATGATGTCTAGGGCTTCCCCTGTGACGGAGGTGGCTCGTATTGGAGACTTGATGAGAGGGCTCCTTTTGGGTCTTGGAATAGATTCCCAGAGATCGCTGCTGATGAGAGAGGTATGTGCTCCTGTGTCAAGGTAGGCCACTACGTAGGTGTTGTCAATTACAATGGGTATGTAGGGCGGCCTTGGTTCTTGCGGATTAGGTTGTATTTTGATGGGGGCCTCGGTATGTGTAGCTGGTGGATGGCCCTCTTCACCAACTAATAGTAGTTTTCCGACCTCTGGTCTTCAAAGTGGACTCGGGAAGCGCGACTGGTCGGTGCTTGACTTTGAATCTGTCTATCGTCAACCATGTAGTTGTAGTTTGCTGTCCTGGATCTCTGGTGTTCTTGTCGTGGGCTTGGAGATCTGGTGTAGTTGTAATCTGCCCTTCTGTCCCTTCGATATTCTTGTCGGGGACTTGGAGATCTCATGTACTTATAATCTGCCTGTCTGTCCCTTTGATGTTCCTGTCGTGGACTCTGGTTTCTGTGCTGATACCTGGATTGTGGACTTGGTGAACGATATCTGCTCTGACTGTCTTGTCGACTGTAGCTATCCGGCGAATACGGGCTAGGAGACCAAGAACGCTGGGTAAAGTATCGTGGATGCTTGTTGCTATTTCTGTTCATCTGACAACTGATGTCTAGCTTTGCAATTTTATTTTCTAGTTTGTCCAATCGTTCAATAATCTCCCTGTAGCCATTTCCCTGCTGCACTTCTGTGATAGCTACGGTGGGGCTTGGTACCAGTTGAACATCGCGTTCTGCATTCTCAACTCTCGTTGCTATGCTGAGGGCGTGTTTCAGGTCCATTCCTCCCATTTCGTGGATCTTTCTTTGAAGTTTACTTTCCAGACCTGCCACGAATCTCCGGAATGATTCCCCCTCTTTTGCATCAGCGTCATATTTTGGGAACGCCTGCTCAACCAAGGTAATGATAGCAGAAGCGAAGACTTCCAGTGGCTCATTGGTATGCCGTTTCCTTGCGGTGATGCATGTCCTGAAGGACTGTAAGTACTGCGACCTACCACAAACTTGGGAAAGCTTGTCCTTTATAGTTTGAAAGTTCTTCTTACTCTCCTCTGTGAGTCTTTCCCATACGATGAAGGCTGCGCCTGATAAACGTGCGGGCAATAGGATATGTTTCTTCTCATTTGCACCAGGAATAACTTCCGATGCCAATTCAAATCTCTGTATCCACTGGTGGAAATCCTGTCCTTCATCCCCTGAGAAAACCTCTGGTAATTATACACGGAAGGAATTCATTGTCAATCACGAAATAAATAGGGAAGTTCAAGAGTAGCTGGTTTTCTAAAAAGTGCGATGAAACACTTGAAGTAGGTAGACTTCCCGCATATTGCCGTTGCCGAGCAGTACAAGATGGAGGAAGAAATCTGAATTACTTTCCACGATGAAGGAAGAGTACAAGAAACTTGCACAAGATGGAGGAAGAAATCTGAAAAGGGCTGGAAATTACTACAACAGTCACAATTTCCACCGCTAACAGTCTGTAGTGTGGAGCACCGCTGCCACCAGTTGTGGGGAGGTAATTTGCTCCCTGCGCGGGTAGGACTCCACAACAGAAGATACACAAGGACAACCTTCTTAGTTGATGACCAACTCCAATCTGAGTAGCCTGGGCATGCCTTAGAGCCCTTCGATTTAATTATGCAAAATATATTCAAGTCACAAAGATTCACAACCAATTAGGTAACATATAACATGAGTACTAAATATTCATTACCCAAAGTAACCAATACAAAAGAGTTATAGGGATTGTCATGTGACAGTCTTGGAGGGAAGAGGGAGCAACCCGGTGAAGTGAAGTGAAGGATGATCGATGGAATGAGAGCAATGTGCTAGTAAATAGCTGGTGATCAGGTGTCAATGAAAGTGGTACAAAGGAGAGAATTGGAATGAATGGGAAGATGATTAGATACCATGGCTAGGGTTCAGAGGCTGGTGCATAATGGAGCTGAATCAGGTCAAGTGGAGGATGTCTGGCTGATGTCTGGAAGGAACAATGAAAACGGGTTAAGACCCAAGAAGAAAGGAGAAGGAAGAAAATCAAGCATAACAAAACAAATAAACAAACTTGCTGAAACTCGGTGAACACATGTGGTAAATGTTTACACAGTGTACAAAACTACTCTCTACAGTAACAATTATAATGAAGATGCACGATGATAATGGCGATGACAGTGATGGTAATAATGATAATGAAAATACATGGTGACAACGGTGATAACGACGACGATGGTGATAATGATGGGGATGATGATGATGACATTGATTGGTAAAATGATGATTAAGATGATGATGATAATGATGATAAGTCCTTACACGCTGATGTATGTTATTTTAAGGAAAAGCACCTTGATATATATTTATTAATGTGTTTATTTCTTAGGATTACTTTGATATCATGTTTGATTTACTAAAACTAATTAATTAAATCGTGTAACACTTCTGCAATCGAAAATGTAATATTTCGCATCGGAGTATAGGAAGACTTGCCAATAGCTCCGCCTATCGCGAGTGATAGACAGCGCACCGACTGTGTTGAACGTATCGAGTGGGTTCAGAGCGTAGTCTGTGTTTTGCATACCAAATTACAAATGTCAGCCGAAGATCTTCACTTCAAACTTAGTAGTTTATTGTAAAACCCTTTTAATCAATGTTGTTTTCTCGAGAATTCAATTCTTGATATCAAGCAATCGAATTCTTGATATCAAGAAATGCATTCTCGATATCAAGACATGCATTCTTGATATCAAGAAATACTTTTCTGTATTGGTAATACTTGATATCAAGAAATAAACTGATATCAATAATTCAATTATTGATATCAAGAAATAGGAATAGATGTTAAAACGGCTTGCCATTGATTTGTACCAATGCGTACTGCATTTGTGGGTCTAGTCGTGGGGATTCATGTCCAATGTGACCACTCCTTTAGTCGCGTTGTCGTGCGAGCATTATCGTCTTTTTGCTCGACGACGCAAGTGCTAGGACGGGGGATTTAAATCACCTGTGACCGTCTCCGTACTCTGGCTACCGTCGCGATCTATTTGCAGTTTCGCAGTGAAGAGCACGGAGAACGTGCATCGATACGATGGGAACGTGTCCTTGCTCGAGAGAACAGGCGCGCTGATTGGCTGACCATGCACTGACCTCTGGTTGACCCATTGAAGTATGGACTGTCCGCGCCGCTCTACGCCGGACGCTAATTCAGCCGAATACCGTTGTAGGTTTGGACTATACGCGGAAATTTTCGCTCTGAGTGCGACCCCCCGCTAAGATTAGCGTTGTAAAATAACCGCGTCGTCGTTGCGAAAACAGCCTACTGTGATGAGTTCAACGCGTATTATACAAGACTGGTGTACATGGCCATGCACGCACTAATTCCCACCTGAATGAGCAAGAGTATTTTTTTTTTATCGGGTGGGGGAGGGGGCGTTTTGCTTGCATAATCCTTATAACATTCACTGCACAAAATCAGAATGGATTCATCAATAATATAATCATACTACGACATCAAAAACAAGCATTGACGTGAAGAAGGTATAATCGGTAGAAATATGGCATGTAACGATACGGCATAATATATTTTTGTCAGAAATGTATTCGCTATCTAAAAAAGTCTCTAGATAAACCGTCATGGAAATTGGAAAATATTATATTAATAAATTCAGCATGCTCATTGTCAACAGGATGTAACAGTTAAGCGTTACTTTAAAAAACAGATAAATACAAATCGGTTAAGTAACATTTTGAAATTGGAATAAATATCGAGCCTCACCATAAATATAATGATGTAAGAAAACGTGTGAATATATCAACTAAACTGGAGATTAACTTTTTCGCGAATAATTATGTATAATCATTATTTACATGAAATATTACACCGTCTTTTGATATAAAATGCCACACATTCTCAAGCATAGTATAAATGTAGTTGTTGATGATCTCTATATTACTTCACTATTTGACAAAAACACAATTTTCACTATATTTTACAAGAAATGGTTTAATCCAAAATGTTTTAGAGAATGCCCTGGATTTAACGCATGTTTTTTACAAAAAAAAATATTGTTTTTACTTAACCGTTTGTAAATTGTTATACGTTTTGGGCACGCGATGGAGTTGTAATTATTACGACAAAATAATTAAGAAGTACAGGTTTTGATTAATAAAATCCACTTTCATCATAACTTTGAGTCTATCCGGTATAATGATGATAAAGATGATGATGATAATAATGGGGATGACATTGATGACTGTTTATAATGATGATATATATAAAGATGATGATAAATTATGATGATGATAATACTAATGAAGATGATGATGATCAGTGGCGTAGCTACGGGGGGCACGGGGGGCCTGTGCCCCCCAATAATTTTGAAAAAACAATAGAAAACATAAGGGGCCATTTGTTGAAAAAACAAAGAAATACATAAGGTGTGCCCCCCCAATAATTTTGCGTGCCCCCCCCCCCCCCCCAATCAGTCCGACCACGCTACGCCACTGATGATGATGATGGCAATATGGATACCATTGATGGATATTATGATGATAAGATGATGATAAGATGATGGTGATTATGATAATCATGAAGATGATGATGATGCATGGGTTTCTTGGCCAACTTCGTTAACTTTTCATTCGTATTGATATACGGTTCAATCAAATTCGCGAAATTAAGCCGTAAGCGTAAAACTGTTTTTCAAAATTGCATTTTCTTCATTCTGTTTATATACCTCTTCATCACCAACATCATGTACTCGATTTCTTATTATTTCCTCACCCAGTGGCATGGTGTGGTCGGGCCAATTTGGGGAGGGGGCGATGCATTATTATTGGGAGCCACACCGCATATATTTCTTTGGTTTTTCGTCTTCAAACATAGTCCATTTTGTTTCCAACTTTGTTCCCCTCCCCCGTCATACATTCGAGGCTTTTGAGAATGTAAGAAACATTATGGGCGTAGATTTGTGATTGATACCCATTCAAAAGGGTGGGGGTTATCTTTTCAACCCCCCCCCCCTAATGAATAAGTATTACGTAAGTCTTTACGGTCATGATAAACATTGTAAGAAAAAACGCTTAAAGGGGCAGTTTAGTTTTGGTAGAGAGGGCGCTGCACATCACAATTCTTTTGTGAGGTAATGAAAAACTGAGTGTCGTATTTGAGAGAACATGCAATTTTAATGGCAGAATAAACTTTATTTGGTCAAAATCGGTCCAGAAACGGCTGAAATATCAATAAATATATCTGATCTTATAATTATTTGGGGCCCAAATAATTAGATGAATTTTTCAAAAAATAAAAAAAATGCATACACTTTTTCAAAAATTTTCAAAAGCGTTTTTTAAATAGTTGTTGATGATCTCTCTATTTAATCATGATTTCAATAAAACATCACATGCATAATTTTGTATGAAAAATGGTTAAAACCAATGCCTTTTTAGAGAGCGCCCTCTTGTGTTTTACTGGCTCTTTTTGAATGCTAATGGGCTTTTTACTTAGTCGTTTGTAATTCTGCATACCTTTCGAGCATGGTGGAGTTATAACTATTAGTTTATAATGTTACTGTCCAGGTTTTGTTACTAAAGTTCAGCCTTACCAAAACTGTACTACCCCTTTAAACACAATCATTTCATGGCATTGCACGCATACCCCCCCCCCCCCCCTCCCCACGCACACATGCACGTACACGTGTACGTTTACGGCCCATCTATTCTATTGTTACATTCCATTATGTCACATCGTTAGCGTATAATTCGACCAATAGGAATTCGCGTGTGTTATTTGGCGGCAACTTCGTAGATATTTGCATACACTTAACGACATGCATTCATGTACATGTAAAAAACGACGATGCGTTCATTTCGCAATACGGATCGTGATAGAAAGGATGTACGCGGAGATCCTCCTCAGTCAAAGCTTGGCCCTTATATAATAGTCAGTGGTCTTTATTCACTCCTGTCCAAGGCCAGGTACATTGGTTCTTCATTGACTCCTGTACAAGGCCAATGTATATATATATATACATTGGTTCTCCAGTGGCTCCTGTCCAAGGCCAATGTATATATATATATATACATTGGTTCTTCATTGACTCCTGTCCAAGGCCATTGTATATTATTGACTCCTGTCCAAGGCCAATGTATATATATATATACATTGGTTCTTCATTGACTCCTGTCCAAGGCCAATGTATACATATATATATATTTCTCTTCAATAGGGTCTTTTCGCTAGTGTGGACGAGAACGAGTTTCCCGTCCTCAAACGACAGTTTCTGTAAGTATACAGGGTGGCCCAGAAATAACGGAACGGGGTATTTGCCATTGTGAAGAAACGTACATAATAGGTTCACTGGATAGATACCAAACAAAAACTACTTGACCAATTTACTGTTGTTGATATCAAATTTTTTTAAAAAAGATTATCTATCCAGTGAACGTAGTCTGTATGTTTCTTTATAATGGAAAGTACCCCGTTCCGTTATTTCTGGGCCACCCTGTATAAGCAAATAATATGCGTATGACGTAATACTCCCCGTTGGCAAGCTTAACAATAGTAACTACGTCCGTCAAGCTCCGGCATACTTAGCTTGTCGGACCTAGTTACTATTGTTAAGCTTGTCAACGGGGAGTCTAGATACGTCATACGCATATTATTTGCATACATCACAGAAGCGGTCTATTGGATTTAGTCAACCCGTCCTGTTCACTACCTGTTCGCTGCCTTTCAACCATTTTCGCTTTTAGTCAACACTCATGCACATACATACACTTTCACACATACACATGCGCACCGAACACTTAAATACTCAAACTCCAACACAGACACACACACACACACACATATATATACACACATTCAATCACACAAACACACACACACACACTTACACACACGTATACACACACGCACAAACATCCACTCCGCACGCACGCACTCGCACTCAAACAAACACAAATGCACACAAACACCCACACATGCGCACACACAAACACAAACCCTTACACACGCGTATACACACAAACACAACATTAATAAAACTCCCACACAGACGCACGCACTCGCACTCAAACAAACACATATACACTCACAAACACACACACACGCACAAATGCGCACACACGTACACACAGCCACAAACGCACACATTCAAACACACACGCATACACCAGTTACATAATCCACCGCACATACACATACACACGTATAAAACACACACACACACATACATGTTGATAATTCTCTGATTACGTAATTCTGAAGACGGTGTACTGGATTTTCCGACGAACCTGAAATCGGGCATGAACTAGTGCTCAGATTGGCCAGACGACGAGAGAGAACGTAAGTGACGTAATTTCTCGCCTAAATGACGTCATTTCTTCTAGTAGGGGCCACAAATATGGTGTTCACTGCAGTTTGGGGTACAATTGTTTTACTTGGGATATGGGATATCTATAAAAGTGGTGTTTTTATTGATATATTTGAGAGATCATATTCAATTACGGAAATTAGGCCTAATTTGCATAGATACACAGGGTCTCTTTGGACGAATTTTCTTCTTTTGATCCAAGGAGTATGTATGTCAAGTAAAACAATCGTACCCCAAAATGCAGTCACGGACCCATTAACCACCCTACTATTCGTCGTCCTCAGGTTTGCGAAAAGTCCGTATTGACTTCTGTCCGAGACCGATGTATATTGGTTCTTCATTAACTCCTGTCCAAGGCCAATGTATATATATATATATATTGGCTCTTCATTGACTCCTGTCCAAGGCCAATGTATATACACTCAGCAAAAAAAGAAAGTAAACACTTTTTCAAGTTCATATTTTTCATATAAGATTTTATAAAAAACAAATAAATTATATATCAAATGAAAGGATATTTAATTGTTGTTCAACCTGGTAGGTGAATCCAAAGTGAAACTTTACACATGAGTGAACACATTCATTTGTCTGTTCCAAGGTGCTAAAGTAAAAATTGCAAAATTCCACAAAAAATATAAAAAGTCACATTGCACAGAAAAGTTAAACAAAACACGATTAAGGTTTGCATGGTTAATTGCACTTGAAGCCAGAGGTCAGGGTGCTCGTCATGTGTCAACACAAACCATAGGAAATCGACTCCATGCTCAAGGAATCAAATCAAGAAAAGCAGCAAAAACCCAGCTTTCACACATGCACACAGAAAAGCAAGACCACAGTGGGCAAGGAACCATGTGAGATGGACAAGGGTTGAATGGCGCCGAGTACTCTTCACAGATGAGTCCCGTTTCTGTCTGCAACACAACGACGGCAGAATTCGTGTTTGGAGGAGGAGGAGGAATGATCGCTTCAAGGATGCCTGTGTCAAGGAAGTGCAATAAGGACACGGAGGGAGTATCATGGTATGAGACATCACGAATGAGGACCGTACAGAGATGGTCATCCTCAACGGCAAATTGAATGCGGAACGGTACATCAATGACATTCTCCAACCCGTTGTATTGCCATTCGTGGAGAGGAATCCGAACACCATCTTCATGGACGACGACGCACGTCCTCATCGCGCTCGAGTTGACCATCAGTTTTTGGAGGAGCACAACATCGAGCAAATGGATCCCTGGCCAGCCTGCTCGCCCGATATGAACCATATCGAAGCCATATGGGACCAACTAGGGAAGGCCGTAAATGGACGCATCTGCAGCCCGGTGACACCCTTCAAGACCTGGGTCGGTACCTGACCGACATGACCGAGGAGTGGAGAAACCTACCACAGAAGAGAGTACACAGAGTGATATCCAGCATGTGCCGTCGATGGACTGCGCTGTTTAACCGTTATGGTGGCCCAACAAGATATTGACTTTAAAGAAAGAAAGAAAAAAGAAACAATGCAAAGAAAGAAAGATACTGACTCTAAACGAACAAAGATTACTCTTTTTAATAATTTTCTTTTCAAGTGCAATGAACTGTGCAACTACTGTGTTTTATTTAACTTTTAAGTGCAATATGACTTTTTATATTTTTTATGCAATTTGCAATTTGTACTTTTGCACCTTGGAACAGACAAATGAATGTGTTCACTCATGTGTAAAGTTTCAATTTGTATTCACCTACCAGGTTTAAAAACAATTATATTTCCTTTAATTTGATATATAATTGATTTGTTTTTTATAAAATCTTCTATGAAAAATATGAACTGGAAAAAGTGTTTACTTTCTTTTTTTGCTGAGTGTATATATATACATTGGTTCTTCATTGACTCCTGTCCAAGGCCAATGTATATATATATACATTGGTCTTCATTGACTCCTACCCGAGGCCGATGTATGTATATATACATTGGTTCTTCATTGACTCCTGTCCAAGGCCAATGTATACAGGGCGTATCATAAAAAGCGTTACACTTTTGAAAAATCTGTCAAAATTACATTTCAAAATATTTTGAAGATTATTTCATGTCGATAGATGCCCAATGGTCTCATCTATCAAGTGCCACTAACAAAGCAAATTTTCATTCACGCTTGGGCGAACACTGACTGCTTTTGTCCAGATGTGAAAAATCACTTGCGCCAAATTGAAAGAAGAGGGAAAAGTAAACCAGCAGTCCGAAAAAGTACTCCCATTCAAATAAATTGCTCTTTGCCAGAAAATTCATAGACTAGCATAACCAGTGGGTACCAGTGGCGTACCCAGGATTTTTCAAGGGGGGGGGGGGGGGGGGGGGTCAGAAATTGTTTTTGTCAGCGGGTGGAGGGGGGGGGGGGGGTGGAGTCGTAAAAAATGTTCAAAGCCGAGACGAAGTACCTGCAAAATTGTCAAGACCAAGACCAGGTCCGGTGCACAATTGTCAAGGCCGATACCAAGACCCAGTGGTTAATAATCCGGTAAGCGGGAGTGGGGGTGGGGAGGGGAAGGGGAGGGTAGTCGTAGACAAATTTCGCAGCCGAGACTGCGAATTTTCGACATTTTCAAGACCGCGGCCAGGTCCAGTCCACAATTTTAGAGACCAAGACCAAGACCAAGTCCAAGACCCAGTGGTTGAGAATCCGGTAAGCAAGGGGGGGGGGGGGGGGGGGTGGGGGATGGGGGGGGACCGGTGGTAGTTGTAGAAAATGTTCGCAGGCGAGACCACGAATTTTTGGGCCGATACCAAGACCCAGTGGTTAAGAATCCGGTAAGCGGGAGTGGGGGTGGGGAGGGGGGGGGGGGGGGAGGGGGGGTAGTCGTAGAAAATGTTCGCAGGCGAGACCACGAATTGTTGGCATTTTCGAGACCGAGGCCAGGTCCGACCACAAGACCAAGTGGTTGAGAATCTAGTAAGCGAGGGCGGGGGGGGGGGGGGGGTTAAACCACCCCCCCCCCAAATTGTTTGGTCTAATTGGGGGGGTGACCCCTCCCCCTGGGTACGCCTATGATCATAACATAATCCTAGATTTATGCAAAGGAGCAATTTGTTTTAATGGTAGTACTTATACGGACTGGTGGTTTTATTTTCCCTCTTTCAATTTGGCGCAAGTCATTTTTTACACTCTGGACAAAAACAGTCAGTGTTCGCCCAAGCGTGAACGAAAATTTGTTTTGTTAGTGGCACTTGATAGATGAGACGATTGGGCATCTATCGACATTAACAAATCTTCAAAATATTTTGAAATGTAATTTCGACAGATTTTTCAAAAGTGTAACGCTTTTTTTGATACGCCCTGTATATTCATTGGTTCTTCATTCAATCCTGTCCAAGGCCAATGTATATATATAAATTGGTTCTTCATTGACTCCTGCCCGAGGCCGGGTATATACAGGGTGGCCCAGAAATAACGGAACGGGGCACTTCCCAAAATAAAGCAACAAAATGAACATGTCCATCGGATAGGGTGTCCCTTCCAATGAACAACGATACCAAGAAAAGTAATTTTGGACGTGTAGTTTTTGTTGTAGGGCGCTTTGAGTGAGACCATGTCAGGTTCCTATTTTTGTCAATTTTTACCAAGTGGGTGTCTGATATTTGAGACTTACTGCCCGCCATTATTATGTCCATTCTCTCGGCACCGCTCGGCACACAGCTGAATGCGCACTAACAATGGCGCGCGGAATACTCGCGTGTTCAGTGGTATGTAGGGCAATAAGTCTCATTTATCAGGCACTGACTTGGTAAAAATTGACAAAAATAGGGACCTGACATGGTCTCACTCAAAGCGCCCTAAAACAAAAACTACACGTCCAAAATTAATTTTCTTGGTATCGTTGTTCATTGGAAAGGACACCTATCCTGATGGACATGTTCATTTTGTTACTTATTTTGGGAAGTGCCCCGTTCCGTTATTTCTGGGCCACCCTGTATATATATACATTGATCTGTGATTCACTCCAGCGGTGGGGGGGGGGGGGGGGGGGGGGCTGACAACATTGCAATTTTTTTGTAATAATTGTTTTGTTATGCTTATGTATTTTATTGTTTTAAGCCAAACAAGTTGTGGAGGACTGCAGCCCCCCCCCCCCCCCCCCCCCCCCCCTAGGCGCGCCTCCCCAAATGATTATGATAGTTTTATTATGTGAAAACAATAATGTCAATACTTTACAATATGCAGGGGATGGTGCGAAATAAGGCCATAAAAAAGGCTCATAGAGATTAGATCCATGAAATGTATAACATATTAATTGGTTTAGACACATCTACAATTGAAAGGTAGAATAACAGTATAAAATACAGGTTCAAATATCTCCATTTAGGATTCAAAGAACCACTAATTGACAAACAAACTAATTATCGGATTTCTTTTGAAATAATTATCTGTTTTATGTTTAATATTATATAACAGTTATACCTTATTCACCTATGTTTAGCGCCAACGGTATGGTACACACTGTATTTCTATGTACACGTTGTATCTGCAATCATAATAATGCAAAGAATGAATAATGCATGGGTACCATCTGAATATTAGCGACGTGCGCTCGTGTGTATTGCGGAAATCGCGTTCTTACTTATATCTTCAAATACATTTTTCGTGGGGGGGGGGGGGGGGGATGGATGCGGTATTATAATGGTTCCAAAAAAATACAACATCCGTGTAAACAGTATGAATTTGCGCAAGAACTTAAAACAGTCAATTTTGTCGCTCAAGAAGGGTCTTTGAACACCCAAAACACCCCTTCGGCCAATGACCCTCGGCCATACAATCGAAATCTCCCTAGTACCTCACTCGGCTGTTGTCTACGTGGACTCAATGGAGGTCGAGTCCACGTCTTGGTATCAAACAGGCATAGTGAGAACTGTACATATGATTATCTCCAAAGTACACACCTTGAACTAGTGACCTCATCCTTATCAATAAAAGATAAAATATGAGATTTTTAATTCTAAAACAAACACAAAATATTTAAAAGTAAATCAAATTAATGTAAAACATTGAATGAGCGATGTCAGCATTACATACAAGGTATTTTTGTAATTTTAGGAAGAAGACCGGAGCAAAAGGATTTTTAAAGGGATATTTTGATCGCTTTGATAAATGCCTTTGTAATGATGTTATTGATAACAAAGTGCAACATTTAAAAAAGTACACTATTTTCAAGACAAATTGTTACACCAAAATCGGTTTAGAAACAGCTGCAATATCCATAAATATATCCGATTGGAATAAACGTTGAGGCCCATAATTAAGAAAATATCTATACATCCTACATATTTTTGAAAAATACCAAAGTAGCAGTTTTAGTTGATAGAATTTAGTTTGACCAGCACTTTTCTTTCCTTGATAGCTTAAAGGTTCAACCCTTTTCTCAAAATGTTACATTGATAAACTTACCAACCGAAATAATTGCCCGTGACATAGTATACAAATGATGGACAGGCATCAGTGGATCGGTAAGGATGCACGAGTTTAACTTTGGAATGGTTTTAGACCATTCCAAAGTTATAAGATTGCATCCAATTCTTACCGATCCACGAAATATGTCTGTGCAGCATTTGTTTGATAAAATGGGCGCAAAAGAATGTGGAAATCAAACTTTTTCCCAGTGATGGCTAAATGGCTAAATTTATCGACGCATGCCTGTAAATTTACCGACGCATTGGTTAATTTACCGACGCCTGACTGGGGAAAATGTTTATTTTCACATTACATTGTTTTTAATTTTTATGATTTACATTTCTGTTTATATCAATTTAAAAATGTAAAATTTTCTTTTTAAATGATATAATTTTTTTTCTTCAAATGATACAACATTTTTTATATCAATTTTAACTATTTTTTTTAATTTTATGATATCAATTAATTTGTTTACTTTTTTATTTTTTTCGTTTAAACAAATACTGCACAGGCATATTCTAGAACTTAAATAAGCGAATTGAGACACATGTAATAACATGTAATAACTGAATGATTTAGATCTAGTTAATGTAATATAAAGGTGATTGTTACTTACTTTTTCGAGTTCAACAAGAGTTTATGAGTTTCTATGGGAAATTCTACGTGTTTTTTTAGTCAGTTATTACATATGTTTAAGTGTCTCAGTTCACTCATGTACGTATGTAATCTAAACTTACAAAACGATGTCGATGAACAGAAAGACGAACGATGAACCAGAGCCAGAGCCAGAACGCCGATCAGAAATAAAGTACAGTATCTCAACAAACATGGGGTAGCCATTAAACAGGAATGGAGATCACAACGTGTCTGTATCATAATATTTGTTATTATAAGAGCGAAGAGTAGTCGCCATTTTACTAGTATAATTCAGACACGCTATGCTCTCGCTATTGCAGTGTGTACGTGTACAATAATCCAATCCAATTCTGATGTGCATTCTTTACGTGCTGAAATATCCAGTAAGTTCACATTCTTCAGCTTAGCAAAGCTATCCAGCTTGCAAAATCCAAATTGAATTATTTCCTTCGTACTAGTTGCATCAGCATTATCCAACAGTTCAGCTCAATCATCATCATTTAGCGGCTCGATCGAATCTCGGAGATCGCCATCTTGAACTTTGGCACGGGTCGAAGTCACGACCGTTTGTACGTGTATATTACGGTACGTGTGGCTATAATAATGGGTGCATTGGTACAATACTCGTACAATACTCGTATACGCTAATTGACCAATCAGATTGCAGAGATTCTGTAGCCCATTTTATAAAATTAAATTAAATGATCTATGGATAATTCATGTGGAGATTTCCACGGTAATTGGGATATCAAGCAATCATATGGGTACGCTGATTTCATCATGGTGCAGGGGAAGATTCAAAGTTTGGAAATTCGCATTATGAATAATGGTACACCTAGACCTGTCAAAACCTCCATCTACTAGGTGTCAAATAAAACGCAGAACACTTGGCAATTTTTTATTTTGAGTAATTGCAAAACTATGGCATGTATTCTATATTAGCTGAAATGTGCACGTTTGTATTGGTGCGGTCGTGTTGCGTAATTCGATGTCGCACAGCTAATCAATATTTTCAAAAGTTTGTTTTCCAATTTGGTAAGCAAAATACCTGTGCAAAATAGAGAAGCCGTGGGCATGTCATTGAATGCAAGTGTGTATTACCTAGTGGTTATCTGGTTGTACTTGACTTATTGAAATGCAGTCCGTAGTAACTATTCATGATTTAGCGGACAATGCATTAACCATAACTATTTTGGTCAAGCCTCCATAAATCCAGGTGAAAAAGAGGATTAACCCCTTGACCACGGGAACCGAGTGGGTTGTGTACAAAATCAATGGGGATTTCACAAACTTGAAGGGAACGGGAATTGGACAATTTGGCTCACACACAATCATTTGTGTTTGTTTGTTTGTTTTTATTTCCGTATAAAAAAAATTCGACATCAAAACAATACATGAAGATTCATATATACAAATAAAAGAAATTGTGCAAATCATACATGAATAAACAGTATAAAAGTAATGATAAGAACGGCTGGATAGCCCATATTCAGCTGTGGGGCATTAGACCCCACTGCTGTTCTTCCATGGGGACCAGATAAGATACAAGGGGTACACATTTCCTTCATTCGTACATAAAGTTTGTTTTGCCAAAATGTTGCAATGTCCCTTTTATTTACATATATTGATACATTTTGCAACGCGACCACAATCATCACAAATTGACACCTTTCTGAATTTCATGATATTTGATTTTAACAAAAATAACCTTAATTTAATTGATTATTTATTTTAAACGCACACTTATTAAAGGTGAAGTACAGTTCTGGTCAATCTTAATTTGAGTTCATAAAAATAACAGTTGTAGTGAAATGATGCTTCAACGGTAGTAAAACATAATACGCGGCTAAGTAAGAGGGCTTTTTTGTTTTTAAAAAGGCTGCCGTTAGTACAATCATACAACCATGTCGCTGTTATCAACAAAAGTGAGTATAATGCTTGGTTAAATTAAAGAGGACCACCAGATAAAAAACAACAACGTACTATATGTGTTGGTACCGCTGTGTGATATTAGGTAGGTGCGCAACACTGTGCAAAGGGTTGTGTAATTAATACACAATATAATTAATTACCCTCACTTACGGAACCATCATTATACGATGGTTCCGTATGCGCACAACGTCTGAGAATGCGCCAATTCTATTCACGCGTACGTTTGGAGACAACATAATCCTGGGCGATTCGTTCGACCTGGACAAAGGAAGTCTTCGTATAATGCAGCCCGTGAACGCATGCTTTAAAATGGTGACGCGTTTTCAAATTTTATATTTTTTCTTCTTCTGGGAACATGAATCTGTAGCCCATTTCATAAAACTGTTGCAATTGTTGTAAGTGTCAAATTAGTGTAACTTCCATGGCAACAGCAGCAATGTTTCATGCTAATTGGCTGAAAACCCCGTCACAAATAGTTACAATAAGCATGATAAGTGGACACTTCAAGAATGTGCTACTCGTATACGTATCAGTGTTGGGTATCTCGAGATTGATCTTGATCTCGAGACCAGTCTCGAGATCGGCATCAGTAATCTCGATCTTGTTCTTAATCTCGAATGTGTTGGTCCTGATCTCGATCTTGATCTCGGGGCTTCTGTTCTCGGAATTGTCGGTCGATATCAACATTGTTATTACGAAAAATATCAAACAATGTTTTTTTTTTTTGGATTTGAATTTGCGTTTCCCAAACTATTCGGCATATCCTAATAAATTATTCATACACAGTGATAAGGGCCATAGATTTCAGTCTTTAATGAAAACTGTGCATGATACAGTTACTAAATTAACTGCTACTCACTATATATTATGGAAAAAGAAAAGAAGAGTCATAGAGAGGATTCTAACCCATGACCCCAAGATATGAATCCACAGCCTGACAAATAGGCTACATAAACTGCTGATGGTATAAGAATTGTCTCATTTTAATCATATCCCTCAAAAGCTACCCAAACCCTAATCCTAGTTACGAATATTCATGGGTAACCCTTGACGTACATCACTGCTCATGAATAATTCCTTAGGATAATACTGAATGGTTAGGGAATCACAAATTCGCACCTGGGCCCCATGGGCCGCTCATGATTGGACGGAAAATCAAGTGGCCTAAATTCAATGTTGCGATCGTGGCGTTTTGTTTACTACACTTTGGAATATTGTGCTGCGCTGCAAGTCTCTACATGAAAAATTACGCAATCCTTATCGATCCCCAAGCGCGCCCTGCCCAGGCCAAGGCGCGGCGCGATACGCAGGTGCACTAGCCGGGCTAGCCTAGCCATGACAGTCGCTGAGTCGTTTTTTGATCGTTCACCATCGGAAAAACACGACTTCTAGGTGCGCATGATGCACCCGGGCCGCGAATTTGCGTTTCCCAAACTATTCGGCATTTTCAACAAATGTATAATTTTACAAAGTGTAACACAAAATGCATTCTTACAGGAGTTATGAAATAGATAAAATACACATATACAAATCAGTAATAAATAATTGTTGAAAATGGAGGGCGCTGCTAAGAAGCAAGGCTTGTAGGGTGCAGCGCCCTCGAAAGTTACTCTTACATTACCTTAAACATACATACATGTATACTACTACTACTACTACTACAACTACTACAAATACTGCTACTACTACTACCAATATCAATACTACTATAACTACCACTACTTAGTAATACTACCACAGGGGAACCTCTCCCCTGTAGTAAATAACATTAAATAGTCTACAAACAAAGATTACTACTTAGAATGAAAAAACAAACAAAACAAAATAAAACAAAAAAACAAACAAGACAAGGAGAAAAAAAGGGAGAGAAAATTGGGAGTTAGAAAGTTATAGAAGAAAGAAAGATAAAGACAAAAGCACAAGAATATTTTGGATCAGTAATCTCGTCAATAAGAAAATACGCAATGTTGTCCGGGTCGGGGCACAAGTACACACCATATCGCATGAGTAAAATTAGTTAAATTTAATGAATTTATTTAATTTTTATATTATAAATGAGTCTAGTCTATTAAATACGAACTTAATAAATGTTGTTTTAGTTTAGATTTAAACTGACTGAGGCTGGGAGAGTCTTTAATTAGCTCATTCAAATTATTCCAAAACTTGGGACCACTAAATGTAATGTTTGATTTCGCTAAATGGGTTCTAATGGGCGGTAAATGATATGCTTCGGAGTTTCGCGTTCTATAGCTGTGTATAGTGCTATTTTTAATAAACATTTTCTTAAAAACGTCGGGTTGGTTACCAATATTAAAGTGATACATAAATTGTCCTAATTGATAGCTATAAAGATCTTGAATTTTAAGAATATTATTTTCTTTTAAAAATTCATTTGTGTGGGCCCGAAATGACACATTAAAAATGACTCGCAACGCTTTCTTTTGAAGGCGTAAAACTTTATCTAAATATGTAGAATGTGTATTGCCCCATAAAAGTATTCCATAATTCAAGTAGGGTAATATTAAAGTATAGTATAACGTAATCAAAATTGAAGTTGGAAAATAGTATTTTAGTTTGTTCAATACTCCAATATTTCGGGAAATCACTCGACTTATATTATTAATGTGGGGAGCCCAAGAGAGTTTGTCGTCTACAGTTACTCCAAGAAATTTGATTGTTACAACTTGTTCAATAATACAATTATTAAATACAATATTATTGGGTAAATGCTTTAGAGTATTACTAAATAGCATGTATTTAGTTTTTCCTAAATTAAGTGATAATTTATTTGCATTTATCCAGTCATGTATTTTTTTCAATTCTATATTCATATACTCAACTAAAACATTTGGGTCAGAATGAGATAAAAATACATTAGAATCATCAGCAAATAAAATAAAAGAGAGGCATTCAGAGGAATTCTGAAAGTCATTTATATATATAATAAATAGTAAAGGCCCGAGGAGACTTCCTTGTGGGACGCCGCAACTTAAAGGTTGCGAAGTAGATCTGTGGCCATTTAAAGTAACAAATTGCTCGCGATTTAAAAGATAACTTTTAAACCAATCCAATGTTGTACCCCTTATTCCATAATGATGTAATTTATAAAATAGTATATTATAATCAACGGTATCGAACGCCTTAGAGAAGTCTAAAAAAACTCCTATCGTGTGTGCATAATTATCTATGGCTTTATATACTTTATCAATAAATGTTAATAAAGCGTGAGTTGTATTGTGTTTTTTTCTAAATCCAAATTGAAATTTAGAGAAAATTAAATTCTTATTCAAAATGTCTAAAGTTCTAGAGTACATAACTTTTTCTAGTAATTTAGAAAAGGTTATTAATAATGAAATTGGTCTATAGTTATTCATATCTGTTTTGTCTCCCTTTTTAAAAATTGGAATAACTTTGGCTATTTTCATACTATTAGGAACTACCCCATGTACTAGAGATAAATTAAATATATGTACTAAGGGATCAACTATAAGCATAATAATATGTTTTAACAACACATTATCAATACCATCATGTCCAGCGCTCTTTTTTACTTTGCATCTGTTTTACTAAATCAATCAATTCGGAGCGGACAATGGGGATAACAAATAATGAATTGTTATTTGGTGGACCCAAATATTCAACAAAGTGTTTGTTTGCAATTGGAATAGCTTGAGCAAGGTTGAGACCAATTTGCGAAAAGTGCGTATTAAATACGTTAGGAATCATTTTATAGTCATTAATTTCTACATTATTATAATTTATTTTAGTTATATTATGTTGTTGCTTCAAATTGTTCATAGCGTTATTAATAATTCTCCACGTATTACGCATGTCATATTTAAATAAATTTAATTGATTCATATAATATTTCTTTTTTTCTGCGCGCAAAATTGTAATTAATGTATTTTTATAAGTTGTGTATTTTACACGGGAAGTCTCAGTGCGTTTTAATTTGTTTATATAATATAAATTATTCTTGCGATTTATAGACCGTAATAACGTTTTTGAAACCCAAGGAAGTCTAGGTTCTTTTTTATACTGCCCTAATTTAACTTTTATTAAAGGAATATATTGATCTAAATAAGAATTCAAAGTATGCGTAAAAACCTCATATGATCGATTAGTATCTTCTATATTATAAACTTCTGACCAATCTGCATCACCGAGAGCTTCCTTGAGTCTAGATATATTTTCGGGGGTAATCTTACGTTTACTTTCATTATTTACTTTCCTATTATTTGTATGTTTAAAGGGAAATATTGTGAAAATGGGATAGTGATCTGATATGTCAGATAAAACTATACTCGACTCAGGTAGTGGAGTTACATTACAAAATATATTATCAATGAGGGTTGCTGAGCGTTGAGTTACACGGGTAGGTTTTGAAATGAGGGGCAAGAAAGACGCAGTCAACATTATGTTTAAGAAATCTTGGGGAATATTAAGTGTATTACATTGTGATAAATCTATATTAAAGTCTCCAACAAAATAGCACTTCTTGTTTCTTAAAGCAGGTGAATTAATTAAGTCTTGCATATATACCATAAAATCGTTTATATTAGAGTTTGGGGTCTATAGATAACTCCAATTAATACATTTTTGTCATCCCTTTGTTTAATTTCTATGAATAAAGATTCAACAAACTCTGACATAGAGTTTAAATCGTTATGAATAAAATAATCGAGACTTTGTTTAATATAGAAACCAACCCCTCCACCTGTTCTATTCAATCTACTATTGTCTATGAAATCATATCCTGAAAGGGCGTATAATGTGTTTGTGCCATAAGATAGCCAAGTTTCCGTAAGTCCAATGACTGAAAAGCCATTCTGTAGAGAGCCATCTAAAAGTAGACGTAAATTTTCAAAATTTGTATTAATACTTCTTATATTTAAATGGAGAAGAGAAAAAATATTTACTTGTTGTTCTAAGGATTTAAATTGTTGTTCTGATATATATTTAGAGGAAGGATATTGTGTAACATTGCCATTGTTAAAGTCAGTATCATTCATTAGCTCATTAATTTCCTCGGCAATGTTACTATCAAAATCAATGTTGTTTCTTCTTTGTTGTGTATTTGAATCATCATAAAATAAATCAAATAGCTCATCTTCATTCAACAAATTAAAAGCGAAGTCATTAGATTGTGTCATTAAAACAATTTTAAAAATCCGTATGTGCATAAGCATGACCGTCACCCCGATCCGGAGAAACCTGCCAGTATACCTGCGTAGCGAGAACTAGGGACCCAAAAATGAATGGCAATGCATAGAGACAGAGGATAGAATTTGAAATGAAGAAAAGTAAAAAACAAAACATAAAAGAAGAGGTACGCGAGGTGCATACGGAATTCATGGTAGTGTGAGGAGGAGGAGAAGATGTCATAGGGTCAGACTGGGAGCATCCCTATGATCATTGTTTAAACAAAAAAGAAAACAAGTATAAGTTAAATGAAATACAATAGAATACAAGCGTATGTAAATATGGCAAACAGTACGAGTTACTGTATATACCATCAAAGTACCAATTGCATTAGCAAATAAAAATACAGTATAGTACGGAGTGACATAATTGAGATATTCATATATATATAAGCATATAAATGGATGGTGATCATAATTGCAACCCTACAATTCAAATTCTTATAAACGGTGTGAGAGAAATAAAGAAGGGTCCTACGCTTGAGTCATGATGATAGGAATTGCCATGACACACATAGAATAATAAATAAATAACATAAAACGATTAAGAAAGAAAAAAGTTACGCTTTACAGTTCTGCTGAATGGCGCTTTCTAACATTTCTGAAAGCTATCTATAACAATGAATGATTTTGGCGCCACACCCCAGTTACCTAACAAAATAAAGGGGAGGGGCAAGTATAACAAGGAAAGAGGTCGCTTTAAGATTATACTCAATGTATCGTATCACTACGTTTCGCGCCTAAAATAAATTATTCATACACAGTGATAAGGGCCATAGATTTCAGTCTTTAATGAAAACTGTGCATGATACAGTTACTAAATTAACTGCTACTCACTATATATTATGGCAAAAGAAAAGAAGAGTCATAGAGAGGATTCGAACCCATGACCCGAAGATATGAATCCACAGCCTGACAAATAGGCTACATAAACTGCTGATGGTATAAGAATTGTCTCATTTTAATCATATCCCTCAAAAGCTACCCTAATCCTAGTTATGAATATTCATGGGTAACCCTTGACGTACATCACTGCTTATGAATAATTCCTTAGGATAATACTGAATGGTTAGGGAATCACAAATTCGCACCTGGGCCCCATGGGCCGCTCATGTTGGACAGAATATCAAGTGGCCTAAATTCAATGTTGCGATCGCGGCGTTTTGTTTACTACACTTTGGAACATTGTGCTGCGCTGCAAGTCTCTACATGAAAAATTACGCAATCCTGATCGATCCCCAAGCGCGCCCTGCCCAGGCCAAGGCGCGGCGCGATACGCACGTGCACTAGCCGGGCTAGCCTAGCCATGACAGTCGCTGAGTCGTGACCGTGACCGGGCGTGCTTCTGAAGTTTTGATTGCCGTTTTGTAAAACTTCTGATTAGTCAAATAGCTTTTACAATCATTGTTAAGCTATGATGGACTCTACCTTGTAAGCTTTGTTTTGATATTAAATTAACCTAAAGCTACCAATTGATCATTGTTTGTCCTTCATTTGCCCACCATATGTTATTGGCAGTTTATAATAATAATAATAATATTGATATAGCATTTATAGAGCGCCATGTATCTAGGTGCCCTATTCAGAGGCGCATTATTACCCTTGGTCATTAGTTAAAGTTCAAACCCATTGGTTGAATTATAATGAATTATAATGAATAAGCCATACATTAGTCTTCTTGTGGTTGTGGTGTATTCCGTTTCCTTTCCTTCCTTTTTGTATTCTTAATAAAGCCTGGTCTCGTGATCTTGATCTTGATCTCAGACATACCTGATCTTGATCTCAAAGGTTCTGATCTCGATTTAGCTGAGGATCTTGATCTTGATCGTAATTTCTGACTGTCTGATATTGATCTTGATCTTGATCGCGGACCCTCTGGTTTTGGACCAAACACTACGGCTATTTAAGAAAATATCTGAAACAGTTTTGATGAAATAAAATTGATTCTGTCATTACAAATTATAAGCTCTTTGAAATGTTACATTCAGCTGTTAATTAACTATTTGTGCGCTGTGCAGTAGCCCCCCCCCCCCCCCCCCCCCCGTGGCCGGATTATTTATAGGCGCTAGTTCAAAGTGTACCCATCCTTCGATACCAAAACTGAACCACCCCTGTTCACAGTATGTTACATATGTAACTGGTCAGTTTTCTTAAAAGTGTACAGTCATTCAATTTGTAGTTTTGAAAAAATGCAATAATTTATTAGGGGGAGGGGAAATGACCACGTTATTCATTATAAGACTCACTATGTTTGGTTTCAAGAAGCAAGAAATACAGTTGTATACCAGCACGATATACCAAAATCTTGTTGATTTTAGGCGTCGTTTGGTAGATTTTTGCAAATGAAATATATTAAGTCAAAGTGAAATATATTAAGTCAAAGCGGCAGTTAATTATGACGCCATCTTGGATTTGGATTTGTCCGAAACAAAATCTAAGAGTTAGACTTCTAAATAATTATTCTCATTAATATTACTTGCAAATATAATTTGTTTAAGCTTTTTGCAGAGATGATATGGCAAAGTAATCACTTAAAGGGATCTAGTAACTTTGTTGACATGTGCAAAAAGTGAGGAATGGTTGATGCAATGTATATTGCTGTTATAACATATGTCCACAGGGTATTGTGTGAACATTTCAAGTCAAATGGACATTGCATGGCCAAGTAATGAGCGAAATGCAAATTGATATTCACTAACTCACTACACTCACTTTGTACACGGTTTCAAAACTCCACCGGAGTTTTTCTTATCTGAATACTTCGATCGTACATATCTTTGTATCGAAAGGGAAATTTGCAAAAACAAAACCTGTCCCAATGATTTTATTGTTAATACGAATACAACAAGATATGAGGGAACCGCTAGAATTAAAAGTCCCTTTAAGAAACTTAAAGCCACTTTATCAATCGTGTCCCTCCACGTATATGACACAACCGACAATTACCTCACTCTTTGACTAAAGCAGTCAAAACCACCTGTAGATTAAATACGAAATGTTAATGACATTTCGAAATTACTTATTGTTAACAAATATTGATTAATCGTATTATAGTACTAATTCATGCTATGTAACTATTAAACCTGTACAGATAAAGTCTCATTTCCGTGAGTTTCTGTCTGATGTTTATAATGAATCGAGGGGTCTTCCTAAATGTATTAATACCCAAAAATATCCGGATTATCTTATAGAGCATAATATTCAACTTTGCAATTTATTTGCTTGATAGTTGTTTATTCGTTATATATGATAGATTAAGCAGGTTTTCTATATGCATCAACTTAACTGCAAGTTCAATGCGCCGTTGTAAACAAAAACATGTGCTAATTTGATGAGTCTTCTTTCACCACATAAATATGGAGACAATTGCAATATACGATATACGATATTGAAAGTTCTCGATAGTCCATCATTTTTTAGTCAGGTGCATTTTGTGAAACGAGTACAAATAACTGTCATGAACTTCTATATCAGACACAGCAAACACTGTATATATATAAAAGCTTTTCATAATATACTTCTACTTCTACTTGGGTACTCGACAGGGTCCATCAGTCAGGACGTAGAGTCGAGGGGAACCGGTGAGGTGTCCCGTTAATTGCCGATTGAAGCAACTGCTCCCGCAAAGGCTCCTAATGATGTAGAAGCCAAGACATTATTGGGGAGCGCATTCCATGCTGTGACAGTTCGTGGGAAGTAGGAGTTCTGGTATAGGCCCTAAAGGATTAGTTTATTCGTGGTTTAGTTGGCGTTTCGATAAATATTGTTTGTGAGGTCATGAAATAATAAATGTAAAATAAAAACAAAACCCCACAATTTGAAAAACAAATTCAATTTTATTTTATCAATAAATTAAGAATATATAGGAAAATGTATAACTATTTATTGCTCATGTTTAGCTATTGATATTAAAGTATTGTTCCATTTAACAGGAAAGAGGAATGTTTACGTCATTGTTCACGACCTCCTGGAAGACCAGATCAAGACGGCTACATTTCCTCCTACGTTAAAGGGATTCCAAGATCGTCAAACAACTACCAGCAGGACAACACAGTGTGTCGTCTTCACCGGGCAGCTGAGAGGGAGCTGTCGTTTTTTAGGAGAACCGTGGAAAAAATTCTCGGACTCTTTGAATCTAACATCTTATGATAGCACAGGTGAAACAGATCATAGCAGTGTACACAATGTTTCATCCTAAACACTGCAACATGTCGTGGCCTTTGAAGACTGGGCAAATTTTCTTTTACCATTTTAGTAAATTGCTAATTAAAGATCACATATCCCCAATTAAAAAATTGTTCTGAACTACGAACATAATGTGGCATTTTAAATACCTTCTTAAATACGTTCTCTTGGGTTTTAATGGCTCTTTTATACCGTTCAAGCATGGTGGAATTATAACTATTATTTTGTAATGTTATTATGCAGGTTTTGATTACTAAAACTCAGCGTTACCAAAACTGTACTACCCCTTTAATGTGCATGCATATTGTTAGTTAAAGAATAACTTGTAGAACTATACATATTTGTCATTAGCGTGTATTGTTATTTGAATACTATGTACAATTGTAAGGCGGCATGCCTCCACATGACAGGTCCTTCCTCATTTAAATCTTCGCGTATTGTTGTAAGCGTGTACAGAATTATGAATTGTTTAACCAGATACAGAAATGAATATAAAATAACATTGAATTGCTTTGTTCTTGTTGCTGTAATATTTGTGGTGGTTGTGTTGGTGGTGGTAAATAAAGTGTATTAGAGATTTTGAACTGAAGAAAGATGTTCTTCATCAACGAATGTCTGTGATGCTCTAAAATCCATTGTTGAAGTTACCAGGCTTTCGAACGTACCTTTTCTCTCGTTATACATGTGTTAACTCTATATTTGTTATAACATAATCGTTTGAGGGATCCACATTATACAAGACCTAGATAAGCTTTTAGTGGATTCCTCAATGTTTACTAGAAATAGAAATATGCAGCATCATTTCGTTTCTAGTTTCGATTGTTTGATATGATAATTTCACAGTTCCTTGTAACTAAATGTAGCATGATAATTACATCATACACAAGGAGGATATAGCATGTACACTTGTATCATATTGGTTCTTATCTGTTGTGTAATGTTATTTGTGATTTACTTGATGAACACAACTTGTTTGTTTGCAGTTGGAAATGAAGAACTTGAATGCTTAAATATCATTGATTGTTTCCGTGATAAACTTTCTTATAAAATTAAACACAGTAGTATATTTTTAAAATATATTTTAATTTGAACGTATAATATGCATTGTGTGCCTGTTGTTTCACCAACGTTATGTTTTAATTGATAAAAGGGATGTGGGAACTGAGTAAATATGTCCATTTCGAACGACGTAAGAAATAGTATACTCTATATGCGAACCGACAAATGAAGAGCTTATTTCCAATAGGGGGTAGATCCACTTGTTCAACTTTGGAGTAAAGCAGGTTTCTTTGTCAATTTTTGTACACATGCCTATGGGAATATAAATATGGATCGTCCCATATTTTGAATTTGATTGTGTAATTTGTCCTAACATTTTGATTCTAGATAGTTACGTAGCTTATTAATGTACTGATATCGCTGACTCAATTTGTATGGAAAGTGGATTTAGCCCCTTTTGGAACTAAGCTCTTCAAATATACAGTTAAGTGAGTGGTATCTAATTTGCTTCAGAGTTATATACAGCTTGTGGTAGAGTGGTGATGGGATGTGTAAGTAATTATTAATTCAGATCGAACTGTTGTTCTTAATCCGAGAATATATCATACTCTCATACGCTAATCACTTGATGAGTATATTATTTAAATCACTACTGTGATGAATTGATCTCTCTGTATAAATGAACGAAGCATTATGTTCAGTATAAAGAGATATACCAGTCTCCAAAATGTACGTTACTATGTGGTTTTCATTTTTTCAGTGTGAAAGTGTATATTTGCCCTTTTTTCATCATTAATCATTTGTGATGTAATGTATCAATGAAAAGGGAGATATGGGAACGTAGATATTGAAAAGGTCATGGTAAATTTAAGAAATCGTAGAAAATATCATTATACAAACCGATATCCACAGTCATCATAATATGCACGTAGTCATTCACCAACTATTCTCATTTATTTCAGATATGCAGTGTATAGTAATGTTACAACATTCTTACTAAATATAGTATTAAGATCGTATTGATATAGTGCATAACAATTGCCTCGGAAACTTATAATTGATTAGTCATGTTTAGGGGTAATGTAGTCTTGTACGCTATTATATAATACATATTACATTATAGGATGTGGTGTATATACCATCTATCAATTTGTTTGTTTAGAGGTCACAAATTCTCATCGAAATTATTCATAATTTTGCAGTTGCAGTGTCCACTTTGTGTATCTTTTGGCGAAGGATTTTTATTAAACATATATATACACACAAGAATTAACTTACTTTTCTATGCATTTATGAGCCTGACTTGTATTTCATAAAATTCAAATGCTGTGTATTACAGTATTACTTCCAGTTGTAAATTGAAATTCTACTAATCATGCTGATAAGTATATGTATTTAAACAAAAATATATAAAAAAAAGATGCATAACTTTTTAAACATGCTTATTTTCCACATACCGGGGAAACAATTAATTTGTAATTACGGTATAATTATGTCCTTTTCAGTCAGGTTTATATACAGAAAAAAAGGTAGAGCATTTCATTTCGAATGATGCAAATTCTAAGTTTAAAACCTATTTTCATACCATATAGGCCTATCAGCTGTAATTCTTAGGCGCAATTTCTCAAATAATTAGATAATACAATACTGTTTTCAGTTTATGGATGATCTGGAAAAGTAACACAACAAAAAGGAATTATAGATTTAATCTGGATAACTTAGACATCCCTATATACGTAGTATTCGTGTGATTTATGGAATGTTTTACTGAGTTTCTTACTATTTGCCCACCCGTCTAGTAGACTGCGGCCGAAATGAATAATATGTTTTGCAAACCTATATCACTATTAGACAAGCTAATGGTTTGCTGTGGCTATTGTATTTGTATGATGATAAATGCATTTATTGTTTCTTACGGATGTCTCATAATGATTCTGACATAAGGACACTTATAGCATTATGCATCGATATAGTTTGTGTAGCAGAGTAATTAGATAGTTGTTTGATAATCATTTCAACTGTGTGAACATTACATTTTCATACAAATGGTAAATTGTCTTTCTCGCTTCTCAATTTTTCATATAAACATTTATCTTAGCACAATCAATTGCTTCTGAGTTTATTGTCTCTATGTCTCTCTAGTCTTACTTTCAGTCTCTTTGGTAATAATTTATTTCGTAATAATTGTACATTCATTCTTTCTCAAATAGCAACAAATAGTTGGTTATTTTTCGGCAGAAGGTAAACATTACTACTGCACCGGATATGCAATATACAAATTCAATTATACAAGACATCCTCTGGGAAAACAAATGTCTTTCTCTCAGTTTCACTAAATGTATGCAACACATAATATTGTAAATGATTGTGTTTGCCTTTGGCTGTTATTATTTTGGTAAGTAGATCTATGTAGAACTTAAGTTGTAGAAGTATACATACATGTGTGTGTGTATGTTTTTATTGTTCATGTGGGTATATATGTTTGTAAATTTTGGTATGTATGTTTGTTTGTGCTTGAGTGTGTGTGGGTGGGAATGTGCGTATGTGTGTGTGTATGTGGGTGGGTGAGTGTGTGCGTGTCTGGCACTGTAAACACATCGCCGCACAGCACCGCAGCACACCACAACACACCACATCACACACCGCACACTACACTACACTTCACCACACCACACCACACCAGACACAATACAACACAGCACCGCATCGCTGAAACCACACCAAATTGAATGTTATGGTATCGAATCAAATCATTTCAAATGTAGACAACAAGTTATTTTTTATATATTCTTTGAATATTTTATGTCAAGAAATGGAAAACATACATTTTACAAAAGCGAAAATAGACGGAGAGCACTAAATGGATGAACATAGGTGCATAACGTGTAATCTTGAAATGATATATATATGTACTCTATTTGTAAATATCTGTGTAAAACATCAAACAAATCACAACAAACTGACAAACATATAACCCATTCCAAAAAAAAAGTAGACTTTCCAAAAAAGTCTAAAAAAATGGACCCTTTCATGCAATTCTAGATGGTCTAAAATATAACCTTTTCACTCAAATAGAACCAAATTTCATGGTTTACATAAAATAATCCCAACAAAGGTGCGTCGATTGCCACACCTGCACTTACCAAGGTTCGTCGATCGCCACACCTGCTCATACAAAGGTTCGTCGATTGCCACACTTTATTCTTACCGAGGTTCGTCGATTGCCACACCTTACTCTTACCAAGGTTCGTCGATTGCCACACCTGGATCTGTCCTAGGTTCGTTGATCGCCACACTTTATTCTTACTGAGGTTCGTCGATTGCCACACCTGCTCATACAAAGGTTCGTCGATCGCCACACTTTATTCTTAACGAGGTTCGTCGATCGCCACACTTTATTCTTACCGAGGTTCGTCGATTGCCACACCTACTCTTACCAAGGTTCGTCGATTGCCACACCTGCTCTTACCAATTAGGTTCGTCGATCGCCACACCTGCTCTTACAAAGGTTCGTCGATCGCCACACTTTATTCTTACCGAGGTTCGTCGATTGCCACACCTGCACTTACAAAAGTTCGTCGATTGCCACACCTTGATCTGTCCTAGGTTCGTCAATCGCCACACTTTACCCTTACCAAGGTTCGTCGATTGCCACACCTGCTCTTACCAAGGTTCGTCGATCGCCGCACCTGCTCTTGCAAAGGTTCGTCGATCGCCACACTTTATTCTTACCAAGGTTCGTCGATTGCCACACCTGCTCTTACCAAGGTTCGTCGATTGCCAAACCTGCTGTTACCAAGGTTCGTCGATCGCCACACCTGCTCTTGCAAAGGTTCGTCGATCGCCACACTTTATTCTTACCGAGGTTCGTCGATTGCCACACCTGCTCTTACAAAGGTTCGTCGATTGCCACACCTTGATCTGTCCTAGGTTCGTCGATCGCCACACTTAACCGTTACCAAGGTTCGTCGATTGCCACACCTGCTCTTACCTAGGTTCGTCGATTGCCACACCTGCTCTTACCAAGGTTAGGCGATCGCCTCACCTTGCTCAGCAGCCAAGATTAATAAAAAAAATATTTAAAAATCCTGCAAAGTTATGCATAATACACTCAGACCTGTCCTATGGGCCACCTGTCTATAGCATCCAACCTGCCTATATTGGCCACCAAAAGTGTTACTCTATATAATCAAACAGTGTTGAGGAACCTGTCATCTGTCTACCGTGCATAGCCAATTGTTTATCTTGGTGGGCATTATACACATGTTGGTTATACTGTACATACCATTTGAAGAAAAAAAAATTATCCTCGTGCCACATTACAATTTCTTGATAACAGTAGGTGCCAAATCCAAGAGATTGTGAAGAATGTCCTTGACAGACATAGTCATTAATTGCATATGCCATGCCAGCATAGTGATGGTTACAAGCATTCTCTTTATATAGCCAAAGCAAAATGAAAATGATTTGATCCTTGTATCCTAAATTTACATGATGTAGACAACATCATTATACTGTCTTGGCTATCAGAATGTCTATAATGCCTGTAAGCATGGTAAGTTGGGAAGAGTCTTTTTTTTCTTCTCACTTTCTGTAAACCTGGGGTCATGCAGCCCTAGTTGGCATAGAAACCAGCTGATAAGAGTATTGCAGCTACACTTTCAATTCTTGCTCTTTGACCTATGAATCATTTCTACTCAACTGATAAACTGCTGTTCTGTATGCCTGATGTGTGTACTATATGCATAGCACCCCCTGTAATCGTAATGCTGTAGTAAGTGCATAATAAACCATGACAGAGTGTACTATATTTTACAATTCATGGTATATACTTTTGCTAAATACAGGAAAAGGGTTCATGTATTTTGAATTGAAATTATAAGGCAACTTTGTAACTGCTGTTCTGTATGCCTGATGTGTGTACTATGCATAGCACCCCATGTAATGCTGTAGTAAAAGTGCATAATAAACCATGATAGAGTGTATTATATTTTACAGTCCATTGTATATACTTTTGCTAAATACAGGAAAAGGGTTCATGTATTTTTAATTGAAATTATAAGGTAACTTCATATCACTTTTTATTCTAATAAATTTAAATACTAAGCCAGAACAATTCTGAGCATATATTGTTCGTAAAAGATGTCATAATGTGGTATCTTGCTATACTTTTGTATCTTTCCTTTTCATTTCGTAAATCCATGTTTCAGGAACGTAATGAAACACATTCCATACAACCATCTCTTATATTTTCCAAAATATTTGAATTTTTGTGACACACTTCAACAATTTATGTGTATTCACACATGCTCATGTTTGTGAAATGTTACGTATATCACAAGGGCAATGAAACGGAAGCAGACTATTGCTTTACTGACTTGAAGAGATTCTAGAGGAGAAATAATTCAGGCTCGTCACTCGCTGGCCCGGGGATAGTGAAATTGCACTTGGGGCCAGCAAAATGTCCGAAAGTTATATTTTGGTGGCCCGATTGGGCAAGTAGATTTTCAACCCGACATTGACAAAATGATTTTTTTTTCCTGTCATGCTTCATCTGTAATTACAGGTTTGATTAAGAAAGAGTGGTATTTTGAAGTAAAAAGTTTACTCATGAAATACAATTTTGGGGCCAGTAAATTTTCTTTCTGGCCACCAGAATAGGAGAATTAATTATTTCACTGACCCGACCGGGCCACTGACGAAAATGGTGAGTGTGGAGCCTTCCTAAAGTTAGAGCATAATCAGCAATAAAATTGTGATTATTTAAAGATGCCCATTTGTTCATATGGGGAACTCAAATTGGCAATGCTGCTTTCTAATCTTTTCACCAACTGTGCTCAATTTTTTAGGAACTATAATCATCCTATTTAAAGTGTCTTATAGTGCATACAACCATTTGTCAGGAATCCAGTGCGTCATACAAATTCAAGTATTTGGGAATTAATTCTATGGAATGTTTTTCTTTTTTATAAAATAAAGAGAACAAATAATATAATATAAAGAATACAGAGAAACGGGTAATTAAGACACCACAATATTGCACCAAAAAATGTTCATAATTTTTCTGGTTGATATTTCAATGTTATTATATTTAACAAATATATACCATGTAAATGCTACAAAGTTGCCCTATAATTTAGCTTGATATGAACCCTTCCCATGTGTTATAGGAGTATATACCATGGATTGCGCATAGAGTATGCCCTTTTATGCTGTATTATGGCTTAATACATCATTACAGGGGGTGTTATATATGGGCAATTCCGTGGTAACGGAATTACAATTCAGAGAAATTTTGCTCATTCTTTTTCATAATATGGATTAGTCCTATGACCTAAAGGCTTATCAACACTTTAATAAGTTCTGGAGATATACCTGCTGTCATATAGAAACAAAAATATGTAAATTTCATACATGAGGAAAGTGGTAGCACGTATGATACATCGGTAACGGAATTACGGCAGAGAATGGGCCTTTTTTCCCACCTTCAACTTTCACATGAATTCCTCTGAAATTTAAAAGACATTTTGTGTAGATTTATTTTAAAATTCATTGCTATGGGTGTCAACTTCATGATAACATTAATTTTTTCCTTTATGTTCATCTTGTTTGGTCGTAACTGACCATGTTTCCAAAAAAGGCAGCGGTAACGGAATTACATAAATGGTAACGGAATTACGCCTTCTAAAAATTTACCTTAAAAATTTTAATTTTTTGAATACCAGATAAGCTAAAATCCCTTTAAAATGTTATTTTTATGTTCAAACATTTATAAAAACCAAAATGCAAGATACTTTTATGCCAAATTATGAAGTAATATATGAATATGCCTGCTTAATTTGTTAATTTGGTAACGCAGTGTGAAATTTCTAAAAAAATAACTATTTGTATTTGCGAAATTCAAGTCAGTCTTCGTTTACAAAGTCCTTGTTATCAAACTCTGCAGTCCTGGCTCAAATCAATGGTCACATATTTCTCTATTTATACTAGAAAGCTATCTAATGAACATGGTAACGGAATTACACTAGTAACACTGCTTTGTCAATTATCCACAAATTCTTCTAAACTATACGTATCCATTGGATAAATATCACTTCTACCAAAGTATTTCATACACATATACTACAAAAACACTTTTTTGATCATGTACACTTCCTTATATTATGAAATTTGGACAAAACAGATTGGGAAGCAAGTGCTTAGCAGAACAATAAATCAAAGTCAGATGTCAAATGATGCATGTATCAAGGGTAACATGAATTGCTTGAAGTATATCATGCAATACACAATGTGTACAACTTGATATTAGAATTCAGAAAACCCTGGGGAGACTTATACATTGGACATGTACTAACAAAGTATGTAACCATGCTGGTAAGTTTAAAGGGGACCACCAGGCAGAGGACAACACATTATTATATGTTTTGGTACCGTTTTGTGATATCAAATAGATACCCGACATTTTGCAAAGGGTTGTGTAATTCATAAACAAATCAATTAATTTCCACCACTTACGGAACCACTGCTATTTCCTGGTTCCATACGGGCCAAGCATTGGCGAGTGCGCCAATGCTTTCACGCGTACGTCAATAGAATCCCGGATGATTCGTTCGCTCTGCACAGAGCGCTCTGGCTCTGCACGCATATAGTCTTCGCAATTCAGACCACATGAAAGCATGGTTGAGAATGGTGATGCTTTTTCCAATTATATATTTTTTTCTGAAAACATATTTTTGTGAGCTTGTTGAAGGAATGGAATACTAAAGATGTTACCTCTATAATATACTATGCCTACTGACCACAAATTTACAGAAAGCGAAAAGAAAAAAAAAGACTATTCTCAACTTACATGCACTGTAGACATTCTGATAGCCAAGACAGTATGATATTGTCTACATCATGCTAATTTAGGATACAAGGATCAATTAAATCATTCATTTTCATTTTGCTTTGGCTATATAAAGAGAATGCATGTAGCCATCACTATGCTGGCATGGCATATGCAATTAATGACTACGTCTGCCAAGGACATTCTTCACGAACCCTTGGATTTGGCACCTACTGTGATCAAGAAATTGTAATGTGGCACAAGGATAATTTTGTTTTCTTCAAATGGTATGTAGCCTACAGTATAACCGACATGTGTATAATGCCCACCAAGGTAAACATGTGGCTATGCACGGTAGACAGGTGACAGGTTCCTCAACACTGTTTGTTATGTAGAGTAACTCTTTTGGTGGCCACTATAGGCAGGTTGGATGCTATAGACAGGTGGCCCATAGGACAGGTCTGACTGTATTATGCATAACTTTGCAGGATTTTGTTTTCTTTTGTATTAATATTGGCTGCTGAGCAAGGTGAGGCGATCGCCTAACCTTGGTAAGAGCAGGTGTGGCAATCGACGAACCTAGGTAAGAGCAGGTGTGGCAATCGACGAACCTTGGTAACAGTAAAGTGTGGCGATCGACGAACCTAGGACAGATCAAGGTGTGGCAATCGACGAACCACTGTAAGAGCAAGTGTGGCAATCGACGAACCTCGGTAAGAATAAAGTGTGGCGATCGACGAACCTTTGTAAGAGCAGGTGTGGCGATCGACGAACCTTGGTAAGAGCAGGTGTGGCAATCGACGAACCTTGGTAAGAGCAGGTGTGGCAATCGACGAACCTCGGTAAGAATAAAGTACGGCGATCGACGAACCTTTGTAAGAGCAGGTGCGGCGATCGACGAACCTTGGTAAGAGCAGGTGTGGCAATCGACGAACCTTGGTAAGGGTATAGTGTGGCGATTGACGAACCTTGGTAAGAGCAGGTGTGGCAATCGACGAACCTTGGTAAGGGTATAGTGTGGCGATTGACGAACCTTGGAAAGAGCAGGTGTGGCAATCGACGAACCTTGGTAATGGTCAAGTGTGGCAATCGACGAACCTAGGACAGATCAAGGTGTGGCAATCGACGAACCCCTGTAAGCGCAGGTGTGGCAATCGACGAACCTCGGTAAGAATAAAGTGTGGCGATCGACGAACCTTTGTGAAAGCAGGTGTGGCGATCGACGAACCTTGGTAAGAGCAGGTGTGGCAATCGACGAACCTTGGTAAGAATAAAGTGTGGCGATCGACGAACCTCGGTAAGAATAAAGTGCGGCGATCGACGAACCTTTGTATGAGCAGGTGTGGCGATCGACGTACCTTGGTAAGAGTAAAGTGTGGCGATCGACGAACCTTTGTAAAAGCAGGTGTGGCAATCGACGAACCTCAGTAAGAATAAAGTATGGCGATCAACGAACCTAGGACAGAGCGAGGTGTGGCAATCGACGAACCTTGGTAAGAGTAAGGTGTGGCAATCGACGAACCTCGGTAAGAATAAAGTGTGGCGATCGACGAACATTTGTATGAGCAGGTGTGGCGATCAACGAACCTTGGTAAGTGCAGGTGTGGCAATCGACGCACCTTTGTTGGGATTATTTTATGTAAACCATGAAATTTGGTTCTATTTGAGTGAAAATATTATATTTTAGACCATCTAGAATTGCATGAAACGGTTCATTTTTTTAGACTTTTTTGGAAAGTGTACTTTTTTTTTGGAATGGGTTTTATGCATTACACGTCCAGACAGTGACTAAGAATATTTATTTGAAAGACACAACTATATATAATATTTCTTATATGTGAGGCATGGCCTTAATCTTATAATTATCATTACAATTTATGTATAAATGTATCAATATATCAAATATATCAAATCAATTAATGAAATACAATCCATGCCCCTATTGCCCCATAAGAAACAGCATAAAACAACAATTACACCATACTTTATGAAAACAAAACAAATCAGCTGAACTGAATATTCTGAGTATGAATACTTTTTTTATATTAAATAACACTGCAAACTATGGTAATATGTTCGACATCATTCAAATTAAATATAATTTGTTTAATCTCTTATTCATACACACATAATTCAATCAATCAGATAAAAGACTTATGTGGAGCAATTGTAACATTGGTTATAATTTCCAAAATTACCAAAATTTGACTTATTAAATAGAACAAATATATAAATGACATATTAAAGCTCCACAGACAAGAAAACTACCTCAAAATTGTGTTTTACTGTTTCTAAGGTAGATTTTCATGAAGATTACTAATAAAAACACATTTTCCTCGTGGGAAAACCCGGTAAAATAAAAATAACAAATCAACTTGTAAATTCACTTTAGGAACCCTCGTAAACAAATTGAGTCCGGGCGAAGAAAAATGACGTCATATTTGTGACGTCACATGTAGACAATCGCAGTATAGCTTGGTACTCTATTGTCATAGACGTGCACGATGAGTGCATCTACTCACGTTGACAGAGAGATATTATTTCGATTTGTTTCAATATTTGCAAACATTTGTTTAAGTTTATATCATGGAGGATCCACATTCATATGTGTTGCTGCATCCTGCTACAATGCATTGCTTAGGCATTTTCAGTTAAAGGGGACCACCAGGCAAAGAACAACACATTATTATATGTTTTGGTACCGTTTTGTGATATCAAATAGATACCCAACATTTTGCAAAGAGGTGTGTAATTCATAAACAAAGCAATTAATTTCCACCACTTACGGAACCACTACTATTTCCTGGTTCGTACGGGCCAAACATTTGCGAATGCGTCAATGCGATTCGCGCGTACGTTTGTTGACAATAGAATCCCCGGCGATTCGTTCGCTCTGCACACATATAGTATTCGCAATTCAGACCGCATGAACGCACGCTTTACAATGGTGATGCGTTTTCCAATTATATATTTATTCTAGAAACATATTTCTGTGAACTTGTTGATGGAATGGAATACTAAAGATGTTACCTTTCATTTATTAGAATATTATTTTTGGGTGGTGGTACCCTTTAAGCCTCAATTTTCAAGCAAATACAACTTTGTTTAACTAACAAGTCAAAGGCTCTGCATGTATTATGCACGTTCGTATTTTGCACTCCGTACTGTGGTCTACATGTGACGTCATGACCCGATAGGCACGTACGCCACACGCGCGCTCTACTATAAATAACCTTTTTAGGAGTATGGAACGCCGATGCGAAAAAGAGCCAAAAATTGCATGAAATTTACCCTTTTTTGCCCAACGTAAGGATTTCTTTTAAAAAAAGAGTGTGGTATATCAATATAGGCACATATTCAAAGCTATAAACCTGAATCAAAGCCGGGATTCCACTATACCTTTAAATGCAATACATTTTCAGACATAGAGAAAGACTGATTTGTATAATATTACAATTGTCAAATAGGTCAATATGAATTACTTGTGATTAAAAATACAATAATAAATGTAGAATTGTATGTTGTGTACACACATACAAATCTACAGTACCTATTCTCTAATGTACTAATCTGATGGGCACAATAGTAATATGATATATCTAAATCTTTAGCAAGGTTGAGTATGAGGGACTTGGTATTGACAATTATTTTTCATAGGGAAGGAGAAGGAGAAAAAATGTCCTATTATCATTCCCTTTTATCAATTGACAACAAAACGATTTTGTATACAAAACTGCCTGACATTTGAACATAGATGATTTTGCCTGATATTGCAAAATGTATTTCATAGAGGTGCATTGTGTATGTGCATTTCCAAAAATGTTAGGAGCTCCAGCAAGCCAGTCCTTCACCTTATACACCCTATGATGACAGGAATCTCTCTCCTTGCATTTCTTTGTCAGTTCGGCCTCAATCTGTTCAATCGTCTTGGTCAGATTGGTGTTCTTCATCTCCAGCCCGGAGGCCTGCATGCGTAGGACCTCTGTTGCCGTCTCATCTCCGCCGCTGGACCAGCCGCTGAACCCGCCCTCCCGCAGACCCTCCCGCGTCGCCTGCAGGTCCCCGGAGACCTCGGTGAGCTGGTTGTTGAGCTGGCCTGGAGGATGCAGATACATGAATACTACGAGCACGCCTGTGGGTGATGCAGAGGTCTCCTTTTGCTCCTTGCTCATTAAGGCTTAATGAGCAAGGAGCAAGAGGAGATCCATCACATTCTACCAAATAAAAACCAGGCACAACACATGTGAGTTATCATAAGCATACTCAACAACACATTGAAAGTTGATCATTCTGTATTTCTAGATACAAATTGAGTCAGAATCTCTTTCAAAATGATCAAAATGTATTAAGTCACACGAACTTACGCACATCTGTTCATTGTTCATTGCTGATTTAAATTCCATCCATTGTAATGGACCATGTGGTTAAATGCATTATGTGCGATTGTAAAACAGAGCAATTTGAAATTTCTCAATACTCAATAATAATATTATTTTTGCGGATCAATTTGAAATATGACAATTTTCTCTTAAATGTGTGCTTACTCATCCATGGCTACCTCCTGTTACCTCTTGTGTTTACACATTGTTTCCTAACTATCATAGAAATATTTTGGCGAGACATTGTTTTTTTTTAACCAGCCGTTATGAAAAGAAAAAAATGCTTACACTTTTCAAAACATAAAAAATAAGTTTTCAAGAGTATTGTTGATGAACTCTCTAATCATTATACAAAAGAAAAACACAGAGCAATTTGAAATTTCTCAATAGGCCTACTCAATAAACTACAATAATAATATTACTTTTTTCGAATAAATTTGAAATATGACAATTTTCTCTTGAATGTGTGCCTACTCATCCATGGTTACCTCCTGTTACCTCTTGTTTTACACATTGTTTTGGCGAGACAACATCTTGAAACGATTCTTTGTTATAAAATACCTGTTGTTTATTGAGGTAGTTATTTTTTTTTAACCAGCCGTTAAAAAAAGAAAAAAATGCTTACACTTTTCAAAACATAAAAAATTCGGTTTTCAAGAGTATTGTTGATGAACTCTTTATCTAATCATTATTACAAAAAAAACAGAGCAATTTGAAATTTCTCAATAGGCCTACTCAATAAACTGCAATAATAATATTACTTTTGCGAATAAATTTGTAATGTGACAATTTTCTCTTAAATGTGTGCCTACTCATCCATTGTTTCCTCCTGTAATTTTGTGGAGTCATATAACTACATGTATTAGTTTAATACGTGTGGTTTACGGGTACACCATGTGAGATGGGTGGATTGGTAAGCCCTGAAAAGGACTATGGTAGTCTTAGAAAGGACTGTTGGCGTAGTTCTGAAAAGAACTGTTGGTATTCTTTCTAGGAGAGTTCTAAAAAGAACTGTTGGTAGTCCTAGAAAGGACTGTTGGTAGTCCTATAAAGGACTGTTGGGATAGTCCTGAAAAAGACTGTTGGTATTCTTTCTAGGAGAGTCCTAAAAAGGACAATTGGTAGTCCTAGAAAGGACTGTTGTTAGTCCTAGAAAGGACTGTTGGGATAGTCCTGAAAAGGACTGTTGGTATTCTTTCTAGGAGAGTCCTAAAAAGGACAGTTGTTAGTCCTAGAAAGGACTGTTGATAGTCCTAGAAAGGACTGTTGGTATTGCGAGGAGAGGGTGGATGGTAGGAGGGACTCGACGTTTCGAATAGGTTGACTATCCCAACAGTCCTTTCTAGGACTAACAACAGTCCTTTCTAGGACTACCAATTGTCCTTTTTAGGACTCTCCTAGAAAGAATACCAACAGTCTTTTTCAGGACTATCCCAACAGTCCTTTATAGGACTACCAACAGTCCTTTCTATGACTACCAACAGTTCTTTTTAGAACTCTCCTAGAAAGAATACCAACAGTTCTTTTCAGAACTACACCAACAGTCCTTTCTAGGACTACCATAGTCCTTTTCAGGGCTTACCAATCCACCCATCTCACATGGTGTACCCGTAAACCACACGTATTATATACACCACCATGGAAACCGATACTTACAAGCAACATTTATGTATTAGTTTGTAATGCTAAGGTGCCGGTTTGGGTTACTAAATTTCATGTTGAATAAAACTCCACTATCCCTTAGTTTAAGTTGCAATCTTACAAACCAGTCCTCGAGCCTCTCAAGTATACGTGCAAAATAATGTGATGAATGGTTTATGAAATGTGATATCTGATGATAATGAAATGATTTGATGAAATGATGGTAGAGGGGCCCCACGTGCAATATTTCAATAATTTTAAAGCAGCCGTTGAAAGCAAAGTAAAATACTTTTACTTTTAAAATATGTACAAAATATGTTTTTTTAAATAGTGGTTGATGATCTCTCTATTGAATCATTATTGGAAAAATACATCACATGCAAAATTGTGTACTAACTGGTTGAAACAAATCTGTTTTCGACTAGATTATCCTCTTGGGTTTTACCGTTAAATGATTATCTATAGGCGTTATATACTCAATCTTTGTAATTGAGCATAGTGAAGATATGTAATGTAATGGTTTAGATTTTGGATACTAAAGTTGGGGTGTATTCTGCATCGATTTTAAGCTAAAATGTATTGTATCTACTTCATATCTACGTCACAACAATTTTACCTTGTACTTATAAGGGATAGTTGAGTATTGGTATAGAGGGCACTTCACAAAATATTTGTGAGATAATGAAAAACTGATTGTCGAATTTGAAAAAAAAACATATTATTTTAATGACAGAAAAAACTTTATTTGATCAAAATCGGCTCAGAAACGGTTGAAATATCCATGAATATTATTTTTATTCAAACAATCTTCGCCAGGGGACATTTTGACTTCTTAGAAAAATGTTTTAAAATGTTTAAAGACTACTTAAAAACAGGTTTTCAAAAAGTTTTTGATGATATCTCTATTGAATCATTATTTTAACAAGACATTAAATGCACAATTTTGTATGAAAAATGGCTAAAACCAATTATTTTTTTAGAGAGCGCCCTCTTGAGTTGTAACGGCTCTTTTTGAATGATAACAGGGGTTTTACCTAGTAGTATGGTGAAGTTTATAAATATTATTTTGTACCGTAATGGTGCAGGTTTTGATCACTAAAGTTAAGTTTGACCAATACTCAAGTATCCCTTTAACCCTATCAAGCCCAAGGAATTTTGGCATTCCCAGCCCCCCCCCCCCCCCAAAAAAAAGGGGGTGGGGGTGGGGGGCTCATATTATAGGCGCCCCCCCCCCCCTTTCTGATTTCTTTATTATTCAATCAACCACTTTCATATTTGGCAAACGTGTCAAGCAGGTCAAGCCTTACAAGTTGCAATCATGAATATTTTTTAAGGTCACCATAATTATGAGGGCGCTTTTTACGATAATATGATGAAAAACATAGAAAATGTCAGAATTTATCAGTTTTTGAGCTGTTTTCGCCAAATGGACTGTTATCAAGTAGGCAAATTGAACTTTTAAACATAATTAGTAGTTCTGGAACATAGATGAGTGACATTTCTGTGGAATTTGATGGGTTTTATACGGCCCATTAGGTTCGCAAAGTCATTGTAGAGGTGACCTTCACATGACTTATCAGAAACATTACAGTACATAATTATGATATGTATGTATACAATTTCTTCAATTTTTACCCTATAAACTTGAACCAAATTGATTTTTTCATACCAAAATATTTGTAGACATCACGAGAAAAGGTATTTGCAGATTTTAATCACACAAATATCATAACAATACATCCAAACTGTTTTGATTTTATTCTCATTATATTCATTGTTTTACGCCAAAGAAAAAACAAAGAAAACAAAAGGATCTTTAGGATATTAATTTTAGTTCATAACAACCTGTTACCGTAAGATTTGACTAGAAAAACACTCAAACTGCACTTGTTTAAAAAAAGAAAAACAAGAAATGTAAACAAACTGAAAAACATACTCTTTAGTTTATGGTTACCATGGGAACACGAAATTGCCAATATAGTCAAAGTCTATGCCAAAATGTTTGCAATAAGATTTAATGGAAACTATGGAAGTGGTGATATCAAAAGTATGTTATGTGGGGGGGGGGGGGGGGGGTGGGGGCTCAATGAGCCCCCATCCCCTTCGGCTTGATAGGGTTAAAGTCATACCTGTAAAGTGTCCAAATCCACGAAAATTACTTGGAGCTTCCTCGTTTCTCTTCTACCGTCTTGTTTAGCTTATGGTAAAAGAATAATAAAATAGGGTTTGATTTTGTTCAAATGTCCCTTTAGTATGAAGATAATTATCATTTAAATCTTTTATTTCAATCACGTTGATTAACGCTTTTGATAAAAAGTATAATTGTCCTAGCTGAGAACGTCCGCATGCAGCATGCCTGAGAACATTCGGGAGATTGAACTTTGAGCCGAGCGAATGCAAATTCCATGAATTCTGTACTACGTGTCTAAACATACACGGGTGCGAATATCTCAAACGGATCATTCATTACTGCGACAAATGTATGGCAGACCATCAGTATTCGGTGATAAAATATGAACTCAATAATTATTCGTTTTTTTCACTAGGTAAACAGTGTTCGTTTTCTTTCAAACTTTCACAAATCTTTCAATTGTATTTTACAATGATATTGATATAGGATTGAAGTCTCAAATGTCATTTTGTGCAATATTGGTAAAAATATTTGTTTAGTGACGTAGATATGACGTATAGATTAAATAAATGTTAACTTCAGAACACATCCTCAGTTTGACAAAAACTGTTCTCTCTATACCAAAATGTACGCCCAGGTTTCCCCGAGATGAAGAGGCGTAGCCAATGTTATACTACACGGAGTAAAAGAGCCTTGCAATTATGTATCCATTCAAAATACCAGTAACACTTAGGTTTGTTTGTTTCACCAAGATGTCTACATTATAGATTATTTATACTTTTAATAGCCTGCAGGGCTGATATCGAATTTGGTAGTATAACTAAAGATTAGTATTTGTATTATTATTTATTTGGCATTTCAAACAAGCACAATGTAACGATACAAAATGAATAGTGAATTTACAAAACCAAACAAAAACATAAAAACACCCCTGGTGAGTCTCCCCAAGCTGCCTGGCTGGAAAAAAGAAATCGTGCATTTCTGTAACCCATGGGTCTTTCCTACCAACCATACTGATGAATACTCTATTATATATTATTGCAAAATAATCGCTGTCAGTTCTGCAGTCATAATTTACTGGGCATTTTCTATAAGAGCTTAGTTCCAAAACGTGTTAAATCCACTTTTCACAAGTGGATTTAACACGTTTTGGAAACAAAATCTTCAATTATATAACCCAGTCTTTTACTTTGTAATATAACAAACTGCACCTGTCAAACCATCACCAAGTTTAGATCCATCTGTGTGTTTTTTTTTCAAATAATTATTCCGGCCACTTTACAAAAATATTTTCAAATGCGCAGTTCAACTGTTCAATCGGATGCGACTGTTTCTTTTTCGCTTGATCATACTGTTTAAAGGTAACTAAACTTTCACAAAGTGCCAAGGATCGATGAGAGCATGCGAGGAGTAAAATAATATTGAACGCATGCCCTCTATGGCCAGCTACTGGCAAAAAGAGTGGGAAATTGAATGTCATACGAGTATACCGTATGCGTCGCGTCGGCCCCCGGCCCCGGCGGCGCTGCGCGGGCCGACCGGCTGTAGCATCCTCGACTTTGCTCGAACCGGACTTCTCGGGTGCAGTGGTAGCTGCAATATATATGCATTCACGTCGCAAATACGCGTTACACACGTTCAGGTTTTAAAGAGAGTGGCTGACTGAGATACAGTTACGGTGAGTAATATATTTCCGACGTGTAAGTTAATTATAACAATATCATGGTAAGATTCTTGTAAATGATATGTGACATTTTCATAGACAAAGAGCGATGTTTACTTAGTGAAAAAAGAGTACCTAATTAACGTCTGCTGTTAATGTTATCCCGATCGTTCGCGTGAAGTATCCGAATTCGGATACTGTGGACGATTGAGAATATTACAACTCCACCAATAACTACTCCACCAAGTGCCTCGGGAAATATTTTGGTCCAAAACATTTCCCGAAGCACCCTTTATTCTATAAACCGAAATTGAACTAGTTCTTCATTTTGTACCAGGGCTTCCGACCTGAACCAAAGTGTTGTCTTTCATTTCAAAATATTTGTAGACAGAGAAAACCCATGAAGGCATGATTAACATGATCACACTGGCCACTGGCACTGCCTGGCATATTTGATTAATACTTATCAAAACAAATTTTTCATTATTATTGTGATTACTCATTGATTTAAGCCTGTGGCTTTTTTCAGGCAATATTGCACTTTAGTAGGCTATATAATTTGTGGTCGCTAACTTCAACCCTAACCTTAACCCTAACCCTAACCCTAAATTTGGTGGCTATAGGTCAGATTTAGTGGCATTGTGTCACTCACAGCGTCCTAAAACAAAAAATACACGACCGAATTGGCTGTTCTTGGTATCGTTTTTCATTGGAAAAGACACCCTATCCGATGGACATTATCATTTTATTATTTTATTTTGTGAAGTGCCTCGTTCCGTTTTTTGGGGGCTACCCTGTATAGCTTTACATGTAGGCCTACCATGCTTTCTTTGACTGTTTGTCCTGTATGTGTTTTGGCCAAATAATGCATTTTGTCGCACACTTATAACATTTTAAACAAGAAGCGAAGTAATTTGAGTAAAGTTTATATTTTGGGGTCTGACATTCACAATGATGGTGTAGTTGAAGAATGTAATACCCTTGAAGAAATAAGTGACACTTATACAAATGTCTTTGTCTATGTGGGTGAACATTTACAAGTAGGCTACTATCGGACTTATACTTGTGGTAATTTCCATATTTTGGGGGCCCGAATGTTATCTGTTACCCAGCAAGAATACTGATTGATACGATTCAGTATATATCTCAACCATTGGCACATATAATAAATTTATCCTTGTCAACTTGTACCTTTCCGGATGTCTTGACGATTGCTAAGATTTGTTTCTTGTTCACAAAAATGGTACCACCATGACCACGGACACAATTTAGACCCATATCAGTTTTAATAATTCTAATTAAAGACGATAGAAAGAGTGGTTGATAATCGTTTGATGAATCTTTTTCATGAAAATGATATTGTAATATAAATACCGGTATGGTTTTAGAGCAGGCTTTAGTACGAAGTTATCATTGATCAATTTCATTCAACAACTGTGTACAAAGTAGCATTAACACAGCTGATGGAATTCAGAATCTTTTTATATTTCGCAAAGGACTTCTATACTAAATCATGATATTTTACTTTACAAATTACAATTGTGCGTGGAATGCCTTTAATATGGATCAAGAGCTACCTATTTAACCAATGTAGCTTATGATGTTTGTTCTTCTCGATTACCGATTACATGTGGAGTTCCACAGTGATCTGGTATTAGGGCCAACGTTATTGCTCATTTATATAAACTATTTCCAAACTCAATTTATTATTTCCATTTGCGATTGTTTGCAGATGATTTGATTCTGTTTCGCACTTTTCAGAGAGGACATATATGTTATGAAGGAAAGTGTTGACGCATTTCATATTGGTGTAAAGAAAATAAACTTACAATAAATCATATAAGACGCAGTTCATGCTTTTTAGAAATATATATAATTCTTTGGACGTATTCGTATTAATGGAAGCATTATTGATGAAGTGGATTGTACTTCATTTGTAGGAAATAATTCAAACATATAAAGAAACTGACCAGAATATATATTGTGATTAAAAGAAGGCAAATCAAATGGGATTCCAACGGGATTCGAACCCGAGACCTCCAGATTGCTAGACTGGTGCTCTTCCGACTGAGCTATAGAAAACCCTAGACGCTGCTCGTCCCCGAAACCCCTTAATTCTCATTGCCTGAATGGTCAGAAGCTATTATGAACCTGACATAAACCCGAAGGATACAAATCAACTTGGGGGTATATGCGAGGGATCACCGAAGCGATACAGCTTTTTGTAATAATTAATATAAACATATAAAGAAACTGACCAGAAATATATTGTGATTAAAAGAAGGCAAAGAAAATGGGATTCCAACGGGATTCGAACCCGAGACCTCCAGATTGCTAGACTGGTGCTCTTCCGATTGAGCTATAGAAAAACCTAGAGCTCAGTCGGAAGAGCACCAGTCTAACAATCTGGAGGTCTCGGGTTCGAATCCCGTTGGAATCCCATTTTCTTTGCCTTCTTTTAATCATTTGTAGGAATAGAGATACGAATATTACGTGAACAAAAAATTATCGACTCCGTTTGTTTATCTCTTAGACAAAACTTTGGCGTAATATGTAGGTTACGCCATTTTACACCTAAGATAATTTACTGTATGTGGGTAGGCGTGTTATGGTTGATTTGATCGATCGGGACTTATCTTAATTCTATTTTTTCATGAAGATAATATGCAATTGGCACAATCGTTAAGGTAGAACACTGTGATTCTACTCTTCAAGTTTGAGCCTCAATATCTATCTTGTTATTGCATGCTCCTACTCGAATTTGTTATAATTGACAACCCTGTTTATCCCTATTTACATGTATACCGTTTTCACCTTGATTAAGTTGTTCAGAATGTGCAGTAGACCTGAATATGTAGCCATTGCCAACTAAAGGTGAATTCTCCTTTTGTTAGGAGAATGGCTTAGTTATGAATAATGTAATTGTGGTGATTACACAATAGCAATGCATTTTGCAACGTATCAATTTGGACTTTGCACCATATTCAGGTGCAATGCACGTTTTTTAAATGAACATTACAAATGGAGCGTAGTGTAAAGGGGAATAAATAGGCCTGAAATGATACCTTGTTCATGAAAGATATTATAGGACAAGAGAGTAATGAACGCTCAAACTTGAATTGTGGAAATGTTTGTGAGGGGTTTATATGCACAACCAGAAGCCAATAACATGGAAACTCTTTTCCAAGTTCAGCTAACATGACGGACTTAAGCACCCATACTGAAGACTATGATTTGCTTACTATGCAGATTATCTACATAAACAAAACCATTGATTTAAATTCAGTAGCTCATTATCTATATGCACAATATCACAAGCTATGATATAATGAAACAAATTTGACTGATTAACAACTGACGGGGTTGGCACGAGAATACGTTTTCCTAGCCCTTAATGATACTAAAAACATGAAGTGTTATATTTTTTCTGAAATGTATGCATTTAAAACTGTTCGCTGATTGCGTTATCATATTTATGCTATGTGCTTGTATAAATATGCTCATGTTGGCCACATATGCGTATTGGAAACTCCCTAAAGAAATGTTTTCACATTTTATAGGGATATTGTTTTAGTTTTTTGAAAATCAATTAATTTGATTTTTCTGATCATTTTATTGTTTTTATATTCCCTGTTGTGTTCCTGTTTTCAAGAGTTTGGAAATTTCTCTTACATAGATGAGTCGAATATATTAGCTGAACTTGAATAAATGATTTTCAAAAGTTGTCGTTCTAGTCGGACATCTCAATGCCAAAACATTAAATTGAAATCAAAGATCTCCATTTTAACAATACATGAGTTGCATATTATGCCAATCGTTTCGTTATTATAATTTCAGATGGGACCATCAAGTTAGCTCAATTAGAAACAAAATTAGTCCAACAATTTTGGTTATAATTTGGCATTTACAATGCAATAAACATTGAAAATTGAAAAACATAGAAACTTGCATTATTATGCAAATTATGTTTTTTTATTATCAGGATATATGTAACCAGCTTGTTAGCAAAAGATGAAAAGATGATTTTACAAATCATTTGGGTTTGATCGTGCACAAAAATGCGACAATTAAATACACCGAAGATTAATGTTTTTTCATTAAAAATACATAGATACATTACATAGATGGATTCGGACAAATTAATTTCCTTGCTCTGGGAGATTTAATTTTGGTCCCAAATGTTGATATACACTGAAAAGTACACAGGAAAAATTGAAAAAAATTGCAAGATCAAGACTGATATAGGGAAACAGTCCGTTTCATACATTCGGGCAGTAATTTGGGATGAACTGTCACGATCTGGATTTCGTAAATTGTACAAGAAATATCTAAAAACATGTTTAAATTATGTTCTACCAAAAATGTATGCAAAGGTCGGCGTCACTGTTAATAGAATTGTATTATAGTGTAGATTGAATTGTTTTATAAAAACCGCTCCGGTAAATTCAGTAACGTGATTTGCTAATTCCGATCACGTGGGCATTGATGACTTTTGCAAAGAACATTAAAAAAACAAACATTAAAAACAATGCCGTTAGAACAGTAAATACAAAGAAAGAGGTTTTGAACCACATCTCTGGTTAGAAGATGCGCCATCATGATCTAGATTAGATACCGATCCCGCAATAGTTTACACACTTTACTTCAGAAAATGGGGGTCAACCTTGAACTTATTGCAACAGAAAGTATCTCAACTGTTTTATGCTCTTGGAGGTGTCCTCTATGACATATCAAAAGTCTTAAGGAATCCGGGGGGTGGAAAGTGTCATGGCGGCCATTTTTCAAAATGGCCGCCATAAATCTTATATTTCCCTCTATCTCTGCTTCTAAATAACATAGATCTTGATTTTAAGTGCTAGACATACATTTTCAGGGACAAGGAATCAAATAAAACACATTTCAATATGCTAAACCTGGCCAAAAAGCTGAAAAAGCAGCCATTCTTCAAAATGGCTGCCGTTTTTCAAAATGGCCGACATGAAACGGGTATTTTCCTACATCTCCGCTTTTTAATAACATAGAGAGCATACATTTTCTGGGGCCAGAAATCCAATGAAATATATTTCAATTAGCTGAACCTGAATAAAAAGCATAAATGGCAGCCAAATCTAGATGTCATGGTGCCTGTGACACATCTGCGATTTGCTGCCAGAGTGCTATTGAAGTATCATATTGATCGTAAGTATAGTGGTGGCTTGATGCGGTAGTGGTAGTAGTAGACCGACCCAAAGCTGACTGTACCATAAAGAAGAGAGCCGCGGTATGACAACACTGAAAACCTGATCAACATGAAAGCAAAGGACCCAACAGCAGCCATTGATCTCCTCTTGAAGACATCCATCATGTATATCTCACCAAGACTGACATGGTCTGTACTCTGTACTGATGATGACCGCCCTGGGAAATCATCGGTGATGTTTTCTCCCAATGATTGACATGAATCCCAGCGAAGTCACGTGCATCTACGCCACACTGATGAACGTATGTGAGTATGCCCGTCGCCATAGTGTTACCCTTTTCATCACCTTTGACCAACCACTATGTTGGAAAGCCCTCATGATCATCAAGACTGAGCCCACATGAAGTGTTTTGAATGAAATAGGCTTACGCCCGGGGGCTTTAACACAGAAATTAGCATCTTGGGAAGCATCAGGCACCTCATGGCTGGATCAGGACTGCGCAGAAAGTCTTCAAGCTTTGCAGACAGCGCGGTAGTACACATGATGACAGGCAAGGCTATTGCATGAGCAGTACGTGGACATCTCCTTGTTGATGCAGCACGAAATGCCTTGATTTTGTGGGACATAATTGGTGTGCCACTTCCACAACCATCTGCAGAGCCACATATAGTGGAGGAGACCAATGAGGCAACAGCGTCACCAGATGATAAGCCTACGACAGACAGAACTGGACTAAATTGCCGCCCTCTACAATAACCTGATGGAAGATTCCGTGTCTGCAGGGGAGTTCAGCCAAGCTGATGTGTTAACCAGGATCAAAGAGCTCTTCAGGGCAATATTTAAGCTTCTTTTTGGCACAAAGCCATATAGGTATCTGCGCCATAGAACGTGAAAATGTGAATTAATATATCATACAAAATGTAGTAATGTTATACTTTGGTTTGTACATTTATTTGTGTTTAGAACTGCTGAATTCCATGGCCAGTATCTCAAGACTGGCAGTGTTTAAATATTGCACTTTGATTATGACTTTAGACTTTGTAATACTTTTGAAATACAAACATTCTTGAGCGTTCGCGTACATTCAACTGTTACATTGTTTTAACTTATCAGTCCACAATACCATGGCATACCGGATGCATGATGGACGACGTACATGTATAGGTCATAATTATTATAATAATATTTACCATAGCCTCTGATTACCATAGTCGATACTGACAATACATTGCACAGAAGCAGTGATCAATCTTCCTCAAAAAGCCTAGTCATCGTCATCACTGTCACATGTTACTTGGGTTGAGTTCGTACATGCCGACTTTCTACAGTTGCCACATGCTGCTGAGCACTCTATGTCTTGGTCCCTGCATGTGCACTTCAAACTGCTGCCATCTGTCTGGCAGTTGCAGCGGATCATCTTGAAGAGCTCTTCCGGAGCTGGTGGCAAGTCCGTCTGCACGGGATGACGGGCATGAGTCCTCCACGGCTTTCCCGCCATCCCTGTCGTCTGGCCGTATATCTCAGCTGCAATGCCCTTCGACTGCTGGAACTGATAGTAGACACGACAGCTGTGGTGTTTCGCTGCTGCTGATGTTGGCGGTAGACGTTAGGGTTGCACATGATAAGTGCTGGAGGCGACCTTCTGGCAGAACAGCTTATGTCGCACCACGTTGAGTGACCCTGCAGGCTTCCCACTGTACATGCATGCTCTCTCTCCTTCTTCTATAACATCATCGGTGGACACTGCCGGTCTGTCAAACACATTATGGGCTTTTCGCAAGCGCAACGCGGCCGTACAAACTACGTGTCGTGTGCAAAAATCACCAATTTCCTGTAGTATCAGCGATCCCTCCGTTCCTGAACTGTTATCACCGACCGTCTTTGGTCAAAAATGCGGCCGCGCTGAGAGACCGCTCGATCCGGCAAACAGCCAATCAGCAGCGCTCGCTGCTCGTAGCGAGGTCAAACGTCGCTCGCAACGTGTGTGGAGTGTAGTGTGTAGTGTGCATGTGTAGTGTGCTGCCCAGCTGTTCAACCATCCGAGTCTACGGCCGCGTTGATCAAATAAGCGAAACGGGTTGTAAAACAGAGTTGTTTTAGCGCGGCCGACGTACCAATAGATCGTTCCTGCGTCGGTGAGAGCCGCCGCGTAGCACAGCGAAAAACCTCTATTGGCTTGTTCACGGACACGGAAGTGTTCACTGGTTTTTGATTTGTTGAGGGAAGCTCCCTTGCCAACACCATACAAGCGGGAAGAAGTTTCACATCCCAGAGAGCGTGTATGAAGAAAATGTGCCATGATACATCCGGACCTTAAAACTGCTTGACAGACATTCTACTTTTGCTCGGCTTGGAGGAACAGGTCACATGACTTAAGGTTGATGTGGTAGATGAGCAGGATGAGCAGGTCTGTGTCATCTCCGACCAGCGCAGTATCAGTGGTGCCTGAATACTCCACTGCCTTCTGCACTATGAGGAGATCAGCGTCACCTGGATGTTCATCCTTGAGCTTGCTCGTCCGCTGCACATAGAGGCGGATTGATTTGTGTAAGAGGTTGTGCCCGGAGGCGGCCAGGTAGGGCAGCATTTCTGACACAGCTTCAAGGTGCATTACCTAGTTGCCAATGCGCTATGCTGTCACAAACCACCAGAATATGTCCACCATCTCCATGTGCTGTAGCCAAAGTTTGGGTGTCCTAGAGGACTTCAATGATTCAGTTTTGGCCCTGAGGAGCTCTTTAATCCTGGTTAACTCATCAGCTTGGCAGAACTCCCCTGCAGACACGGAACCTTTCATCAGGTTCTTGTAGAGGGTGGCAATTTCCTCCAGTTCCGTCTGTCATAGGCTCATCATGTGGTGACAAGTGCCTCATTGGTCTCCTCCACTTTATGTGGCTCTGCAGATGGTTGTGGGAGTGGCACACCAATCATGTCTGACAAAATCACGGCATTTATAGTGCTGCATCAACAAGGAGATGTTCACGTACTGCTCGTGCAATAGCCTTGCCTACATAGTGGTTGGTCAAAGGTGATACAAAGGGTAACACCATGGCGAGTGGCATGCTCACATACGAACTTCAATGTGGCGTAGATGCACGTGACATCGCTGGGATTCATGTCAATCATTGGGAGAAACATCACCGATGAATTCCCAGGGCGGTCATCATCAGTACAGAGTACAGACCATGTCAGTCTTCGTGAGATGAACATGATGGATGTCTTCCAGAGGAGATCAAGGTCTGATGTTGGGTCCTTTTCCTTAATGTTGATCAGCTTTTCAGTGTTGTTATACCGCGGCTCTCTTCTTTATGGTACAGTCAGCTTTGGGTCGTTCTACTACTACCACTACCGCATCAATCCACCACTATACTTACCATCAATATGATACTTCAATAGCACTCTGGCAGCAGATCGCAGATGTGTCAAAGGCACCATGACATCTAGATTTGGCTGCCATTTCAGCTTTTTAGTCAGGTTTAGCTTATTGAAATGTATTTCATTGGATTCCTGGCCCCAGAAAATGTTTATATAGCACTAAAAATCAAATCTCTATGTTATTAAGAAGCAGAGTTATAGGAAAATACCTGTTTAATGGCGGTCATTTTGAATAAAGGCAGCCATTTTGGAAAATGGCTGCCATTTCAGCTTTTGGCTAGGTTTGGCATATCAAAATGTGTTTCATTTGATTCCTTGTCTCTGAAAATGTATGTCTAGAACTTAAAATCAAAGATCTGTGTTATTTAGAAGCAGAGATATAGGGAAATGTAAGATTTATGGCGGCCATTTTGAAAAATGGCCGCCATGACACTTTCCACCACCAGGATTCCTTAAAACTTTTGATATGTCATTGAGGACACCTCCAAGAGCATAAAACAGTTGAGATACTTTCTGTTGCAATTAGTTCAAGGTCATATCAAATTTTGCCTGGACAGAGTTGTACATATAGTATTATGTTCGTTCTGTTGTTCCTTCGGTATGTTGTTGTTGTTGTTGTTTTGAGTTTATTGGCGTTCTTCATTCATTTTGACTAGTCTGTATTAGGGGCAGATTAATTTTGTGTCATGTTTGTGTAAATATTATTATGTTTGAACTGTAAACATTAAATGATGTGAAATTGCTCAATATTGTACAATATATGATTTTGTTAAATTGGTAAATAAATATAATTAAATTCAATTCAATTTAAAACATTCTTGGGAGATTGGGGGTGCAAAGCCACAGCCCCCTCTTCCTTCACTTACACCTATTAGTGATTTATCGGGAATGCTGGTTCCGCAATCGATCCCCACGCGTCGTAAGTGGGCCGATGTTGGGCCAACATTGGGCCAACGTAGTATTGCTATCGGTGAATTCATGATCGATTATAAACGATCGTAAGTGTAATGTAAATTTTAATTTTTGTAATTATTCATATTGAAAACATTGTTATCATGTCCTTGTTGTTGTATATAGTTTATACAAATATACATAACACCTGTATATAGTGTTATGAATATGATTTGAAGGCCAATTATTTCAGAATCAACTCATTGCAAATATTAACCATTAAAAAACACACATATTAAGAAGAGGTGTATATATATTGAACCGATTGAGATCATTGTTAGTAGCATGATAGGATGATAGGTTTAGGATTAAGATTAGGATTAGAATAATGTCATGGATGTAGGCAACGGTTAAAAGAAATGAGTGTGTGTATAGCTAACTCGCAAACCGCACATTAATCCACCTTTTTTCTTGAAAAGTGTTCGTATTAACGTTAGCTTAATGTTAGCTTAAACGTTGGCTTAACATTGGCCCGACGTCAAAAATGGCACAATGAAAGGTTGGGAAAAGGTTGGCCTAACGTTGGTATGACGTTGGTTTATGGGCGTGGGGCAAACGTTGGCCCAGCAGCAAGAATGACGTGGGTTCAACGTCACATCTTCAACCTTGGCCCGACATTAGTGTAAGGTCGGGTTGAGGTTGGGGGTATAGTTAGCTTAACTTTGGCTTGACGTCAGAATTAGTAAACGTTGTCCCAACATTTGCATGACGTTGGCTTATGGGCGTGGGGCCAACAAGGGCCCAGCGGCAAGAATGAAGTGGGCCAAACGTCAAATCTCTAACGTTGGCCCGACACTGGTGTAAGGTCGGGTAAAAAGTTGGGGTATAGTTTAGCTAAACGTTGGTTCAACGTCAGAATTATCAAAATGAAAGGTTGGGCAAACGTTGGTCCAATATTTGCACGACGTTGGCTTATGGGCGTGGGGCCAACAAGGACCCAGCAGCAAGAATGACGTGGGTCCAACGTCAAACTCCGACGTTGGTCCAACGTATCGCATTGTTATCTGGGTAGGCCTTTACCTTAACCATAACTCTAAAATTGGTGGCTAAAGCAGGTCAGATCTCTTTTTTCATCATGTCCCTCGAAACGACCAAGTCGGACATTTTGGAGATGCGCATGCGTAATCGGAACAAGTCGGAATCATTTAAAAGTAGCCAAATCACATAGCTTTACGGTGACATAAAAATAGCTACACTGTTGTTGTAAAGGGACTGTCCGGCTTTTGCAAGCCACATTTCAAAAGTTGCGAGGTTATTGTCGTTATGAAATATGAGGAAAAAAATGTAATTCAACAGCATGCCTGAACAAATAAGGGCTTGAAATCTCTTTTTCGTGGAGTTATAGATATCCAAATAATAAAACGACACGACGCGTTTAATTGCGCATTATACGACTACGAGTATTCACGCGGTGTGAAATTTCGCTCACGGCGCGTTCCACGGAGTACCACATTGCTGTGTGTGACCCCCACGTAACCCGCGCACAGATTATGATGGAACAACGGTGTAAGCGAATAATAAACAAAATAACTAAAACTCGCTAAAACTGACTGCATTTAATAGTATAATCTTCATTTTAGAGACCTTTTCCATGACAGTACCTTTACAAGCATAATTACAACATTGTTATATTGTAATATTATGCTCACTCAGTTAAACTCCTTTATTGACCGATAAATAGTTTGGTGGAGGGGCGCATTCGTTTTTCATTCGTAGAATCCAAATTACAGGGCTGTTCGATCTGAATTTTGTTGTGTGTGTGTTACATTCATCCCCATCCTTCTACTGGAAACTGTTCAGACGATTTGTAAAAGCCCAGGACGAAATTACAGTTGAAATTCTAATTGGTACCCATTGAAACCAATTGGTACCCATTCAAATTCGAATTGGTACTCATTGAAACTAAATTCATTAGGTACCCATTGGCATTGTTTCAATGGGCACCTATTGAAACCAATTGGTACTCATTGAAATTCTAATTGGCACCCATTGAAACTGAATTCAATTGGTACCCATTGGCATTGGTTTACCATTGATTTAAATTCGCCAAATTGTTTCATTTTCCATATATGCATTACCAGTTGATTTCAATTGGTAATTTTCAATTGGTACTAATTGATTACAATTGGTAATATAGTCAATGGGAATTTCACCCTGAGAGCCGAACACTCCCTTTAACACCATTACGTCTTTTCAAACAAATAAATACCAAAGAATTATTGATGAAGTCATTTTGAGTTAGTGGAAAGCTGAACTTTTACTATGATTTCCATACAATTTGGTAAGGAAAAAATGTTAAAAACCCAAACTTGTCATTTGTTTAAAAGTGAGAAAAAATTGTTTTTCAAACGAATACAAACATGCGAACTTTGCTGACAAGTGAAAAAAGTGATGAGTGATTAGTTATGAAATGTGTATTAGTGTGATCTGATAAGTATGTCCACAACAACATAAACCATAACTAGATGTTGAATTCGTCACTTTGACGAATTAAGGTTATACGTATCGTTTTTTTTTATGAAACAACTAAAAGGATGATTTTAAAATAAACAGATTGAAAGAAATAATGGTATATGATTCAAGTAAAAGATTGCTCTCTGCATTTGCCAATAATGTTGATGCGCGGCAGACTAATCATAACAATCATAATGTATGGAGACACGCTATATATAGTTCTTACATTACTATTGTTGGATAGTTGAGACCTGATTACTTTTAGAGCATGACCTCAGCTACAACATATCGAAATATGGGAGATAATCGATGGAGAATAAGCGAGATATGGTCGAAAGTCCGCTGTAGTTGATTTTGAAATCGATTAATATTCGCATTTTCAACTTTAACACTCAATATTATGACGTCACAATATTTACTTGGCCTAAATGAGGTATGAATTCATATCTACAACTCGTAATCTTGCTGAATATTGAATAACATTTGGGGGTTTATGTAATTTGCAAAAAGTTATGGCCAAATTTTAAAAAAGTATGTTTTTACCATATTTTGCCAATATACGTGCGCGCGTAATTCTGACTTGACGAGCGCGTTCCTTGTTATTATAGGTCAACAATGACGCAAATTAATGAAATGTGTTAAAGAATGTAGGTACCAGGAAGGGAAAACCTGTGTAAAAACGATATGTTTCCTATTATTTGCGTTACGCGCGTAAATACGCGAGGCAGACTAATCAAAATTGTAAAGAAACACACTATAGTGCCTAAATTCCTATGGTTGGATAGTAATGGCAACATTTCCTTTAGAGCATAACCCCAGCTACAAAATATCGAAATTTGGGTGAAAATTGATGGAGAATAAGCAAGATATGGTCGGAAGTCCGCTGTGATCTATTTCAAAATTAATTAAAATCGGTTAAAATTCGCATTTTGAATTGAATTTAATTTAATTTATTCCACATTTGCATACAAAACATGAACATATGTATGATTGAGTGACCCCCGCATCGGCACCCTAAAACATTTCCGACAGTTTAAGACTTAAAAATCATTAAAATTTCTTGAAATTGTACTCACATATTGAAAAAATAGTGCAGATTCCGATGCGATGATCAGATTTGCGATATATTAATTATATTTCGAGATATCGCCTTCGTTGTTTTTTGGCTTCACGAGTTCGAAGTGTTTTTAATACCGTCACCCCCTGAACCCTCATTGACAATGCACGCAACTCAAAATTTCTTGTGCGATGTTGGTATTATTTATTGTATTTACTTGTATTACTCGTAGCGGACGATCTACGCATTATTTCTCCTCAAAATTTCCATCAGTTCAGTTTCTAAGGGTAGCGCGCATCATCTCATGCGCGATTTTTTACAACACGCGCAAAAACAAATATTACGCGGGGTGCCGATATTAAAAACAGTGCCGATGTGTAGTACACCTACCATACATACAATTGAATTAAATCAATATAGCATAACACATAAGAACAAGTATAACAGAAGAGAAAACCAAGAAAACACAAAATTTCACTAACATTATGTAAATGTGGGGATTATAAAAAGTCACAAATTACTTATAAGCATAACCCCTGAATATTTAAAACTGAAATAAGAGTCAAGTGATAAGGAAGAAAAATAACGTTACTATTAACATATTTCACAAAGATAGGAAATAATAATGAAGCGTGAAATGCTAAAGGTTATTAAAAATGTACTCTTTAAATTTAAATTTAAATATATTCAGCGATTTTGAATTTTTGATATTTTTAGGTAAACTGTTCCACAGCAGTGGACCATTGTATGATATTAATGTATGGTGGGGGTATTGAACTTTTAACACATCATTTCGACAAGAAATATACTGATTTGTATAATAATTCTAATACCAGTTTATTCAGGAAACTCTGTAGTATAATAAACATGTTTTTGTTTTAAGATTACTCAATTCAAATTACTTATTTCGGCCTGTTTTTCAAACCCTTCCATTTGTATTGACAAAAAAAAAGGGGGATCAAACTACGCGCAGCAGTTTTCCCATTCATTTGTACGCGAATTTAAAAGGCCATTGTAGCTGTTTTCACTGTCATTTTTTGGCATTTTAATGCGCGCACAGAACAAAGGGGGATCAAACTTCGCGCATTTGTATGCATACGTCAGGGGGTGTCACCATAGAAGTATGAATAAACAAACCAACCCGTTTATAACTAGAAGGCTCACTTAACGCGCGCAAGTCACGTGTCCCATAGACTTTGTACATGGGCAACATGGTGGAGTGAACCGATTTTTGAAGCTCCCGTGGACTACTTCTCTACGTCATATCGCGTAGTGACCTAGAAATACTTGACCAATCATCATGCTATGCAGTGCGTAGACTATCGCGCCTATTTTCCTGCGCACTGTCCTAGATTTTTATCACGCTTATGAACAATGGGATCCATGGTGACGTATGCATATGAACTTGTTTTATTGACCTCGATCCGGTGACGACGCGTATGAACTAATCTGTGATTGGTTTACTGTAGTTTCCAAGTAACCCATAATGCAACCAGTTGTAGGCTCTTCCGGTGAGCAAAAATGGCGGCACTCTGGCAGCAGTGACAACCCCCTGGGTGTCACCAAAGACTGTAGAATTACAAGACAGATCACTAGCGGCCGCGCAGCGATGTTCCTTCAAACAGAATGAAGATTCAAATCGATCTAAAGAGAAAGTTGGGTACACCCAGAGGTTTGGCTACAGTACTGAATCTTGTTCATTTAAATTAATGAAAAAACATTTAAAAATTATAGTCGATAGCTTTTTTGGAACAAATGTTCCCTTTGTTAGTATTAATTTAAACAAAAGTAAGGATCAGAACGTACTTACTTAAACTCGGCAAATTCAGGCTAGTATGACGATTGAACATCAGCTTATCTCCAAGTTGGGTACACCTGGGGGACACATTGCTTTTCTAATTCAATATTGTCTTTGTATAGGTAAAAATATTTAAAAATTATAGTCGATAGCTTTTAGAGATTTTCACTCACATTTTTGAAATAAAGAATTGTTAAATTCACAGATCTCGAACGTGCACAATAAACAGGCAATGGCATATTTGGATATTTGCATATTATCACGCACACTGTCTGGAATATACGCACCGACAAACCAATCGACTTTGTTCTTCCCAACATGATACTGCTTTGTGGAATAATTGACCAATGATAACTGCGTATGTGTGCGCATTATAAAATCGGTGCGCTTAGTCAGCTGATTTATTTCCGAAAATAGTGTTGTTGCTAGGCTAAAAATAGCTGAGTCATTCACGTTAAGCCAGCAGCAACAACAACAACTGCAACAATAAATATGTGGGGAACCCCCTGTGCAATTTGCATTGTGACGTCAGGACTGTAATTGCGCGCATTAACTGAGGACATCGCGCGCTGCCCATTCACTTTGTACAAGAAAATTGTCCAGTGGTCGGTCTTTCCATTAAGCGTATTTGGTGTCACTCTGCCAAAGTGACGCGATTTTTGGTCACCGGAAGGTACTACTACTGGTTGCATTATGGGCTACTTGGGAACTAAAGTTAACCAATCACAGAGTAGTTCATACGCGTCGTCACCGGATCGAGGTCAATAAAACAAGTTCATATGCGTACGTCACAATGGATCCCATTGTTCTCATAAGCGTGATGAAATCTAGGACAGTGCGCAGGAAAATAGGCGCGATAGTCTACGCACTGCATAGCATGATGATTGGTCAAGTATGTCTAGGTCACTACGCGATGACGTAGAGAAGTAGTCCACGGGAGCTTCAAAAATCGAGTCACTCCGCCATATTGCCCATGTACAAAGTCTATGGGACACGTGACTTGCGCGCGTTAAGTGAGCCTTCTAGTTATAAACGGGTTGGTTTGTTTATTCATACTTCTATGACGCACATGCATAGCATGATGATTGGTCAAGTATTTCTAGGTCACTACGCGATGACGTAGAGAAGTAGTACACGGGAGCTTCAAAAATCGCGTCACTCCGCCATATTGCCCATGTACAAAGTCTATGGGACACGTGACTTGCGCGCGTTAAGTGAGCCTTCTAGTTATAAACGGGTTGTTTTGTTTATTCATAATTCTATGGCATACGTAATGGTGTGGAACTGGCAAGTTAACAGCGCGAAACTAACTGCGCCAAGTCAGGGGCGTCGATCCGTTTTTGCGATTGGGGGGGCGAAATTTGAAAAATGTTCCAGAGTGACCACGGAGAGAGCTAAAAGCCCCACATTGGCATGCCCTGAAGTTTTATTATGCGCTCATTGAAAGTGTCTTGATGGCTCGAAGACCTGACTTTGGGGGCAATAATGGGGGTCCAGGGGGCGAAGCCCCCGGAAGCTTTTAGATTTCACACATTTGCAACTCCTATCATGGGTGTTAAAATTGTATACAATAGTGAACCTATACTCGTAACGTATTTTTAAAGGGCATAGCGAGGAAAAGATTGAGCCTTGCATGAGATGGATCCACGTGATCCTGTATACTAATATAGAGCCATCGATATAGTCTAGGTCATTGGGCTCCCATGAAACTAAGCAAGGGCGTCAACAACTTCTCAAAAGTGGAGGGGAGACATTGCGAGGAAGCGAAGCGACCGAGCGGGGGAGGGTGTGGGAGGGGGTGTCCCCCTCCCACAGTAGGGAGCTTTTGTATTTTTGGGCGTGAAATTGTGCGATTTGGTGCACACCCGAGACAGAAATTTCACGTAATATGAAGTATATAAGTATAGAACCAAACATACATAATGACAAAGGAGGGGACAATCTCCTCCACTTTCAAATGTGGGGGGACATGATATTCCAATTTGATTTGCGTTCAGCGCATATGGACCGAATTGACTGAAAGATATAGTTAAGATTATTTTATTTTCTGTGACGGTGTGCTATCTATAGATGAGGGTTTAATAAACTTCGTTTGAGGTGTGCGTTTGAGAAATTACACTGCCGAACACATTTTGAAAGGTGAGTTCCCGCAACCCAAATGAAACTTGAAAACTTGAAAAGCACGCGGCAAAAAAAGAGATTTACAGTCCTTTTCAAACTAAAAAACGGCTATTTTGAAGATAAATTATTGATAAATGTGTCTTTCCCCTCTTTGGCATTATATCACTTGATTGTTTTCTTCCTCATTTTGGGAATTATTGGGGGGGCGAAATGATATGTTCGCCCCCCCCCCCCCCCCCCCCATATTTTCATTGGGGGGGCGACCGCCCCCCCTGCCCCCCCCAGGATCGACGCCCCTGCGCCAAGTTAGATGCCGCGCGAAGTTTGATGCCCTGACCATAGAAGTATGAATAAACAAACCAACCCGTTTATAACTAGAAGGCTCACTTAACGCGCGCAAGTCACGTGTCCCATAGACTTTGTACATGGGCAACATGGCGGAGTGAACCGATTTTTGAAGCACAAAAAGGAATACCACTAGACGTCATCGCGTCTTGACCTAGACAGACTTGACCAATCATCATGCTATGAAGTGCGCGTAGACTATCGCGCCTATTTTCCTGCGCACTGTCCTAGATTGTATCACGCTTGAGAACAATGGGATCTATGGTGACGTATGCATATGAACTTGTTTTATTGACCTCGATCTGGTGACGACGCGTATGAACTGCTCTGTGATTGGTTTATGTAATTCCCAAGTATCCCATAATGCAACCTGCAGTGGTATTCATTTCGGTGACCAAAAATCGCGGCACTCTGGCAGCAGTGACACCCCCCTGGCCCTGACCAGGGGGGTGTCACTGCTGCCAGAGTGCCGCCATTTTTGCTCACCGGAAGAGCCTACAACTGGTTGCATTATGGGTTACTTGGAAACTACAGTAAACCAATCACAGATTAGTTCATACGCGTCGTCACCGGATCGAGGTCAATAAAACAAAATCATATGCATACGTCACCATGGATCCCATTGTTCATAAGCGTGATACAAATCTACGACAGTGCGCAGGAAAATAGGCGCGATAGTCTACGCACTGCATAGCATGATGATTGGTCAAGTATTTCTAGGTCACTACGCGATGACGTAGAGAAGTAGTCCACGGGAGCTTCAAAAATCGGTTCACTCCGCCATGTTGCCCATGTACAAAGTCTATGGGACACGTGACTTGCGCGCGTTAAGTGAGCCTTCTAGTTATAAACGGGTTGGTTTGTTTATTCATACTTCTATGGCCCTGACCATACGTGAGAGGCAAGATTGACTATAAATAACACGATAATTTAACTTTCCTCTGGTATTGTAAGAATGAATATCAATATTTCTGTCAAAGAAATGGTTTAACCCTCAATATGAAGACGTCATAACATTTACTTGGCATAAATGAGTCATGAATTCGAATCTACAACTTATAATCCTTCCGAATATTGAAACAAACTTGGGGGTTTATGGACTTCCAAAAAAGTTATGGCCGAATAAAAAAGGCATGTTTTAACCATAATTTGCCAATTTGCTTGCGCGCGTAAGTTTGACTTTGACGCGCGCGTACTCCCTTATTATGAGTCAACAATGACTCAAATTGATAGGATGCGTTTATGGATGTATCAGGAATGCAAACCATGTGAAAAAACGAAATTTGTCCGGTTCATTTGCATAACGCGCGCAAAAACGCGCGCGCCGACGCGCACGCGCGGACATTTTTGAAATGCTTACAATTGTCTGAAACATATAGTAAATTACTCGGGTTGGGGTTTTGAACATTTTTGAACATTTATTTTCATTTGACGGACGCGTTCGCGCGCGTCTCCGTGTGTAAGCGCACGGGCATGAGCTTAAAAAGATGACGATTGACCTGATTAATATTGATCCAAAATTTGAAGTGAAATTGATGATGCATGAATGAGATATGATGATTATTATAATTTTACAAAATGGCGTCCTGATGACGTCACAGTGATGTGACGACATTGAAATGAGTTTCTTACACTAAGTCAGATGATGATCTATCATGATGTGAAGTTTCATGACGATTGATTCATCTGATCTTGAGATATGCGACGAACAAAATCGGAGGAATAATAATAAATAAATAATACAAATTCGAACGAAATCAAGAGGTTATACGTATGATATACGTATAACCTAATTATGCAACATTATGTATGATCCAACAATACACAGCAAATAATGAGTCCCGAGGGAGCGAAGCGCCTGAGGGCTTGGGCAGGGAGGAAGGGGGAGGGTTTGGGAGGGGGTATCCCCCTCCCACGGTAAGAAAGATTTCGCATTTATGTACTTGAAATTGTGCAATCTGGTGCATACCTAGATAGGAAATTCGGGCTGGAAAGCGTGTTATGATTTGATATATTTTCACGAAGTAAACAAATAATTGAAGCACTAATAAATATGCACCCAAACTCACACACTCCAACATAAACCATCCCTTACAAAAATGTCCTTTGGTAATTCCTGTGGTAACTGATTTACCACACAAAATACCAGAGGAATAAAAGTACCAGAGGAATTTGTGTGGTAATGTCACTAGATTCTTGTGGTATATTTCAAGGGCTTGCTATGGTAATTTAGTATGTCCTGTGGTAATTGATGTTACCACACAAAATACCACAGGAATATTAAGTACCACAGGCACCGTTGAGGTAATCACAAAGACTCATTTGGTAATATCAACGGCTGGCTGTGGTATGTAATTCCTGTGGTAACTGGCGTGTGGTAACTAGTATATAACTGGATTACCACACGCCAGTTACCACAGGACTACCACACACCAGTTACCACATGATTACCAAATTCCAGTTACCACAGGACTACCACAAACCAGTTACCACATGATTACCAAATGCAAGTTACGACAGGATGACTACACACCAGTTACCACATGATTACTACACACCAGTTACCACATGATTACCAAATGCCAGTTACCACATGATTACCACGCACCAGTTACCACATGATTACCACACACCAGTTACCACAGCATTACCACATGCCAGTTACCACATGATTACCACACACCAGTTACCACAGCATTTCCACAAACCACTTACGACATGATTACCACACACCAGTTACCATAATCCACATGATTACCACGCACCAGTTACCACATCATTACCACATGCCAGTTACCACATGATTACCACACACCAGTTACCACAGGATTTCCACACACCACTTACGACATAATTACCACACACCAGTTACCATATGATTACCACACACCAGTTACCACAGGATTTCTACAGGCCAGTTACCACAGGATTTCCACAGGACAGTTACCACATGATTATCATACACCAATTACCACAGGATTACAACAGGCCAGTTACCACATGATTATCATACACCAGTTACCACAGGGTTACCTACATGTTCATGTGCAATATATTGTTTTTATTATTTTGCCCAACTTTCAGAAATTGTATGCATTGAAACAAATATTAAGTTTGTATCTAACAAATATAACAGTGCATTCAAGATGATAAGGTCTGGTCTCAGTTATTGTTACATACTGCATTGTGGTCATGAACAAAATAATACTAACATGAAAATATGAAATAGAAATGGTTACTATTGACTATAGGTTATATGGTTTAATAAATGCATGCATCAAAACAACCAGCATGCAAGTCAAATCTCAACAAGAAATTATCCAATTATCCACATCCAACACCAGAACTTTATGCATTCAAATTCCTGCAGCAACATTCCTATGGTATATCCCTGTGGCTTTGAAGGACGTTACCACGTACGGGACGGTTACCACAAGATCACCACGCAACATTACCGAAATGCGCAGTATTACATGTAACAATTTGTTTTAATGCATACAATTTCTGAAAGTTTCGCAAAATAATATAAAACAATATTGTATAGTTCATGTATTATTATTCCTGTGGTAACTTGTGTGTGGTAATCATGTGGTAACTGGTAATGGACGTGGTGTGGAAAGATCGTTAGAGCGCGCGCTTTCTGATCTCGAGATCCCGAGTTCGAACCCCGCCCACTCCGTTTGTCCTTCAGCAAGACACTTAATCCACATTGCTGCTCTCTACCCAGGTGTATAAATGGGGACCTGGTAGGAGTGGGACGTGTATGCAATTGTACTTGTAGACAGTCAAGTGCGCCATATGGTTGCCAGAATGCATTGCTCCCAAGGGAGCAGAGAGTGCACGTTATGTGCGGATTGATTGTGAGTGTGTGTCCGATGACCGGGGTAATAATAATGCAAAGCGCTTAGATATGATTATCAATCATAATATAGGCGCTATATAAATCACAATTATTATTATTATTGTATGGTAATCATGTGGTAATTTGTGTGGTAATCGTGTGGTAACTGACGTTTGGAATTTTTCAACAACAAAAATCATCAAATATGACAAAATAATAAATTTGTGATAATATTCTATATTTATTTATGTGTCAATTTAATACTAATTATGAGTGTTTTATGTAAGAATTATCAAGAAAATCTTTGCCCCTCACGTTTTGTTACGATAAGCATGTTTTGGTGTTGGTTTCATTTTTTTTTCCTAACCATTATTTAATATACCTCACATGTAGTATATATATTAGCAATATACTATTTGTTTATAATGGAAATAATCCTACCTTGGCTAAGCCAAATTGCACTTAGGAAATCCAAAAGTAGACCAGTTAGAGTCAGACTACAGTGAATGAACACACTGTGATCACACTGTGATCAACTGATTTCCAACTGAGTTTGACTTCAACGCCAATAATTGGTATCCCATTACGATCACATTTTCCAAGGGGTCCAAAAATACCACAGGAATAACACATAAAATGACAAAATACCACAGGAATGTTGTGTGGTAATGTCCCAAAATACCACAGGAATCTTGCAGTTTTTCCACAAATACCACAGGAATACCACATAAATACCACATAAATACCATATAAAATGACAAAATGTTGTGTGGTAATGTCCCAAATTACCACAGGAATGTGTAAATATTGTGTGGTAAATCCCCAAAACCACAGGAATACCACAGGAATTCTCCTGTTTCCTGTGGTAATGTCCCAAATTACCACAGGAATGTGTAAATATTGTGTGGTAAATCCCAAAAAACCACAGGAATACCACAGGAATTCTCCTGTTTCCTGTGGTAATGCTGTGTGGTAATGTCCCAAATTACCACAGGAATGTGTAAATATTGTGTGGTAAATCCCCCAAAACCACAGGAATACCACAGGAATTCTCCTGTTTCCTGTGGTAATGCTGTGTGGTAATGTCCCAAATTACCACAGGAATGTGTAAATATTGTGTGGTAAATCCCCAAAAACCACAGGAATACCACAGGAATTCTCCTGTTTCCTGTGGTAATGCTGTGTGGTAATGTCCCAAATTACCACAGGAATGTGTAAATATTCCTGTGGTAATGTGTGTGGTAATATTATGTGGTAATACCACAGGACATTTTTGTAAGGGATATGGCGCATGTATGATCCAACAACATGGCCTACAGCCAATAATGAATCCCGAGGTAGCGAAGCGACCGAGGGGTTGGGCACAGCCAGAGGGGGAAGGTTTGGGAGGCGCGCAGCGAAAATTGAAAATGGATGTATAAACTAGTTTTCAAACGTAGCTCATACATTTGATTGTTTCTTTCCCGCTCTTTTTTTTTTTTGAGGGGAGGGGGGGGGGGGGGGCCTTTTTGGGGGGCAAAATTGCGTTTTGCCCCCCCCCCCCCCCCGCCACTTTTTGGATTGGGGGGGGGGGGGGGCGGCCCCCACTTCCGGCGCCTATGGATTCGGGTAGGTTTTCCCAAATACGCGGAAACTGGTTTAGAGCTGAACAATGCATGCTTTGTGTTCGAGCACGAAGGTGGCGGAACTTCACTGTTTCGGTATGCCGTACATTTACTTGTATGTTTAACTTAACTACGTCGCATCTTATTATTAAAAAAACAGTGCCTTTATAAAGTAACAAATGAGAAGAAAATCCTTCTCACTTCAAGTGTATGCCAGCGGAGTGTTTTGAGGCGATCGTCATATGACATGTCCATCCTTCTTTGTTTGAGGATTTGCCTCGTTGCACGGCGCTGCACCTTTTCAATTGCATCAATATGCTTCTTTAAATACAAATACCAAACGGGTTGACCATATTCTAGTATAGGTAAAACTATACTTTTGTACAAGGCAAGCAAAGCTATAGAAGGAAGATGTCGTGCGACACTAAATATGAATCCAAGCATCTTGTACATAATTGACGTGATCGTTCCATGACAACTTATTATTTAAAATAATTCCAAGATATTTAAATTCAGATACAACTTCTAATTGGGAGTCATTCATATAATAATTAGGTACATTTGGCTGTTTACTTCTTGTAATACGTATAACCTTACATTTGGCAGCGTTAAGTTTTATTTCTTATAATGGCTCTTTTTTTAATGATAACGGGCTTTTTACTTAGTCGTTTGTAATTTTGTATACCTTTCGAGCATGGTGGAGTTAAAACTATTAGTTTTATAATGTTACTGTCCATGTTTGTTACTAAAGATGAGCCTTTAAGTTAAGAAATCATATTCAACACTTCTCATAGTATCAGACATGACGTTTTCATGATTTTCTCTTTTCTTTGTTATTTTTTTGTAGCAACAACGCATACACACGCCGTTCCATTATCCATTTCAGTGCGGCCATACGAGGGCTGGTCAAGATGTCTTCAAGAGGTGAAGGCGACATGCAATTCATTGATACAAGGTCCTCTCCCTTTTGTGTTAATGGTCAAGGAATACTCGAACAGTTCGTACAAAGTGGTCTTCATAAAGATGGAATGCACCTAGACAGGACTCATGGTGCTACTTGCATCTGTGTGTTCTCATATTACACGGAAAGAACCAAACAGGTTGTATTTTTTCAATACCAAAAAGGACAACATGTATCACACAGTGTTTACAGTTACATTTGGGAACTTCATAATAAGAGGGAGATGTCAAAAGTACACTTGTACTTTAACTATTCGACATGTGACAGCTGTTCTGATACCCTAATCAAATTGAAAGATACCTTCAAAGACGTTGAATTCAAAATAACATTTTCAGCCCTGTATATAGTTAAGCGTCCATCATGTGAGAAAAATGATTGTACGGAATCCCACTCGAGCATGGATGGTAATGATCCAAAGGAAGTAATCGAGCATCTGAAAGCACTAGCGAGCGAAATTTCACTTCAAACTTTCAACACGCCTTCGTGGTTGGAACTGGAAAACTTACTTGCAGCATGGGATCGTCAACAAAACAGGGGTGAAGCAAAGCTATCTGCAGTAGAGGGGTACACTCTTCGCAATCGTGAAGATAGGAATATGCTCCAAGACTGCAAGAAACTAGGAATACCACTTAGAAATGGTAAGTCTTCATCGGTGTATACTCTTCTATAAAAGGGCATTTCCACGGGAAAGTGGACATGAACTGAAAAAACAATTGGATCTATTTCAAATCTTATTTATTTGTTCTGGATAATTTTTTCATTAATTATGATCCTATAATTATATCTTTCAGTTCACATGATTTTTTTATTTCTCAGGTGTCTCCGTATATGAGAAAACAGAAACCAGACACGAAACTCCACATGGGACTACCCTGTGCAAATTTCAGGAAAATCATCATATTTTCCATTATTTTCTGGTATTTTCATTATTTAAGGCACCAAATTGGATGTCTGATAATCACAGTACCATTTCAGATAAACATTTCGGTCTTTTAAGTGCTCTAAAGAATATTTTTGTATGATTCAAAACCTTCAGACAAACTGTAACGTGAGTTACCGTAACGCGAGTTACCGATGTTTCTGCATCCTATAATTTATTCCCATTATAGTTTGGAATGTTTGTAATACTTACTCATAGGACACACACAAATGTCAAATTAGCACATAAAATATTTGACCAGGATTACCTTTTAGATGGTGCTTTTTACATTCAAGGTTGACTAAATTTTGTCCATGTCTTTTTTTTTGTAACGCGAGTTACCGAGCGGGATCCATCCCCAAACGTTTATACAGGTAGTTCTGTCAGTCTTTTTTGTGTTGTCTAGTTAGTGCGCATCTACTTAATATTTGTTGATAAAATCAGCCTACAGTTCTATAAAATAATGGAGTTACAGCCATTGAAGTAGTCAATGTATGATAAAGTGTAACGCGAGTTACCGTGGAAATGCCTAAACGGTTCTGATTTACAGAAAGTTATCCTTTAACCTGTTCAGGTATGGTCCAGAAACTGTGATGACGTAAATACTCGGTCAGGAGTCTAGACAGAGAATGCATGTTATCTAGCAAATCAGTCCGTTCTGAATGGGTTAACACTTACAAGTACATTACATTCTGCTTTAGGGCAAGTCCAAGCTATTTTGTAGCTGTCATCCGTGGGGCATCAGAGCGAAAAAGAGAGCTTACTCTTATAATAGATATTGAAACACCAATTTGTTTTACATTTAAGATTCTTTGGAGCAAATGTTATCAGATGCCCCCCAAATTGAAATCCCCTATGCATTCATAATTTATGCCACTTTATGCTAGCGTCACGCCCCGTCACGCGTGGGACCAGAAAAAGTTAGTATTTTGTAACTTTGACTTTGACTGAATGTGAACTCCACTGAATTTATAAAGAATATCAAAACATGATTGGTATGTTCTTAATGTGCATCTTGTGCTCTATCAGAATATGAAATTTCATCATCTCAAAACTGTTAAGTTTCCCACAGGGTCGATTTGAAAAAAAATTGCATTGTCACGCCTGGGACATGTAACGCGTGGGACATTTTTCTGTAATTTTGTTTACATAGGCCCACCACCCAATTTGCCCTTATTATAGATATTGGAAGAATTTGGGCTTGGAAAATGCTCATCATGCTCAATGCTCATCATAAGTTCTTGATGACATTTGTTAACAGTATTTAAAAACAAAAGTTGCACAAAATAATATTTTCCTTATGTATTTCTTTGTTTTGGGAAATTCTTATGTATATCTTTATTTTTCAACTTCCATTTTTACATTTTTTTTTTCAATAAAATCAATTATTCACCCTTGTCAAACAGTTATTGTCCTAAAATGTATTATTTGCAGTGATTAAAGGTAGTGTTGAGTATTGGTATTTTCCGAAGTGCCCCCCGATATTTTTTTGTGAGATAATGACAAACTGACTGTCAAATTCAAAAGAACATACAATTTTAATGACAGAAAAAAACTTTATTTGATCAAAATCGGTTCGGAAACGGCTGAAAGATCCATAAATATATTTGTATTCAAAATGTTCTTCACCGGCAGTCACCGGGCGATATTTAGACTTTATAGAAAAATTTCAAAAAATGCTCCAAGAGTACTTTGAAAATCAGAATAGGTTTGTAAAAAGTCGTTGATAATATCTCTATTGAATCATTATTTTAACAAACATTAAATGCACAATTTTGTATGAAAAAAGGTCAAAACCGATGATTTTTTTTAAATAGCGCCCTCTTGAGTTGTAACGGCTCGTTTTGAATGATAACAGGCGTTTTACTTAGTCGTTTGTAATTGTGTATACTTTTCGAGCATTGTGACGTTATAACTATTACTTTGTACCGTAATGGTGCAGGTTTTGGTTACTAAAGTTCAGTTTGACCAATACTAAATTATTCCTTTAAAATGAGAAATAATCGAGTTTTGATAAATTCTATGAAAAAACACGGTTTTCATAGGATTTTTACAATTTCTGGAATGACTTCCACTTCTAAAAAGTCATGTGACTTTGTAAGGGTATAGTTGTTTGAAGAAAAAGATTGTAAAGTGGCGGGCTAATATCCTTGCGTGTTGCGGAATGATCGTGTATAAGCCAATCGGCCAAAACAAGATTTTAAAAAACCCATTCCTTTACTTTACAGATTGTCCCACGCGTTACAAAATGTCCCACGCGTGACAAAATCTAATTACGGAATTATGCTAATTATGCTAATTAGGTAAATGTGCTAACCTTTTGTTGCTATGTTATGGATGTCCCCAAGGTAAATTAGAACTTTGTAGAGTTTCAGAAAAATAAACCTCTCGATTAACGAGTAATCAAAACAATAAGATGTAAAAATGTAACGCGTGGGACATTTGCATATTTGCATATTTGCATATCTAATTTGCATATTAAATGAGATAACAAGCTGAAAATCATACTCCAACTACCTTCTTGTAATGACTTCAGGTCAAGCCAATAATGAGTAAAGAATTATTACAATCATAGCTTTGAAATGACAACACGTTTGAGATGGCTCTTCTTCAGTCGCGAGACAGAAAAGTCATCAGCATCGTCTGCTGCGATTGGTCAATTGTTCCTGACAAATTGAAGATATTTGTAACTGCTTGCATCGAGGATCCCAACTTGGAAGAGAGGTTCAGTCAAGCCATTGATTCAGAAGCTACTGGGCATTTCCACGGTAACTCGCGTTACACTTAATGGTACATTGACCACTTCAATGTGTTGTAACCCCATTATTGTATGGAACTGTAGGCTGATTTTTATCACCAATGATTAATTAGATTGTGCACTAACTAGACAACACAAAAAAGACTGACAGAGCTACCTGTAGGAACCTTTGAGGAAGAATCCCGTTCGGTAACTCGCGTTACAAAAAAAAGACATGGACAAAATTTAGTAAAACTAGAACGTGAAAAGCATAATCTAAAATGTAATCCTGGTCAAATATTGTATGTGCTAATTAGACATTTGTATGTGTCCTATGAGTTTGTAATGAAAAAAATTCCAAACTATTTTGGAAAAAATTTTAGGATGCAGAAACATCGGTAACTCGCGTTATGGTAACTTGCGTTACAGTTTGTCCGGAGGTTTTGATTCATAACAAAATATACTTTAGAGCACTTAAGGGGCCCAGTGGGGTATTATTTGCCATTTTCGCGCACTTTCACGGAATCATGAATATCTTTCAAACTATTGAAGCTACCCCCTACAAACCATATACTGCTGGAAAGCTGAGAATGTGAGGAATCCAAAAAAGTAAACAGTTAGACAATAGGACTTAAAATAAGAGCTCAAAAGGCAAATATATTGGGGGGAAAAAATAAAAAAATTGACATGCCATCATTCAAATCGCATCTTCTAAAAATTGTAGGGGTATACATCTTTGTTAATGTAAACATGGAAACTACAGTGATAGACAAACAAACTAATGGTGGCTTTTTCTAATATTCATCCATCTTCCTAGTGAAATCAAAATTTTAACGTTTGAGATGGCTCTTCTTCAGTCGCGAGACAGAAAAGTCATCAGCATCGTCTGCTGCGATTGGTCAATTGTTCCTGACAAATTGAAGATATTTGTAACTGCTTGCATCGAGGATCCCAACTTGGAAGAGAGGTTCAGTCAAGCCATTGATTCAGAAGCTACTGGGCATTTCCACGGTAACTCGCGTTACACTTAATGGTACATTGACCACTTCAATGTGTTGTAACCCCATTATTGTATGGAACTGTAGGCTGATTTTTATCACCAATGATTAATTAGATTGTGCACTAACTAGACAACACAAAAAAGACTGACAGAGCTACCTGTAGGAACCTTTGAGGAAGAATCCCGTTCGGTAACTCGCGTTACAAAAAAAAGACATGGACAAAATTTAGTAAAACTAGAACGTGAAAAGCATAATCTAAAATGTAATCCTGGTCAAATATTGTATGTGCTAATTAGACATTTGTATGTGTCCTATGAGTTTGTAATGAAAAAAATTCCAAACTATTTTGGAAAAAATTTTAGGATGCAGAAACATCGGTAACTCGCGTTATGGTAACTTGCGTTACAGTTTGTCCGGAGGTTTTGATTCATAACAAAATATACTTTAGAGCACTTAAGGGGCCCAGTGGGGTATTATTTGCCATTTTCGCGCACTTTCACGGAATCATGAATATCTTTCAAACTATTGAAGCTACCCCCTACAAACCATATACTGCTGGAAAGCTGAGAATGTGAGGAATCCAAAAAAGTAAACAGTTAGACAATAGGACTTAAAATAAGAGCTCAAAAGGCAAATATATTGGGGGGAAAAAATAAAAAAATTGACATGCCATCATTCAAATCGCATCTTCTAAAAATTGTAGGGGTATACATCTTTGTTAATGTAAACATGGAAACTACAGTGATAGACAAACAAACTAATGGTGGCTTTTTCTAATATTCATCCATCTTCCTAGTGAAATCAAAATTTTAAAAAAATCAGAAATGAGACACATAACATAACATAATTTTTTTTTCTGTAGAGATACCTCTAAAAGCCACCATTATTCTCTTCATCTCAGAAAAATGAACAATCTCTCCAAATTTCATTGAATTTGAGTGAATACTTTTCAAGTTTTTAGAATTTTAGTCTAAAAAATCTGATTTTCGGCAAATGAGCTTGAAAGGTCATAAAATTATACAATATTGATATTTGTTTGATAAATGTGACATGAAAAAATATAGGAACATAGCGGGATAAATAGTCGGTAGTTGGTTCAATGGAAGTTTAGGGTATGTTAATCACCTATAAACTGCCATGTTTATTTTCTGCATGACATTAGATGTTGCTGCTTCACTCTAAAAAAAAGAGAAACCCTATTTGGATGGTAACAATTTTGATTAGGGACAATTTTATTTGGTCTATTTATGAAAAGTACAATTAAAAATCTCCAATCTCAGCCAGAAAATAATCACTTTCGGCCCCCCAAATGTGCAACATTGATAACGAAATCCTTAATTTGTCCAATTAATAGCTACCATCTACCCCACAATGTATGTATTTTCTTAAAGCTTAGAATCCATTGATCATTTTAAGATACAAATCTCAAATTTGGTGAAAAAAAAATGAATACCCCACTGGGCCCCTTAAAAGACTGAAAAGGTACTGTGATTATCAGTCATCCAATTTGGTGCCTTAAATAATAAAAATACCAGAAAATATTGAAAATATGAAGATTTTCCTGAAATTTGCACAGAGTAGTCCCATGTGTGGAGTTTCGTGTATGGTTTCTTATTCTCCTATAACTATATGGAGACACCTGAGAATTTAAACAAATCATATGAACTGAAAGATATAATTATATGATTTATGAAAAAAAAATCCCGAAAAAATAAATAAGATTTGAAATAGAGCAAATTTTGTTTTCAGTTCATGTCCACTTCCCTGTGGAAATGCCCTACTGATGTTAAACGTAAATGTATTGAAGCCAGTCAATGGGCTAAACCTCCAAATGTGATGATTTTCTGAGTTAAAAGGTATCTACAAACGAAGCTAATTGTCTCGTACTCAAAGGGTGATGATATAATGTTATTAACAAGTTCTCATGCGAGTCAAAGGTCGTGTGGCAGCCATTTAAAACAAAATAATAAGCAAAAAATGTATGACAAGACGTTCAGCATATCAAACAGTCATAATCCATAATTGCGAGCTTGCTAACAAGAAAATAAGCCAGCTCGTAAGTGTGATCTAGCTTCATTGTTAAATTCCGCAAAACTTACTTAGAACTCTTGCAGTTCTAACATACCTCGTTGTATTCATAAATACCAAGTGAAGCCTGGATCATGTTTCGGTTTTCCTAATTTCTCTTTCGTTATAAGATAAGTATTTTTGAAGTGTTGTGATCTCTAGTGGAGAATTTCAACTCCGTACAAAGTCAGTGCAATGAGTAAGCGTATACTGTACCACTATAAAGCATTTCCGCCCATTACTCGGTCATATGACATTTATCACATTTAATTACCATTGAATTCACTCAGTGAACATATCAGATCAGAGAACACAATTTATCAACCCTCCGTCATTTTGTTGCACACACAAACACACACCCACGCACAAACAAACACACACATGTACATATAGTGGAGTACCTTATGAGCATAAATTGAAAGAATCGAGACAGACTGCACAAAAACATAATTTTCTAAAGCTTCGTCTTGATGTAAGAATTAAAGGGACTTAGAAACATTTTCCAAATCCTCAAACCTTACTTGGAACTCTAGTGGATCTCTCATACCTTATCATATACATATTAACAATAAAATCACGGGACAGGTTTTGGTTTTTCAAATTTCAATTTCGTTCAAAAGATATTTACGATTGAAGTGTTCAGATATGAAATAATATAAGGGATAATTTCATGCCGTGTACAAAATACATGTAAGTACAATGAATATAACTATTTTGGCTCATATCTCAGCAAAAAAAACCCATCCAATTAACGTGAAATGTTCACACATTACTTTGTGGACATCAGATCACTACAATATACATTTTATAAATCACTCATCACTTTTTGCACTTGCCAACAAAGTTATGACGGAATCATGTTAAAAATGGCGGCCATCTTGGATTTTCAGGTCAATACACTGTTTAATACCGCCAATTATACAAAACGTGTTTACGTTTTTTTCTACGGTTTCTGGCAGTATGTAACATCATGAAATACAAACCTTACAAAATAAAAAAAACATTGCACTTCTGGAGAGCTGATTTGTATTCAAAATGGCGTCTAAAATGGCCGCCATTATCTCAAAAGTACCATAATTTTGTTATTATACATCCCACAGTTGTAATTTGTATGTCTACCCCACGTTTTGTGGGTCAAGCAGTTCATTGAGAATAGTGTTAGCGTCATACCTTAATTAAAGCCCTCAAATCCGAGATGGCTTCCAAAGTGGCCGGACTTGAATAGCTTATAAATCAACAATATTAAACAATATATATGTCGATATTGGTATCATAATAACGCTTGGGAAATTGCGTTTAAAATGATATATCATACACTCTGATCACCTCACACTTCACCGAACGCGACCTAATTATCCAAAGTCATGCAAACACTACCCGTGTCCAAGTTTGCAGCGTTCTTGTTTCGTGAATGGTTGTATCTGTTGTCTGATTTTCAAAGATAACTTTATCCTATTACATGTCCTATTCAGGGCCCCCTGCCTCCATAAAGTGGGGTTGGTGATGAGAGAGGGTGGGGGACCCCCTTCTACCTTGGTAAACATGGAAAAAAACACTGGCAACCAGCTGGTATTCTGTTTTGATTCCCCAAAGGATATTCTTGAAATGTTCTTTTTAAAAAACGGTAAATAGACGCATCCATTCATGATGGAACAAGACAACGGCAAACTTGGACACGGGTAGTTTTTGCATGACTTTGGATAATAAGGTCGCGTTTGGTGAAGCGTAAGGCGATAACAATTTATGATATATAATTTTAAAGGCAATTTTCCAAGCTTTAAGGGGGACCTCCGGGCAAAGAACAACACATAATTATATGTTTTGGTAGCTTTTGCATTTTTGGACTTGACATTGTGCAATCTGGTGCTTACCTAGATAGGAAATTCGGGGTTAACATTGACTGTATCTGGGAAAGCGTGTTATGATTTGATCGACCAGAAATGTTAAATATATTTTCAAGAAGAAAACAAATAATTGACGCACTGATACATATGCTCCCCAACACAGGGAGCGAAGTGACTGAGCGGGGGGGGGGGGGGGGGGGGGGAGGCGGGGGGAGGGGGTGTCCCCCCTCCCACGGTAGGGAGCTTTTGCATTTTTGGACTTGAAATTGTGCAATCTGGTGCTTACCTAGATATTAATTATTCGGGCTTAACATTGACTGTATCTGGGAAAGCGTGTTATGATTTGATCGACCAGAAATTTTAAATATATTTTCACGAAGAAAACAAATAATTGACACACTAATAAATATGCACCCCAACACACACACAAATATTGTATTTATATTTAGTGTCATACACAGTTCCAACATCACCACATGCCACATAAACACATATGTGATTACAAATTAAGTATACATTTATCATATTAGTGATTGCGATCATGATAGTGATATAATATATTACTTGACGGAAAAGATAAATATATCTATAAAAGTGTTTGCCACTATTGTTAAGTATGATTCTTTTATCGATACAATCATGAATTATATAATACATGTTTATGCTTTGTATAGTAAGGGTGCATGAAAATGATTATTATTGTAGATTAAATTGTTTGCCTATATTTTATTAGGCATTTGGCGGTTGCAGTACCGATTTGATGAAAACGTAGTACAGTGTTCCCACTTATACTCATATACCAGCCCTTTATCATGTTTATTAGATTAGTAATAACATTCAAATTAGATATGAAGATATTTGCCTATACATTGTAAGACTTTATATACATAAGTGTCGTATGGATTTAATGACAATATACCAGTTAGAAAAACAACATTTTTTAATTTTTTATAATTCCTTAATCATATTATTGTAGAATAAGTTGTATACCTTTATTTTCTTGGGCCTGATACAGTAGTAGCTGGGTTCATAACCTATCCTCTGATACCAACATTTCCGTGCCCGTCGGGGGGTGCTACGGATTTCATTTTTTCTGGCCTCGGCTCATGGACTAAAGCAATTAATTTCCACCATTTACGGAACCACTATTTCCTGGTTCCGAACAGGCCAAACATTTGAGAGTGCACGCGTACGTTTGGAAACAATAGAATCCCGGGCGATTCGTTCGCTCCATACAAATTAGTCTCATATATTCAGACCATGCTTTAGAATTGTGATGCTTTAGAATGGTGATGCGTTTTCCAATTACATATTTTTTTCTGGAAACATATTTTTGTGAACTTGTTGATGGAATGGAATACTAAAGATGTTACCTTTCATTTAAAAGAATAATTGTTGTGGGCGGTGGTACCCTTTATTATCAGATTCAGATTCAGTTTATTCGGCAAAATAAAACGATACAAAATCAACAATCAAATTTACATTTTTTATAAATAATAGCCGGGACCTCGGAGAAGCAGCATGTGCTTGTATGTGAGGCCCCATTACAGAAAATTAAACAATTACACATTACGACTAAATGATAATAAAAACAAATATATACAAAATTACAAGTTTATGTATAGCAGTGATTTCCTAGACACACTCATACACACATTCACACAGGATAGGAAAGGTGAGAGAGAGAAGAGGATCGAAGGAGATCTAGTTAGCCATGGATGACATGTTATTGAATGCATAGCGTTTGTATAGAGCTTTAAATCGAGTAAGAGTGGAGCTTGATTTAACATTGTTGCTTATGGAATTCCATTCATGTACGCCGGTAAAACGAATAGAATGGGCTCTTGTTGTTAAACGTACAATAGGTTTGCGGAGGTTATGACAGCTACGAGTGGGATACGTATGAAACAAATTATTAGTCTTAAACATATTATCAAATACTTAAGGGAGGATACCTCTATGAAATTTAAACATAAAAATTAATATAGTCAATTTTACAAGATGAAACAATGGAAGAGTTTTTAAATTTACAAACAATTATGATACCAATATCAACATATGTTTGTTAACAATTGTGGATTTATAAGCTTTCAAAGTCCGGTTTCATTTTCTTTGACTCACACTATATGCCCGTTCTAAAATGTCAAGTCTATGCTTCTTAGCCAGTTCAGAGCAGCATCTGTTGCCTGATGAATCTCCTCAAAACCATAAGGGAAACATCGGACAGTGCAGTCATTTACCACATGCTGCACTGTCTGGTCCAGATTTCTGCAGTCACATGCATTTCTATCTTTCATTTTCCATCGATGGAGATAATGGGCTTTCTGATAATGTTGACTTTGGTATTCAGTTTTTCGAAAACCCTTTTCAGATGTTCACCATAGGTGTAGCTGCGGTTAAGGGTAACTCCAAGGTATTTGGGAACTCTTCATGTTTGACTGTTTTCCACAGAAGGTGACCTTTAGTTCTGTTTGTGCTTGTCAGTTATTCAGGTGGAAGGTAGTGGTTGTAGTCTTAGGAGAATTGGGACGGAGGCGCACGTAGGTGAAGTAGTCCTCTATGTTATTCATATATTCAATGAGGGTAGTGCTTAGTACGTTGAAATCAGTGGATTGGGTAGCAAGATTAGGATGGCTTGGAGAGTCGTTCGCAGGTTTCCCTGGGGTTCAACAGATATCATTAACAGGGCATCACTACTGGTCGACATAATGTCTCAATCACAAGATGGATCATAAAACCCAAGTTTGCATCACCAATTGGTCAGTCTGGGGTCACTGTATAGTAGGTTGTCCGAAGTTTATACAACTTTGGATAGACAGTACGACACTTATTATATAATGGCTACCCTCAAACAAAACTTAACGAACGGAAGGTGGAAATTTGAAATAGGTACAAATGTCACTGTATTAACAAATAAGGAGATGTTATAGACTGCCAGAGCAAGTATTATCAGATGTCACATGATCACAGTCAGTGCATTGTATGACTGCCTACCGAAAAGAAGGCTAATAAACCTCAATTAAAAAATGATATCAGTGATCATTTTCAAAAGGTTTCAAGTTAAGCTAATGTTGATTGTGATGGTTGTAGGGTAGAGTGTCACGGTCACTTGTCGATTTCACGATAGGCAATTATGGTACTGCATTAGTGGGTACATGGTTAAAATATATTTTTATTAAGGACACTGCCGATGGTGTAGTGGGATCCTCTCAATACGCTCCAAACAAGCAACAACTGATAACCTATGATGAGGAAACATATCGAATTCTGCAAGGGATACAGATGTGCAAATCAAGATATTTTACTCAAATGATTTGTAGCAATTTTACAGAAAATTGTGGTCATTTTAGACACTATGTTGGATTGTAAAATTGTGTTATAACTCAATCGCAGTGGCACCAACGGTGGAAGATAGACACATGGAAACCGTAGGATGTAAAATTACAGCTTGATAGCACCTTGGAAGTACTAGCAGCCATCTTGGTTGCCATTTGGATTCATTTTGGCGTTTGTCATACATCTATGATCTATCACACTTAAATTGCTCTAAAAAGCTTCATGAAACATTTAAATCAAGACGTAGGCATACATATGACAACTCTAGTGTGAATATTAAATTATATATGGGATTATTTATGTAAAATGGGCGGCCATTTTGGACGCCATATTGGATTTTTGTGGCTTATAATTACTATTCTCGATGAACTGCTTGACCCTCAAAACGTGGGGGTAAACACAAAAATTACAACTGTGGGATGTATAATTAATGGAATTATGGCACTTTTGATATAATGGCGGCCATTCTAGAAGTCATTTTGAATAAATATACAGATATCCGGAAGTGCGATGTTCTTAATTTCTATGTATGTATTGTATGATGTTACATACTGCCCGAAACCGTAAACAAATATTCGAACACGTTTTGTATATTTTTGGCGTGGTTAAACCGTGAAGTGACCTAAAAATCAAAGATGGCCGCCATTTTTAACATGATCCCGTCATTAGATTTTTGTAGCAACCACTTTTTTAAAATCTTATATCAAGACAAAGCTTTGCTGAACATTTTTTGCTTTTGTCCACGGTGTCAAAATTGTTCCTCTAAGGTACGCCACTAATACACACTCATGATTCATGCACACATCAACCTCATCAGCACAAATGCACACAACATACATCAAATAAAAATACAAACACACACAATCCTTTATCTTCTTTATCCAATAACCTAGTACAAAATAAAACGCGAGAAACTATTGTTTGCACTGGCTTATGCCGAAAGGGTGGGTAGCGTCGCGTCGCGTCGCGTTGACTGGAACGCGACCATTCGTCCAAAGCCCCCCCCCCCCCGGTTTTGCCGAAAGGGTGCGTTGGGGGCATCGCGTCACGTCGCGTTGACTGGAACGCGACCATTCGTCCAAAGCCCCCCCCCCCGGTTTTGCCGAAAGGGTGCGTTGGAAGCACTGATTTCCCATTGACAAAAAAAAAAATCATGCGATTAGGCATATCTCAGTCAATTCTTAACATATTTAATTGATGTTGGGTATTTGGACATTATTTTGTATGCTCTTTCGGTAAAAAAAGAAGATTTGTATGACGTCATATCTTGTGTAGGCTACTCAATTTGCTCAAGAGTAACCATCGAAGACTTGGAATAGTTCACCTTCGGATTAAATTAATGTGTGTGTAATCGAAACTTGAAATGACACAAACCTGAATAATGGTGGTCAGACCAGTGGCGTACCCAGGATTTTTTGAGAGTGGGGGGTGGGGGGGGGGGGGAATGTCGTCTGACAAATTTATGTAAGCCGGAGACCAAGTACATTTACAATTTTCGAGGGCTTAAATGTGGTCTCGCTACAAATTGTAAAGAAGGGGTTCAAAGCCCCTAAACACTCATTATTTGGTCAAAAGGGGGAGGGGGTATTGAACCCCTCCCCCCCCCCCAAAAAAAAAAATCCTCTCCCATGGGTACGCCTATGGATCAGACTCAAATTAATTAACTCCGAAGGTAAACTATTCCAAGTCTTAGATGTATAATCTTTAGTAAATGTGTATTTTGATAAAAAATAGGCCCTTCATAAGTTTTATATACTTTCAGGTACACAACGCAAGGCGGTTGTACAAACCCATTTCCTGGAATGCGCAAAACGCGGTAAACTATATAGAGCGTGGGAATCTGACATCATAATATTTTACAAACGCAATAATAATGCTTCATAATTATCGACTACAGTACATCCGAAGCACGCACGCCTTACGCATCGGCTCAATCAATCAACCATGCGCTATAAAATCCCATCTTCTGGAAAAGTCGGTCTCTCATAGGATAACACGTGTTTCGTCGCGGTGGCGAAACGAAAACTCAGAGATTGAAATGGCGCAATTTACGGACGCGTCCTTGATGTACACATCATTGTATGCATACATATATACTCTAAACGCGTACATTCGGAATAAGCCCCCCGTATGTGCCATTTGGTAGCGTTATCTGAGCTGACGCACCTTAACGCTCCCAACACACCCTTTCGGCAAAACCGGGGGGGGGGGGGGGGGCTTTGGACGAATGGTCGCGTTCCATTCAATGCGACGCGACGCGACGCTACCCACCCTTTCGGCATAAGCCGTTTGCACTTCTGAATGGAACAATTTTTCACCAATGTGGGACAATCCTCACTTACAAATGTATGTTGGTTCCACTAGAAAAAATATGCTATACAAATACACAGTCAAAACACAAATCCAAACATACGCATAAACACTGACTGGACACACAAACACACACACACACAAAATGTCATAAAATCAAATGAACGCCACCAACAATTGTAAAAACAAAGTATATACTGTACATATGTATGTGCATGTCCATGTTTTGTGTCTGATGTGCATGATATCCCGAATACGTTTGTCTATTTCCACAATCCCCATCCCCTCATTAACCCAACAATTTTCAAGAAGAAGTCTACAAGTCATCACTCGCAAGTCACAATATACAATTGTACTACTAGTTGTAGAGTACCACAACTTAAAATATAAGTCTAAAGTAAGACTAAGTCTTGTCTAAGTAACTCTAAGACTAGTCCAGACAAGAACAAGTCCACTCAAATTTGGACATATCATCACCCGCAATTCACATTGCAATAACACGCCTACCCTACTTAGTTACTACTAGTATGGCTTACTAGTTCATTAGTTGTCCAGTACCAAGAACAGTTTGAGACTAACTCATGTCTAGAACTATAGACTAGTCCATACATGTTATTGTTAAACCGAAAACTCAATGAAGATCCTATAATATGCATATTGTACCTCTTCTGAAAGCTGAGAACATACTGAGCATGAAAAAGTTAATTTTGAAGCCCTAACACCGCCCAGAAAACAATTAAAAGCAAATTTAAACTCTTATTCTGAAGCCCGATTTTCGCCGTTTGACGGCGATTTGGTGCAGAGAAATTTGATGACGTCACAGGTAGAATAGGCCCAAACCATGCACGGCCGCTGATGGTAGAGCGGCACCCGTTGCCTCCCCCAGCGATCCCCCAGTCCAGCGAGCGCGAGTAATGCTGCCCTGCTCACTCGATAGAACGCCGTCCTTGTCAATATCATTTTTCTTGTTAGATTTGACCTGAAATCTGCAAAATCGGAGAATGGTGGAAATGTCTGAAGGAAGTGAAGATTTCAGGCAGGGTTTTGAGGTGGAAATCGCGAGTTCGCCAGTATCGACAAAGTTGAATTCGAGTCGCAAAGTCGGGAAAAGGTGCATGGCGTATGGTAGATCGACAAATCTATCACTTTCATGCCCTCTTTGACTTTGACATTATATTGTATTTTTCTCTGTCGGCATTCTAAGCCGACAGTGAAAAATAACTATAATAATGTCAAAGAGGCCATGAAAGTGATAGATTTGTCGATCTGGCGTATGACTGCGGCAATTGTATAGCGAATTACAGAGTTTGCCGGGGAAGATGCTGGGGGAAAGGGCGCATTGAAACCCGCACTCCGGTGTCGGCACGCTGGCCCGCTAGCTGGCCGTGCCGCGCTCGTGAAGAGTACCCTACGAAACACATATGTAACGTACCCAAAATCAACTAAATCTTCAAAAATTGCTCAAATAATGGTCATGATTTCAAAGTAGTTATCTTTTTTTACCTGTTCTGTGTAACTACTTTGAAATCATGACCATAATTTGAGCAATGGTCGAAGATTTAGTTGATTTTGGGTACATTACATTTGTGTTTTGTATGGTACTCTTCACGAGTGCGTCACGGGCAGCTAGAGGCGTAGCGTGCCGACACCGGAGTGCGGGTACAATAGTGAACTAGCGCCAAAAATCTCCCAAATCCCGTCATCATTGTCGCTGTCTGATGAATCATTCCTGTCCTCTTCTTCATCTTCTTCGGAAAAATCCATTGCGAAACTCAGTTCGAGAGTATTTTCCTCCATTTTCCTCGAAATAAAACTGTCCAGCTCGATCGTACGTTATCAAAAAGTAATACACAACACCGTATAATGCACGCGCATCGCTTTGCTTGATCAGCTGATCGGCCGGGCCCGTTCTACCGATGACGTCACGATTTTCAGGCCGATCGTTGAGCGAATTTCAGTCTCGGAGACTGCTCACTTTTGCCTCATTTTCGAAGACTTTTTTAGTCAAATTTCAACATTTTTATCGCGGATTAAGTTAATATCCTTAGAAAAAATAACATTTCCTTCACAAACATACCAAATTTTGCCAATTTGAAAGTCAACGAGGGTTCGGTTTAAGCTTAGACTTAGTCTACATCATACATATCTTCTCTTATCCAGACTAGATGAATTTCACCAAGTATATTTTCACAATCAAATCAACACAGGGGATAATATCGTGCCTTCTTTATCTTGTGAGTACTAGTGACTAGTTTTAGTTTCTTTGGATTGTATACATGCCAAATGCAGAACAAACACATTTATCTATAGGTGGGACAGTGTACACATACCGTACAAACAAACATACAAACATAACATTTTCGTTTAAACATGACTATTATTCTATGTTTTTGAACCAATGCATGATATGAACTTATTTTGGGTAATAATTGAAGGCAGTGTTTTTATCTAAAATACTTTATACAAAGTATCACTCGAGTACTTACCTAGAATTTGACGTACGAATTTGCTGGACCAGACGGCACAAAATAATAGATGGGGCTTTTGTACACGCGTGAATGCGCGTAGCGGCCTTTGTGCGGGAACTTGTTGTGCAAATAACGCTTAGCGGCCTTTGTTTATGAAGAATATCTTCATAAAAAGTGCGAATTAGATCATGTGCAATATATCAAATTGTAGATTTTTCAATTCTCTACCATATTACTGAATAAAACACAATTCGGAAATTTTGACCAAATTTGCGATAGCGGCCTTTGTGTGGGACAACTAGTGTGCATGTGCGTACGTGTGTAAGTGTATTTGTAAATGAGTGTGTGTGTGTGGGTATTGTGTATCTGAATCTATGTGATCACAATCACCTCGGGGACAATGAAAACAAATTATCTGCGTGGGACGGGGGAGGGGATCGCTCTCCTTAAGGAGGTACGAGGGGTAATGTTGCAGGGGTGGTAATTATCCTAGGGCTAAATTTCGGGTTCGTGATTGTCCTCGATCCCAGCCTGTGTAATTATCTTGAGGGTGAATATCATCTCGATATTTGTCCTAGTGGATAATTATCAGGAGGTAAAGGCCTCTCGAAAGGCCGCCGAAGGTGGCGTACGCTAGTGTAATTAATTTGCCTTGATCATTGTTTCATTGAGAGATTTGAGAAAACAATTCTCTCAATTCTCTCATGACTATTCGTTGCACAAATTTAAGTAACAAACACATTTGCTGCTGTTATATATTTTTAAAGTTTACAACCATGTTTTGTATAAATATTGTGTCATTTTACAGTATCGAGCGGTCGCGAAGTAACAGGAGCACAAGGACCATCAGTCACGTGAGTAGCTTGGGACAATTAAAGAGATCTAGTAACATTGTCCAAATCCTCAAGACTTGCTTTTAACTCTAGCGGTTCTTTCATACCTCGTTGCTTTCGTAATAGAAGCATGGGGCAGGTTGCAATTTCCCTTTCGTTAAAAAGATATTTACGATTGAAGTGTTCGGATTTGTAACTATCCACTCGATAGTCATAGCCGTGTACAAAGTCAATGCAATGAATAGCAGACTGATGAATAGTGACTATTACTTTGCATATTCGCTCATAACTCAGCCATATAACACCCATTTAATGTGAAATATTCACACATTACTCTATATCATTCATCACATTTTGCACATGTCAACAAAGTTAATAGATCTCTTTACGACATACCATAGAGAGCGAAAGGGGGGGGGGGGGTGCGGGGTTTATGATGTCTCACTCTAGCGTAGACACATTTCTTGCTTATTATGTCTCATCACAATTACATGAAAAATACATTACTCTAAGCACTTGTCCGTGTCGCTTTGTCTTTTAATATGTACCTTTTGTTATATAATTATATACAGGCCTCCAACTGATGAATCGGAGGGAATCTCTGATAAGGCATTGCAGAAGATCGTGAGAGCTATCGGAGGAAGCAATACGAAGCTGATGGATTTGGGTTTGGAGCTCAAATTCAAACATCCGGAGGTCAAACAGTTCATAGAATCAAATAAACTTGGCGGCGAGGTGACGGTAGACGGCACAAGTTCCATGTTGTTTGACTGGAAGGACAGAACATCAAAGAAGGACCAACGTCACATCCTGAGAGAGGCACTAGTGGAAGTGGGTCTAGTCGCGATCGCCGAGGAGGCGTAGTGATGAAATTCAGCTAGTGTTTTTATTGTTTAATATCTTCAATGAAAACTGAGTATTCCTCCTAATTTATTTTGTCTTAAGGGATATTAATGATGTATTTTCTCGTTTGAAAGATTATATGAAGAAAGTAAAGTTAGATCTCTATCGTGTCAATTGGCAAACTGGCTTTTATTGTTATACGATTGTCTATGCTTAAGATGAACCAGCTGTCCACCCGATATTGTACGTAAACCTATCTTATCCCCATCCACTTTTTTCTCTCTCCCTCCCCTCTCTCATTTCCTCCCATTTAGTATCCCCTTCCTGCCGCCTTCCTACCTCCATTCTTCCTTCCTTCCCTTCCTACTTCCCTCCTCCTCGAGTTTATATTTACCCCATTCTTATTTCCCCCTTTCTCTTTCTCTATCCCTCCCTCTCTTTCCAAGTATTTATCTATACATAGCTCATTCTTTCTCCGTCTCATCACCTGTTTGCTTTCTTTGAAATGGTAACAGAGTAGTTGTCTGTTTTAAATGTGGCTGAACGGAACCAAACGGATGCAGTTTATTCAAATACTATACCTTGGCATTAATACCACCCAAGCTAGTTTAGTAGCTGTATGTTATGAAAGCTTTATACTTTTGTGTAGCCAATAGGTTCTGAAATATAAATTTGAATATAAAAATACACATAAATATTAGAATTTAGATTTTGTAGGATGGAATGTAGATATTGAAATAATTTGAAATTGGTTGGAATGTCTACTGTTGTTTTTTGTAATACATTTGTGTCTTTGTGATATATGAAATGATGTTGAACTTATACTCGATAGCTATTTAAAATTCTAGTTCTAGATAATGTGTCAACAGATAAATGTTGACTTGAAACGAACAATCTATTATCAACTCGTCCGACATTGTGTTCTTTCAAACTTAAATACTAGTAGTAATACTGTAACCTGAATGTTGAGACATTGAAATAACTGTTGTATAGGCAATTAACTAAAATATGTTAATATATAAATTAGTGAACCTATTTGTAGCGTATTTTTAAAGGACATAGCGAGGAAAATATTGAAAGAATCTAGGTTGCCAAAAGCCCTTATAACAGTGCCATAGGGGCCCACATTAGCCCTAAAAGCTTGTTTATATTATATTAGCACTTATGAAATCAAAGATGTTTTTTGTATTATAATGGATACAAATATGGCTTAATTTATGACCTCTGCCCGAAAGTTTTGGACATGTGGGATACAGAGACCCCTTATTGCCTGTTGCGGGTCCATGGGGCGGAGCCCCCTGAAGCTTTTCGATGTTTGCAATTTAGCACATTCAAGATTGGGTTCAAAAGGTATAAAAATAGTGGCTTTTATGGGTGTGTAAATATAACATGCATGGCAATGCAGTAGCGAGGACCCTTGTATGGGATAGGTCCAGGTACTCCTGTAAGTATAGAGCCATCGATAGAGTCTAGCGGACTGAGCCCACAGGAAACTAATAACCTGTGTGTTCTTATGAGGGGAAACTGTTGAATCGTTTTATGTGCAGAGTTTTGACGAGTGATTACTTTTTTTTGGCAAGTCGGTGTGCCATGTACGTGTACAGGTGGGGAGCAGGGGCTGACTTTAAAAGGGCCCAGTAGAGGAACAGGGGAAGTATATATCCTCCGGGGATTAAGGACATTGAGTTGTATTCAAGATAGATTATATGCAAAATTAATTGCGTATGCTTGGAAGACACATATATTTTCCATGAGTTATATACTTAGGGTTAGGGTTAGGGTTAGTTTAACATATCTTATATACATGACAATATAAATGATAAGATTAGTGCTGCTTTGATGTACATGTTTTGTTCCGTCTACCCTGCTTCATGTCACTTTGAAAAAGTTTATTCATTAAATTTGTGACATTAGACCTGGGTCTCTATGTTTTACATATTTTGTTATTCGTTTGAATGTACTAAAGATGATATATAATATAATACATGTAATTTAAATTTCACAATCATGGTTCGTGTTTATAATGAATCACATTGTTTGTTTGTATTTAATTGAAAATTTAGCACGTGCAATACAGCTTGTTTGCTGCCATACGTGTTAAAATTAAATACCATGAATAAATACATAAATATAAATAAATAATTATCATACATAAATTGTTCGGAACTTGAATTCGGTAATTATATATTACAAGTTCTAGTTGAAGATTGTGTGTGTAAAATATGTTAATGTTATACTTAAACAGATGTGTACCTGTATGATATAGGAAATGATGTTAAATTTGTACTCGAATTTATACAAAATTATAGTTGTAGATTATTTGTATAAAACATGATGGGTTTTATGAAATATATGTGTGCCTGTATGATAGAGAAAAAATAGTAAATGCATAATGTATGTCATTTATAATATTACTAATCAGTAGTTTCTAATTCATGATATCTCACATTTTATAAGAATTTGAGGGAGGCATTGGGATATGCACCCCCAGGCCCCATATATGCTCCTGTGACTTTGAACTTCACCACCACACACACCCACACGCACACACACACACACACACGCACACACACACACACACACACACACACACACACACACACACACACACACACACACACACACACACACACACACACACACAGACACACACACACACACACACACACACACACACACACACACACACACACACACACACACACACACATACACACAATACAATATAAACTAATACTAATAATTGTCAATAGCATTAACATTCTCGTTTTACTGATACAGTGCTACAAAAGTAGAAAACAGAAGACCAGCGTACAAAGGTGAATTACTTTTCTGGTTCTTGACATCCTTATGTTACCTTGGCAATGCTTATCTTGTTGTATCTTTAGATATTGCTGTTGTTGTTCGATATGTAATTAATTGTATTTTGTATATAATTTGTATTATATACGCATGTATATTTGCGTTTGATTGTGTAATTTTTTTAATTATATTAGCTTTGATATGAACTGAATAATTAACTAAAATAATTACTCCAGTAATAACATACATAACATTTGAAACGAATTATAAGTCGGCAAAGATCTTGAACAGATAGAAGCTTTCTCGAATGTTAGCAACTTGTAATAAGCAACTAATACACAATAATAAATATTATGGGATTGTTCTTAGCCCTACCTTGTCAGACCCCTGTTGACGGTTAGTAAACTCATTACCTGCAGGGCTTAGGCGTAATGCACTGCCATTCAGAACAATAAACACTAATTTCTGATGACAACCACTGAAATCTGCGTCATCTTAAAGACATTACATGTTGTCCTTGTGTGCATGTGACACACTCCTGTTTGTTAACGTGTTCGTATAATAAGGATTATCTATTTAAAGTACACCACTGTTAAATATAATACATGTCTCTGATTTGTGTGATTTCGATTTCAATGAGTTTTACCTCATAGTGTGGTTTAGTTTCTTTAGAATGTAAGTTGTGCGTGCCTCCATGGTGCGCTCTTTTGATGAATGCGTGAAGCTTCTGTCAAACTGTCTCTTTGTCATATCATTTCTTCCTCGAACATATATACACATTTGGGATGAATATTATGAACAAAAATAAATATGTTCAAGTCTTCCATAGTACTATGTTTACCAGGCGAATTGTAAAACTAATAGTTATATTTCGAATTGTAATAAACTTGATTTTTTGTTTTAGTACGTTGGTATTTGTGTTCTTCTTTAAACAAAATTAAATGATAGTATGGTTGGATACCCTAACTATACTCTGAATTTGGTGACATATTATCATTGTGACGAATCACTCTGTTTTAAACTAATAGGTCAGTGTTTTAAGAAGAGAATTTACTTATAATTGCTTGTGATGAACACCTTGACTGTCAAAATCATGAAACCATATTTTACACGGTTGTGTTCTAGAATAGTTCTTTTTTATAACATTTAAAGAACAACAATTGAATGCATTACATCTATATTCTTTAACGAGATAAATCATTCGTATATGCGACTAGGATAGGAAAGAAAAACACACTTATTTCATTTGCATGTTTTTGCTATACATGTAATAGGCTATTATTTTCACTTATGTTATGTAAAGAGGGGATAGTCCATAAGCAAAAATGACTATTTTGTGTTGGTTAAATGTAATGGTATATAATGTAAAATATGTACTATGAAATGATTCAAGGGTTCATATGCTTGTATTGTCTTTGCTATTCGTTTTTATCTCATTAAAGGAAATATTAGATATTGTTATAATGTCAATAAACTGAAATACAATGTATATATATTCAAACAAAATGTGCTGTGTTTGGTTGTCATGATTATCTGATTATTGCATAAGTGTTTACTTTATGGTTAAAACAAGTATACTGTCATTTGAATACGTGTATCACCTTGTATACGTATTATCTTGTTATTGATATTGTTAAATATAATTCCTATCATAATGAGCATAAGAGCACGTCAGTTCCGGTAATTCCACATTACTAAAGCCAAGTTATAGACATAGGCGGGTAAGGTGCAGAGAAATAATATTTAGGAATTCAACGTGCAGGTTCTTTGAGTATACTTAAACATTTTCTAAAGAAAATTGTATACCTCGGCGAGAATAAAATAAATAGGTCACCAACCAAATACATGGATTTGGTAAAACTTAAGATTTACCTTTCTTGATCCCACTGTTGGCAGTTTAATCTTACTCTGAACCTACCATTTATGTAAATGTGTTGTATGTTATATATTACATGCAATGTGTTTGTCGCCATCTAGCGGGCCAAGCGAGGAAGGGGAATAATTATGAACAATTCGGCCAGCATTCCGCACAGAAAAGAACAGCCTTTTATTCGTGTGGCCTCGTGCGAAGGATGTTTACATTGGGCATACAGGCCCCAAAACCTCACTTACCTCCCCTACCTCACCCCCTGCCTCAAACCGGTCTCAAACATCATTTTCGAGCAAAGTCTATTATTGAGTGTTCCATGATTGTATTGCATATGCGTACTAAGGGGGTATTGGGGTGTTTTCAAACACTCCCTTCAGCGACAAAAAAGTGTTTTTTTTTTATTCAAACACACCGGAACTACGACACTGAATGAACTGGCGTACTGGTGGGGGGTCATGGGGGGGCGCTTGACCCCCCAAATAAATTCAAATCATGGCTTTTATCTAATTCGATAAAAGTGATTGAAAGAAAAGAGTATTTCTTTAGACAAGAAAACTCAGATCTTACTTCATGTCAAGTCAAATTTCCTTCCCAAGTATGCACCAGATTGCATAATTTCAATTAAAACATTGCAAAAGCACCTTTACCGTGCACCCACCTACCATCACACCCCCCCCCCCCCCCCCCATCACCCTTCCCCCTCTCGGTTATCGTTTCGCTCCCTCGGGAATCGGTCTTGTATACGTCTGGAATACAATGTTCATGTGTTGTCATAAAATAATGCTTTTGATGCACTGTTTGAACTGAATATGTCACTTTGCGAATATTATTTTGGGGGTGCATTTTTGTTTTTCTTCACGAATCAATCATAACCTCTTCTGGTTAAGAATCATGACGATGATGACGCACTAACGCACCCCGGGGGCGGGGGGGGGGGGGGGGGTACTCACGTATATTGGGTATACGGGGATGTGCCGCTGGGAAGGGTGACCTTTACAAAAAAGATCCTTATTAGACATGGGTCCCATTTTCATTTTAAAAATCCTTAGACATGGGTCCCTTTTTTCATTTATTCCTTTCCCCTCTTTTCTCCCTCATTGTTCCGGAATTTTGGGATTTGCCGATGTGAAATTGCTAAAATTTTCAAGCTCGCTCCGCTCGCTCGCATACATGATATTTCACAACCTCGGGTGTTATATAACGCCATATCATAAGTAATAAAACGAATATACCCATACAATATTTAAACAAATGACAATTTTCCGCTGTGAAATTGCTAAAATTTTCAAGCTCGCTCTGCTCGCTCGCATACATGATATTTCACAACCTCGGATGTTTATATGTTACCCTTCATAACGCCATATTGTAAAAACGAAGATACCTATACAATAATATTGGAACAAAAAATGTTCCGATGCGAAATTGCTAAAAATTTCAAGCTCGCTCCGCTCGCTCGAATAAATGATATTTCACAACCTCGAGTGTTTATATATTACCCTTCATAACGCCATATCATAGGTAATAAAAACGAATATACCCATACAATAATATTGAAACAAATGGCAATTTTTTCGCTGTGAAATTGCTAAAATTTTCAAGCTCGCTCCGCTCGCTCGCATTATTAATATGTATGCAAATTACCGCATCATAATTGAAGACTATTCACTGTTTTCAATCATTTGAAAAACTTGAGAATTTCACCTCTGATATGCACCAGATAGCTCCATTCTAGTGTAAAAATTGCCCTCCCCCCACTCGGTCGCTTCGCACCCTCAATGTATACACATTCGCCCTCCCTAGGAAAATACCCTGGCGCCGCCCCTGTAGTATGGTACAGATCACTAATAATACAAAAATGTATCCAAAAAATGCAAAATGATTGGCCATTGTTTTATATTACAGCTAAAAAATGTAATATTTAAAGTTCAAAATCCTCAGACATGGGTCCATTTTTCACAAAAAATCCTTAGACATGGGTCCATAAAAAAAAAAAATCCATAGACATGAGTACCTATTTACAGCAAAAGGACGTGGGTAAGGGTTGGGAGGTCTCAGCCGCACAACCCCGTCCGACTATAATCTGAGTACCCCCCCCCCCCCCCCCCCCCGGGTAACGCACATTATACTAAATGTCGTATAGTCAGAATTTCTTTTCCAGGTACATGACTGGACCAGATTGCACAGTTTCAAGTGCAAAAATGCAAAAGCTCCCTACCGTGGGAGGGGGGACACCCCCCTCCCACCCCCACCCCCGCTCAGTCGCTTCGCTCCTTCGCAGTGGCGGATCTACGGGGGGGGGGGGGGGGGTTTAGGGGGTTTAAACCCCTCCCCTTGGGCTGCCAAGTTAAATTTGTGATGTGGAAAACATCACTAATGCTACAGTCACAAATGGTCCGATTTGGGCTACGGCGCCCGTACGATGCCACTTTTAGGTGAAATCTTGCGGGAATCTTGCGGCGCCCGTACGGGTGCCGTGGCTATCGTACGGTTGCCGTTGCATTTTTCCTCGCCGTACGATGTCAAAAATGTGTTTAACGCGGAGTTAAAACAAAAAATGCATCGTACGATTTTTTACTTGCCGTAAGCCCGTAGACACAGCGTAGAGAGCATCGCAAGGGCACCACAAGGGCATCGCACGGGCACAGCACGGACATCACAGCCTTTTTTCGAATATCGTACGATTTTGAGACAGAAAATTTGGCCACTCAAATCGTACGGGTACCGTGGAGTCACCGTAAGAGTACCGTAAGGCACCCGTACGGGCACTTAGTTTGTGTTCACGGGGGCCATGCGATTTATGTTTTATTTTAAGACAAAGGTCATCGTACGGGGCCCGGAGAATATGTGACTGCTACTCTAAAATACCACAGACATCGTACGATATCCCAAAATCGTAGAAAATCCGCCGTAGGGAGAAAAATCGTACGGCGCCCGGACCATTTGTGACTGTAGCATTACGGGGGGTCAAAATAGCAAAAAAAAATCGCCTCTTCGCGGCTCGTGGACGATGCTCCGCATCGTCATTGGTTCAAACCCCCCTTAATAATAATAATAATAATAATATATTACATTTATATAGCGCTTAATACAATGTTTCTAAGCGCTTTATTATTACCCTTGGTCATCAGGTACAGGTCAAACCCGCACAATTATCTTGCGCACCATCTCAACTCCCTGGGGAGCATACTAGCCCAACAGCCCACCGGGCGCTGAAGGCTAATTAACACCCGACCAAGTACCCATTTATACTCCTGGGTAGAGAGCAGCAATGTGGATTAATTGTCTTGCTGAAGGACAAACGGAGTGTGCTGGGTTCGAACTCGGGATCTCGAGATCAGAAAGCGCGCGCTCTACCGATCTTGCCACACCACGTCACACTTAGCAAAAAGACATCACTTACGGGGGTTCAAAATAGCAAAAAAATCGCCGCTTCGCGCCTCGTGGACGATGCTCCGCATCGTCATTGGGTCAACCCCCCCCCCCCCCTTAGCAAAAAAGCTCTTTCGCAATATCCGGTGGTGATACGGATTTGGTTCTGCCCCCCCAAAAGTTTTTGCTCATTACGCCACTGGCTGAAACATCCCCGCGCCCCTCCCCCGAACAAATCCTTGTACGACTATGTTGTATTGTTTAAGTCAAGACCCCTCGGGAAACAGTTCCAGATCTTTGGGCCTAAACCTTGTTTAGAAAACGAACTATCGAAATACATTTATATAAACAAACCAATCTGGCAGACCCCTCACAACATAAAATAGACATTACAAATATGCTGTGTGGTTTCGTGTGTGATAGTCATTCAAATGAACTGACCATTATAATACATTTTAACATAGGTGGAGATTTGTGTAAGTCGTCATATCTCCTCTCTAACTCTCTCCCCCATTCGCTATCACTCTGCCTTTCTCTTCCTCTCTCCCTTTATCCCATGTCATTAATTTCTATAAAAAATTGCACAACAAGTTGAAACCTTAAAATCTGTCTCCGTTTGCTTTATACAAAATGATAATGTGTTTATATTTTTGTTCAGAAGATGTTGGCTCTTTGGCGGCCTCGTGTATGAATCTTATCGTCGTGACGATATTTGAATACTGTCTATAACATTCCATCCGCTGATTAGCCTGAACGCTATTCTTCTCATTATTATTATTTGTATTATTCATATTATCTCACTATTATGTATATCATTGCTCTGATAGTACTTAAATGGAGTAACCGTTGTGGGCCCATATTCATTAAAGCCTTCTAGCTTAGTTTCTTGCTAAGTCTATTTTTAATAACGTGGCTATGAATTAAACACATAATACATATATTTTAGTTTGAATCTAGGGTTATACATAGAGTCCCTAGAGTTTACCTAAGGTTTATTCAGCTAACCCTATTTGGGTACCAGGAAACTGGTTGTTGCTCAGTAAATCGTATCATTTACTTACACTTAGCCAGGAACTAAGCTAGTGAGGTTTTGTGAATATGGGGCCTGGTGTAGATGGCGCTCAATTGTGTTAGCGAGGTAAAGGAAGACCAAGCTTATGGGCTGCTAAAGTACATAATTCTCATCAAGGCATGATAAATATCCGGTCAGAAACAGCTGACACATCCACGGATGCACAAGTTAATCGAATGTTACTGATATGAAATATAATATAATACAACACATTCGTGTAATGTATCAACGTAGCTGTAAAACTGTTTGGGATATATATCCTCCCAATTGAATTGTATTATTTTGGAATACACTAAACATCACATCTACAAGTTTATGGCATTGATTAAGGCATGTGGCGTGGTAGCATTACAGCTGTTTTCAGTGATAATTAACAAGCTTCAGCGATTTAGTGTACTCTGAAAGTCAGTTTCATATGTTTTACAAATGGTACGTGTTATGTACACTAAATACTTATTTTTTCTCGAATACCAAGCCAATGCCAAGTCGGCAGGTTCACAGTTCAAGTTGTTACGCGACTATTATATATAACCTTTATTGAAACCATACTATTGTCCCTCTATTGTCACAGAACCCATCAACCGTATACACACTTCTAAATTTAGACTCTGGTTTTCCCCGTAGACATACGCATTTCATGTTCATGCATACTACACGTTGTGTAATGGGATTGATGCAATTGGGTAGGAGACACGATTTACGACCTTGAAAATGCTATACAAACACTAATTGAAAACAACCTGTGCAGTCTGCAGCCACCAACGCCATTATGATGGCGTGATATGAGAAAACTAACAATATTTGTTGGTGATGACATAAATATGTCTATTTGCATTGTTGTGATAAAATAATGTATACATGTGTGCCACTTGTATATTTTATATTATAAATTCTAACGATAATGATAGTAATTTAAAACAGCTGTAATAAATGTGGTAACATAGGAGTTTTATAATGCGCATATTCTATCTTGTGCAAGATACTCAGTGCACAGTTAAGATCATCTACACACATAAAATAATACAAACAGATACAAATATAACTTAAAACAAACACCTGTTCGTAACTGGAATTATGAAAAAATACACAAATTGAGCCCAAATACCAATCAATGACCTACTCTAGACCTAATGGACTAGTTTTAGATATCCTACATTATTTTACATTAAGGTATGCATGTATTATTATGTAATACATGTAATAGTGTTTATAGTATAATATATTGGACAAAAAGAACGGTATCATCGGCGAAAAAGTTCATAAGGAGAATCAAAGAAGAATTGTAATATTCCAAATATCATGTACAGTATTTTAAAGGAGAGGTAAGGCTGAACTTTAGTAACCAAAACCTGCACTATAACATGTTATAACTCAACTATGCTCGAAATGCATACAAACTTACACAGGACTAAGTAACAAGCCTGTTATCATTCAAAAAGAGCATTTAAAACACAAGAAGACGCTGCCTAAAAAAGTTGGTTTCAAACAATTTTCATAAACAATTATGCATGTGATGTTTTGTTGAAATAATGATTAAAATAGAGAGATCATCAACAACTATTAAAAACAAAAAAGTGAAAAAGTGTAAGCATTTGTAAAATTTTAGAAATCATCGAATAAATCTGGGGCCCAGATTTATGCCGATCGGATATATTTATTGATATTTAAACCGTTTATGAATTGAGTTTCCATAAATAAAGTTTAATCTGACATTGAACTTGTATTCTTTTTCAAATTTGACCGTCAGTTTTTCATTATCTCGCAAAAACTACCCCTTCGATAAAGTGCACCATATGTTACTGTTTTCAGTTTGGATTCGACCTCCACATACATGTTTCCCCCAATAGACCGCTTCTGTAATGTATGCAGACTCCCCGTCGGCAAGCTTAACAAAAGTAACCATGTCCGGCAAGCTAGCAATATGAACTTTAGCCTGATAGATACATATATTGCAAGCATTCTGATGGAACCCTGAATAGCATCAGTCATGGGATACCCACATTGGGAAGCTTATCGGGGGTCCAGGGGGCGGAGCCGCCGGAAGCTTAGGGATTTGTAATATCCAGATATAAAGATGTTTTCTATATGTTAATATAGAGTTAACTATTCTTTAGTTAATTGGCTTTTGAATTAGCTGTTTAGAGATTGGAAGATTATTAAGTGCATATTGCAAGCATCCTGTTATGATGAGGGCACTGTCCAAGTATGGATGAATTTTAGCCTGATAGATAAATACTGTTGATTGCAATCATCCTGATGGAACCCTGAATAGAATACGTCAAGGGATACCCACATTGGAAAGCTTATTGGGGGTCCAGGGGGCGGAGCCCCCGGAAGCTTTGAAATGTGTAATATCTAGAAATACAATTAACTATTGAATAGTTAGCTCAATTTTAGTGAGCGAAGCGCAAATGCACAGTGGGCCAGGATCGCCTGAAAGTTTACCAAGAGAGAAGTCCTGAATAAAACTATTTAATGAGTACATGGCTGGTATACTGGGTCAAATAACCTTAATGGGGGTACCAGGGGCGCAGCCCCGGAAGATTTTGGATTTGGGCAGTTTAGCATTATCAAAAAGTGGTTTAAAGAAGACTATAGTAACAACTTCCATTCATGCGAGGGGGCAATGCTCCTTAATTTTAATGTTATTATATATTTTTGAACCCCATATATTTTTTTTGGGGATGATAATACAGGCCATCCCCCCCACCTGAAATATTGGGGGGGGGATATCCCCCCCCCCCCCCATCCCCCCCGTGATCGACGCCCCTGGATAATACACACATTTAATATCATATTAAATATAACGCCATTGATATATATTTTCAGTTTTATTGTGGTTATGAAACTAACTATCGAAACGTGCGTGTACAGATGTCAATTAATTACACATGTGCATAATATAGTCACGATATGCGACCATAAATTCAAAATGGCTGCCATCCTGTCTAATACGACCAACTGTCTATAGCGACCGCTTTTCGCCGGTCCTTTGAGTGGTCGCTATAGACAGGTTTGACTGTACTACTACTACTACTATATACTACTACTACTACTACTACTACTACTACTACTACTACTACTACTACTACTACTTCTAATACTACTACTACTACTACTACTACTACTAGTACTACTACTAGTACTACTCCCCTACTACTACTACGACTAATACTATTACAACAACAACTACGACTACTACTACTACTACTACTACTACTACTACTACTACTACTACTACTACTACTACTACTACAACTACTACTACTACTACTACTACTACTACTACTACTACTACTACTACTTCTACTACTACTACTACTACTACTACTACTACTACTACTACTACTACTACTACTACTCATACTACTACTTAATTAATTTCATTCTTAACTATTTCTACGAATAGTAATAGTTTCATGTTTGTATCAATTATCATAATACAAACGAAGCTTGAGTTGTGGGGGCGTTTGTCTCGAATTGTATTCATGAGATGAGTAAAATTACAATGTTGATTGTGTCTGCATTATCAATATAATTTTCTCATTTATATACGCATATGAATCTCAGGGGTAATTCCCGCCAGTGGTGACGCGCATGCGTGCATCATTATGATAGGTCAACCATCATGCATAGCAAACATTATACCAAACGTTTGCCTAGCTAGCCGTAACGGCAGACATCTTTGCACGTGGTCTTAATATTTAATGATCGTCATACGTACGTCGTGTACCTTTTGTCAGGTAAAGTGACCGTAAACGGTCGAAATAAGCGTATTTATCGTTGTATTGGAACCAGAGACAAAGACCAACAGGAAACAGGAAACAGAATTCGGAAGTGTGAAGATTCGAAGTGCAGACATTCATCATTGCAAGTATATAAATGGTGGATTATTTTCACGTTGTACCGCTTATTATGTGTGCGGGAATCACTGTAAATTATGATATTATTACATGTACGAAGAGTCAAAGAGCAACGGTATTGATTATATACAATGAACTGGAATGAACGGAATATCTACTTCCAACCTTTCGTCCACAGGGCGTCGATTTTCATGACGATACCATAATATGGGTAGAAATATTATATCAGATATCTATATGGGTCAAATTTTGGAAAACTATGTTTCGCTCATATGCAATGATCATGGTCTCTGCATGTTTAGTTAAATGGTGTACATTTCGTCGTAAAGACATTCGAAACGTTCAACTGTATTTGATGTTGATATTATTTGTTTAAGTTATAAACAGCGAAAAGGGGAAACTGGACAAAATATGTGCTCACTATGAATGCACTCACACCACAAAAAGAAACTGATCAATTGTTTCAGTTGAAAATGTTCATTTTATTTGCAATAATGTAAATCAAAATTAAATACATTTAAATACTCTGCAAGTTGGCAAGTGGGATATAGAAGTATGAATTTATTCATGCATGACTTGTAGTGGTAAATAAACACTAGCAATGCCTGTATTCCAAAATAGCAAAATTAATGGAGGATCACATGATTTAAACGAAATGTTGATATGCATGTCACTAAAACATAAATGTAAAGCAGAGGTGTTGGGCAAGTTGTACATAGCTTTAATATGATTATGATAAATTATATTATACTGACTTGCAGTTATATACAAACTTGCACATAAAGATAATCCAATTAGAAAGAACACAGGTATAAGAATGACGACATACTGGCCCTCATTTGAGGCATGTTGCTGTATAGTATATCCCCTAATGTAGTACAAATAAATGTTGTGAAATTTTTTGCTATAATCTTGGAAACAGTTTTTAATTTGGTCTATATACATTACTGATGAGAAAAAGTGATGTTTCCATTTTTTATTTTTGGTCCCAGGGTGCATTTTGGCGATTTTAAAGATAATTAGCTAATTTGCATATTTGTGAAATAAGGTCAGGGTTCATTTTTTATCTAGGAATAGTGCAATATTGATAAAAACTGGTATTCTATGGTATTTTGGGGCAAGGATTCCATTTCCGGTACTCGTTTGTAAGTGCTGTATGGGAAACGCTCTGAAATCCAAGATGGCTTCCCCTAATTTGCATATTTATGAATATTATTGATTTTCAGTGGCTACAGCCCCTAATAAGCAATAATTCTGGATTATTATATGTCAGTTATGTTCTAAGTATGTATTTAAGATATCAAAGATGAGTTGCCATCGTGGCAACCTCTAGCATTGCATATTATTTGCATAATTATGTATTTTACCTAATTTGCATATTCCCCCAAATAGAGTATATTGGGATCCCGACAAGTAAAAAAGATAAGTAATACCAATTTTCCAAGGTTTTGGGGGGCAGCAGATCCATTTTTGATACTTATTTACCTGTATCACCATGGCATCCATCTCAAATCCAAGATGGCTGCTCCCTAAATTACGCATGTTATGATACACGTCTATATTATTTCGGTTATATTAGATTGATATTATAATGTTTTGACTTTTAATTATTGGAATGAGCAACTAGAATACTTGAATCACAATGTAGTTGTTTGCTTTCAGTAAACAAATCATATTTTGATAAATTAAATGCCATTAAAGTAGCAAATAGCAATATTTACTTTTAAATGACAAAGGCGGCCATCTTGGATTTATGTTGGTTGCCGAGGTGATACAGGTAAATAAGTATCATAAATGGATTTGTTGCCCCCTAAAACCTTGGAAAAGTGGTATTACTTGTCTTTTTTACTTGCCGGGTTCCCAATATACTCGATTTGGGGGAATATGCAAATTAGGTAAAATACATAATTATGCAAATAATATGCATTACTAGAGGTTGCCACGATGGCAACTCATCTTTGATATCTTAAATACATACTTAGAACATAACTGACAAATAATAATCCGGAATTATTGCTTATTAGGGGCTGTAGCCACTGAAAATCAATAATATTCATAAATATGCAAATTAGGGGCAGCCATCTTGGATTTCAGAGTGTTTCCCATACAGCACTTACAAACGAGCACCGGAAATGGAATCCTTGCCCCAAAATACCATAGAATACTAGTTTTTATCAATATTGTACTATTCCTAGATAGAAAATGACCCCTGACCTTATTTTAAAAAAATGCAAATTAGCTCATTATCTTTAAAATCGCCAAAATGCACCCTGGGACCAAAAATAAAAAATGGAAACATCACTTTTTATCATCAGTAATGTATTTAGACCAAATTAAAAAGTGTTTCCAAGATTATAGCAAAAAAAATTGCTGCTTTACATAACCTGATAGACTAGTATCTGTAATATGTCTTCCCGGCAACTTTGAGCCAAATAAACCTGTTACAAGATGACCAAAGGAAGCAATATTATGGGAAATTTGTTGGTTAATATTTCATGAGAAGGATTTAAACCAAGTTTTATGTTGAAACGACAGCCAAATTTATGTGATCGTAGTTAACATAAATTTTGCTTTTTTATTCGGGTAACAAAAACAAAATGATAACATTTATTTTCATTTGACCTTTCTATTCAGATAAACATCTCAAAAAGTTAAATTTGTAATGGAAAATGGTAAAATGTAATACATATCTCATTAGGTAATATATTCATTAACAATTAAACGGCTGAATGGCGGGATGTTCCATTTGTGCTATTCTTTTTTAAACATCCCAAAAGGTGAAATTTGTAATGGAAAATGGTGCAATGTAATGCATATCTCATTAGGTAATATATTCATCAACGTCTTCAACGGCTGAATGGCTAGATGTTCCAATTGTGCTATTTTTTTTTTTAACTGGCCTTGATATCCTTAATTATTGGCCGTGACATGTCATGCATGAATGATTTCATCTAGACTCTACATCATTAGGGAAGAGGATTTGTTTTCCTTTTGACAACTTTGTATACTACAGTATTACATATTTCATCGTAAATAAATCAAACAGGCCTAGCAGAGTGTACTGTGTTTTTTTTGCTGTGCTGAGTATATGTGTAGACAAGGTAGATAGTGTTCATGTTTGCCATTCACTCTTGGAACCCAATAAAATGCTGAATTGGAACAAGTTTTATACATACATACATACAGTTACTAGCACTGTTTTACTAGTCATTGAAACAGTGGCTAAATGATAGTACAGTGGCGTCACATTCTATATACATGTATATCGATATTTTTGTTAACAATCATATTTCCATTGGATGTGGGAAATAAGCAATAACATTTAAATGTCATTTCACATGTTTGAATATGAGTATACCTTCCATGTTACGCAATGTATCACGGAAATGAGGTGAACTAATGGAGTGAAGTAACAAGAGTATTTTTAACATTCTATGTTTCAAGAAACACAATGGACAATGGGGAAGGAATCTTGAACGAGACGATGCTTCTAGAGATGTCAGAGAAGATCAACCCGACGGTGACACCTGTCCATGCTTTCAGCGTGCATCTAGGGGTTACAAACGCACAAGGGAATAAGGAGTTGATTAAAGGCTTAAATATGCAAGATCTCAGCATGCCCTACTACAATATACTACAGCACTACATCGGAACGCACGGCACGGGGAAGGACAGCGCCCTGCAACTTCGTGTCATTCTCAGAAAAAACAGCATGGTTCCCGTGGCAGAGTTACTCGAAAAAGGTAAGAATAGAGACGTGTGCAGCTATAGGCCTGCATCCGATCGAGCGGTTCGAAGGTTATATGACATGTTAATCACTCCTAAATGAATGTAAGCCTATCAGGGATAGTTTTTCACGTTGATTCCGATTATAATAACAATCATGTTTTCAAAGAAAAAGTCATTAAAACAAGATATCAGCTTGAGAATCTATATATTCGGAACGCTCACAAAAATGTATTTGAACTTTGCGTTCTAGCCCCTAAAATGGCAAACTCTCAATAAAAAAAAAAGGGAAATTGAATTTTAAAATCCTCGCCGAAAAAGATCCGGATAGTTTGCTGTTCTTGTCTTTTGTAATGATGTCATTGATTCGCCATTTTATCAAACATACCCTATTTCGATCGTACATACCATTAACATACATGGGCACTTTTCTACAATACTGATTACCCAGACCATTACTAAGTTACTAATAAATTATCCGAATTTAAACGCGTTCTGCAAACTCTAGACTCACTGTTCGATGGATTTGTTATCGTTGACCATGATTGCTTCAGTCACAAAGTTAGGACATGTTCGGAGGTGTCCTATATTAAAAACGCTTTCATGCAACACAACTGTTGTGAATATCAAAATTACGTTATAAACATAGCTACAGACTTCCATGAAACAAGCCCTAGATCAGTTTCTTAATCTTTCTACATCTGTCTTTTAATATAACAGAGTTGAAAAAACGCAGGATCGAGTTTGATGACCAGCCTTCCAGAGCTCCAGGTAACCACAACAATTAATATTTTGTATCCAATTATAACGGGAAATTTATTAGTATAATGGCAAGTAATAACATAAGTTTTTAGAGATTTCATCATGTTTAGAATGTTAAGTTACAAAGAAAGTTGAAATAATCCAAAAAAAACAGAGGTGTTTGGCAAGTTGTACATAGTAAATGATTATGATAAATTATATTATACTGACTTGCAGTTAAATACAAACTTGCACATCAAAATTATCCAATAAACCTCTAAGCGCTTCTTCAACTCATTACACATGCTTGTAAACTTATTGGAATGTCAAGAGGGACCAAACAAAACTTAACATTATGTTTTATGAATACAAGCATACTGGAATTAATGTAACACAAACATTTAAAAGTATTTTGTTTTAACACTAATAATATATAAGGCCGGGGCCATTATCGTGTACAAAATATAAGGAGATATCCATTTTCCTAAAAAAAAGATAAAACATTGGTTATTTTGTATTGTGTTCATTTTAGGTCTTTGTTTTGGGGCTCAAAATAGTAAAAAGTATAAATAGTTAATGAAGTAAAACAACAAAACCAATGAAATATATAATTCAAAACAAAGAAATACATACAAACTTATTAAAAGAATAGAAATCATAAGAAATAAATTGGCTTTTCCGATTTGTTATCATTATTTCAAATGGTGTAAAGAATATATGTAGTGAAAACCAATATTCATTTATAACAAATATATGACTTATGGGCCAAAAAAGGCAATTTAAAACTAATGCTGCTTCTGTGATGAGACCGCGCTTGAGTCTTTAAACCTAGGTCCCGTAGCAGCGTGAATCGAATTTTCACAGATCCTGTATACATGATACCCTTGTTATTCGGTATGCTTTAAGTGTCTACAGTAAACATTCTCCAGCGCAACGTTAAGTAACAAAATATTTGTTGATGTTATATTATTTCAGGTTTACAATCCTGTTTTCTATTATTGTTGTGTCATTTTACAGTATTGGGCGGTATTGAAGGAACAGTAGCACAAGCATCATTCACGTGAGTAGCCAGGGATAACCGATAGATGTGGTAGTTAGCAAAAAGATGTGGGGGGTGGTGGACTGTACGGGGGTGATGATGTCGCACCATGACGATGATACATATCTTGCTTATTATGTGTCACAATTACATGTAAGATATATTACTCTAAGCACTTGTCTGTGTCGCTCTACTATCCATACATATCAGACTTTCTTGTATCATTCTATACTGGCCGGTCTACAAAGAAGGAAATTGAGGGAATATCCGATAGGTTACTTCAAAGAACTGCAAAGTATAAAAGATACGTATTGAATAACGTAAACAGTATGATCAAATCATCGTAGTGATTTAAATAATTTAATTTGAATGTTTCTTTCAAAACATGCAGGTCTCCTGAGCGAGTCTCTGAGAATGAGCTTCATGAGCTAGCGCAGACATTCCCTCACCCAAAGTTCCACATATTCTGCTATAATCTTGCCGGTAAGGAATTCAATGAAGCGGACTCCATATTAACTAGCTGTAATAACGACTACAATAGAGCCACACGGAAGGTCCTTGCGGATTGGAAGACCGACACTGGTGGTAAACTTGATGACCTATATGACGCATTAGGGAAAGTTGGTTCAGGTGGCATAGCGCAGAAGATGAGACTGGACCGAAATAAATAAGCCTTACCAGTCTTCAAAAGACATTAAGGCTTAGTCACATTGGGCATGTGGTGATCTCGGAATATAAGTGCAGTACATAAAAAAAGGCAGGTAGTTTCATTCACTGTAGATACCCAAGTGCCTAGCCTAGGTTATCACATCAGCTATTTCTGACGAGTATTATTCAAATGTTGTCTCATTGTTTTTTCTTTGACCACAAAAGAAAAAATGTTATCTCATAATATTGAGTTGTCAATTAGAAAATATTCCAATCATGGGCATACGAGGCGAGACGGCAGGAGGATGCGTACCCAAAAGTGTTTTCAAAGCAATATTCGGGCAAACTAATGTTATTCTCAGGCTGGCAGACTTATCATATTCGGGCAAAGCATGTTAATTTCAGGCAAAATCGTGTAATTGGGGGGGGGGGGGGGGGGGGCAGAAATTGGCCACATCGGGTCGAATAACGTAATATATATTTTGACAGAATTAAATGATTTAGAATGGCTAAGTGGTGATGACAAATATGTCTCCATACGCCCAGCCCATGATCACAATAAGGTATGATTTCCTCAAAACAGCAACACTTTCCATACAACGATAACATGCCTGCTTTTTAATGACACATTACCACATGGCGATTGCGTTTACTCTATTGATTTTGGAAATTGCATATGAATATCGAATTCAGCCAAATGTGGGATAATGTCAGAATTGTAAGAACAGTGCAACATCTTTGAATTTCATTGTATTCAAGGACTTGTCAGATTTTTTTCCTTAAATGTTTTGTTATTACATACATTTTTACAAGTAAAAAATGCATGTAATGACTTACGTTCTCAGGTAGTTTTATTGAAAATTACAACCAATAATGTCGCTGATGCTTTTAAACGTTACCTGTATTTTAAAAGTGCTGATAGTTAAAAAGTATACATTGTTTCCGTGATGAATAACAAACGTATACAATGGTTTATTATAATATTCCAGTTGTATTGTAAACTGTTATATTTCCCCTTTGTTTCCAGCTTAAGCCAGGGAGCCTGAGCACCCTCCCCCCTCCCCCAGTTTTGTTGTCTTTTGTAGGTTGTTGCTTTCTTGGGGAGGCCGGTAGTTTTGATTTGGGGGCTTTGAGTTACAATCCATTAGCTTCCGGGGGCTTCGCGTCCTAAACTCGACCCGGAGCGGCTTGTGCTTTATACGCACTCGCAGGTTGGAGTAATCTCTTGCAGAATTCCTGGGTACTTACAAGTAGATCTTACAATGTTTTATGCCGGGAAGAAATCGTGTACGTGCGAACTGATGACCGCATTGTATAGTTAAGCCTTTAATATTGGTTTAGTGTATGACCACGATATGTATTTCAGATATGCAGTGTATAAAGTAAAGTTAAAATATGAATTATAAATAGAGCTAACGGAGTCGTCTACCATTATCTGATACATGTTGTTGATAATTGCCTATATTATTGCACATACAAGTAATAAGTGATTGGTTAATGTCAAGATGGTGAAATTCCGTGCCCTATGTATGTTATAGTATAAGGAAGAATGTGTTACATATCAAGTTTTAATTAATGAGTTAGACATCCTTATTATGATTACATTGTATTTCATGATTTAACACTTTAGTATAAATTGTGTACATGTATTGGCGAGGTTTCTTTATTCAATACACTCGCAAGCATTCACTAACTGGTTTTTCATTGATTAATTCATGACTGGTCTTCAAGCAGTTTATATACGGTATATCAACTGTGTACAATTATAATATCCTATATAAATGGGAGTTTTCAGAATATATGTGTATGTTATCAATTCGATGTATCATGTATTTATAAAAAATGTACATTTTGTATAAACAGTGTATACAATACTAATTATTTTGTTAAATGTCTATTGCATTGAACACCTTTCAGGAAATTCGTCAAGTTCGTTTTCAGTAGTAGATGGGTATATCAGTCCTTTAAATAGTTATATGTTACGAAATAATGGTTGAATGTAAACTGTTCTTGTCCATGGGTTTATACGTTTTCATAACTTAGCAGTACCAGTAGGCATTGTATGCATGCATGAAGGAATGACATAATTTCCCAGTTGGATTCCGTAATGAAACATACGTAAAAACAGTTATTGTATAATGTAGACATGGAAGATACATAAAAGTATTTGTTTCTTATATTTATTTTAATTGTTGGCCGATTTGTTTTACGTGATAATTCTGACCATTCATATTGTTTATGTTTTGTTTAGTTTTCTTGTATTGTCTTATTCCTTCTTAACCGGGCTATTTGAGTTCTTCTACAGCCGGGTTGTGGAGGAGGGGAGGGGGCATTATGCGCCCTCCCCGTCAGATATCGGCAGTAATACGCCAAATCGCCGCAAAACTTTGCAAGCGTGCCAAGTGAATTGTTTAGTAGTGTTGGAAATCAGTCACTTACACATTAATGTTAATTTATGCAAATAAGGTCATGAAATTAATATCTTTGCCAAAAAAAGATATTTGGTAACATTGGTTGTTCACCTTATATCTCATATAGACCAGTCGTATCTACATGAATTATAACACACTAAACAATACATTTTAAAGAGCCTGCTTCTCCATGATTGTGTTATATTCTCTTTATTTCGTATGTGTATTATTGTGTTTAGCTTATGTATTTCACTGTAGTTGTTATGTATAAAATAAAAACAAGACCAAATAAGCAATGTTTATTATCTTTTTTTTTCATAATTGACTAAGTGGTTTTTCATTGATTATGACTGGTCTTCCAGCAGTGAATTCACGGTATACTAACTGTGTACAGTTATGGTATTTTTTTTTTTAATGCGAGTATTCAGAATGTACTTATATTAGTGTTATTAATTCGATGCATCATGTATTTATAAAAACTTTACATTTATATAGGCAGCGTATGCAATGTTCACAAGATGCAATTATTTGTAAAATGCCGTTTGCATTGGACACCTACCGGTATCAGGAAATTCGTCTAAGTTCGCTTTCAGTACAAGATGGTTATACCAAGGAGGTACTATCGAATAGTACCTCCTTGGTTATACCTGTAAATAGTTAGAAGGTGAATGTGAGCTGTTCTTGTCCATGGGGTTATATATTTTCATCGAAATCGATTTGTATTCCATATTTCAGTAGTACAATTGTGTATTGTGTATGTGTATTGTGGAGGGCCAACAGGACAAATTACATTATTTTCCCGTTGGATTTCGTAATGATACATACATGTACGTATAAACAACGTAGAAACGGTTATTTAATTGTAGACATGGATGTATTTGTTTTTTACAAACCCCTCACAAAAAGTTCCGCAATTCAAGTTTGAGCGTTTATAACTTTATATTTATCTTATTACTTGATTGCCGTTCATAAATTTGTCATCATTTGAAAGCTTGTATTCCACCTTTACATTGATATGACATTTGTTGTGAATATCTTATCATGGAAAGTGCATGACATCCAAATATGGGGTAAAGTCAAAAGAGAAATGTTGCAAAATGCATTGATATTGTCAACAGTGTACCCTTCTTTTGTTGGGATAATAAAGTGTTCTGAATGATGGTTAGTCGGTCATGCGTGAATGTCAATGGCGTATTATCATCTTCTTTGGAGGATAACATGTATGTTCATGATTTTGAGGTTGTGCAATAACATTTGTGTATGTTGTTAGGAAGATGAATCGTGTTTTATTGACTGATTGAGAAAGTATCATTATGTGTGATTTGTACACAGATTATTACAAACAGTTCCGCAATTCAAGTTTGAGCGTTCATATCTCTCTTATTACTCTATAATAGACTGTTCATAAATTGTTGGATTGGTTAGATTAGCATAATATACGTTCACTGAACGCAGGAGGTCACCCTTCAGACACCAGAAAGTTTAAATAATTTTGTATCAAAATTATGAATGGGACAATGATGCAACGGAGCGTCAAAATTTCAAAATAAAAAAAAAAAAGCTAATGACCTACTTCATTTTGTTAGTGTATATTTGCTCAAAAATGTGTTTGCATATTTTAAGTTAATTATCGGATAAATTGGGAGCCAACATGAATTCCGATTGGATATATTAATAAATATTTCAGCTGTCTCTGTAAGCATTTTGAACTAAATGTCAATGATTCTTGTACCAATAATGATGTTATATAACTGTTTTCAAATGTATGATTTTGTAATGATTACCCTCATTTGTTTCACTTACCATACACGATGCCCCTGTCACGTTTTGTCATGTATGTGTCTTTATTAGTTTTTAGTTTTGTTTGTATAGGTATATCTCGTAACTACTGTTCGGAGAACCCTGCCTCTACAAGGCCACTTGGCCTTTCTTTGGGGGTTCCTTATTTTCATTTTCTTGTATATTGCAACTGATGCTTATTATTGTATATATTTTTGTATTGCTTTTTATTGAAAATGGAAATGAATAAAATGAATTGAATTGAATTGAACGAATGTTTTGTTTCAACATTTGTGCGTTCTTGCATTGTATACTCTAATGAATATTTTGAAGTACCCTCTAAACCAGAACTTTGCATTCCATTTAATGTACCATGGACAGGGTTTACCATTCGCCCTCCCGCCTAGCAAACAGACAATCATATTGTATAACATGCGTTTTACTGTATATCAGTATTTTGTCAGCAACTGATGTGCTTGGCTGGTGTGTTTGTTTGCTATTGTAAATGATTGATTGATTGATTATCATGAATGACTTAGAATCATTCTGACATTTTGATCGGTAATGTAATGCTGTAAATGTATTAAGTTTGGCGTGTACTAGATAATTGTCTAATAAACAATTCAAATGTGTGATAAAGTAATGAAATTGTAAACCGTCTTTATCGCTTCTCAATAATTCATAGAAAATAAATAGCATTACTGCAACATCAAGTGTTACTGTGTTTATTTTGGTTGTCCCAATGAGTGTATGTAGTCTTAATTTCAGCACCTTTCGTAATAATTTGTCTTATAACCATTTCAAATTCTTCCCGGTAACTCCTGTGTCGATATCTTTTCTTTCAGACTACCCACTCTTAATTATTTTACATATTATGTGAAAGTTTGCTTTAGAAAGGTTCGTTTTAGTAATACATTCTACCCCAACTGCAACCATCTGTTTAAGGGTGCACCTGTAAAGTGTCAGAAATTGCCCAAAATTATATTTCAGACTTCAATTCTATACCAAAATCATTGTATACTTCCGAATGATGTGTAAAAGTTTCATTGAAAAAAACACTGCTTTCCTGCTTAAAAATGCGACAATTTGCGTCAGCTTTTACAACGAATTACTGTATCACGTCTATGAGGTTTATGACCGTTCATTAGCTTGAGCTGAATGATTATCAATGATAATTATCTTCATACTAAAGGGACATTTGGAAAAATCTAACCCTATTTTATTCTTCTCTTACCATAAGCTAAACAACACAGTAGAGGAGAAACGAGGAAGCTCCAAGTCATTTTCGTGGAGTTAGACCCTTTACAGGCCTCCCTTTAAGCATGTTAAGTGATGTAAGTGCATGGTAGTTAATACAAGGCTGTATACTAACACATGTCCCGTATTGTAGGGTGTAAGCAAGCTACTATGTATACCACTCCTACTCAGCGGACACATCCGAACTTGAGTTAACAATGCAACGCCATTTATATTTCAATGTCTGCAAGTCCCGCATTTCACACTGGATGTCTGTTGCAATGGAGTAATTCAAAGATCTCCATTCTTGATGTGGACATGCATGGAAGTCTCATGCAGATCACGTCCGAGATTATTTGGTATATGGCCCTTGACCAGCGAATCTCGTTATACGATAAGCAACAGTGGAAGAGATGGTTAGTATTTTCCATAGATCTTTGGTTTTGTTCTGTATTCTCCCAACGAATGATATGTACTCTCATGAGCACTGGTAATCAAATAAATCTCTCATCAAGCCAAACATGCAGGGCCTCTGTCATGGTCCATATCCCTGATACATAAAGTAGGACATTCTCTATTGACGCAGACCAAATTCAACGTATGTAGATCTTGAAATGTTGGACTGCCAAATGGGGTGCAATTTATTACATGAACTCCATGCTTGACCTGTGCGTATCATAACATCCTAGGTACTTAAAGTCATCGACTGCATACATCTGTGAGCCTTCCATGGAGATGATTAGTGGATGATCAGCATCATCGTTTACCATACTCCGTTTTATTTGGGTTGAGAAACAGACCAACCTTTGTTGAAACATTCTCTGCAGAAGTAAGCAGGTCTTGGGCTCTCTGAATAAGTATTGTTATTAAGGCAATGTCATCTACATAGTCAACGTCTCTCAAGTGCTTGTCTCTGTTACGGTTGGTTCTTTTATGTTTAACATCTAGACATTTCTCTTTCATGTTCTCCACAGACTGGTTGAAAATGGAAGAAATACGGTGCGAGTGTATCCCCTTGCAGTATACTTGCTGTTGTGTCAAATTCCTTCGAAATACGTCGTTGAATATGATCACCATGAGGGATCCTATTGAGCATCATTCAGTCGTAGAGCTTGAACGCATTAGGTGACAATATTGTGCCTCAGTAATTCGACTGAAGAGAGAGGTCTCCTTTCTTAGGCAAGGGGATGGTGACATGGTTGGACAATGGCTTTGGGATGTTGCCTATATTGGATTCATTGCAGAAGCTATTCTTGATGGAAAAGTGCGCTTTTCCAGAGACTTTCCCAAACATCACAATTCGAGCAAAGCCTATTATTATTCAGTGACCAAAAACAAATATATCATTTTTTTATTTTATTTAAACACACCCGAACTACGCCACTGAATGAAGCTAAAACATCCCCGCGCCCCTCCGCCGAACAATTCTTTGTACAACTATGTTGTATTGTTTAAGTCAAGACCCCTTGGGAAACAGTGCCAGATCTTTGGGCCTAAACCTTGTTTAGATAAACGAATTATCGAAATGCATTTATAAAATAAAACAAATCTGGCAGACCCCTCACAATATAAAATAGATATAACAATTTCGAGCAAATTCAGTCCATTGTCAGATATTATGATTATCAACTTACTTTTTGTATTGGGCCAAGCGATGGTGTTGCCAGCAGTCTGGAAACGTACATACAATTGTCTAAATACTAGATATATAGCTAAAAACTGTAAGTGATATGTGATTCAACAGACAATACCCACATGTAGTAATATTATACTGAAGAGTTGTATTATAGCTATGAGTATCCCAACATACAAGTTTATGCACAAATATGCTGTGTGGTTTCGTGTGTGATAGTCATTCAAATGAACGGGCCATTATAATACATTTTAATATAGGTGGAGATTTGTGTAAGTCGTCATGTCTCCTCTCTAATAGACCGGCAGCTCAGAGGTCTTTTGTTCATCGAAAAGCGTACTGATTGTTGAACATATTTAGAGGAGAATGTAACAAAACCAACAATATGAGTCTCCCGGGCTGTACCTGGTGGGAAAGAAGTCCTTTGCGCCTCCAAAGTTTGACCCCTGGGGATTGTCCGATGCTTCTGTTTGCGAATTTACTGTGTTCAACACGCTCGCTACGGGGAAAGCGAAATAGCGGGGACACCTATTACAAAAGAATCGCTGATGCGGATCTGCAAATTTCGGAACATTTTACTTTGCCTTTTTTTTTACAGACGAAATACACGTCGATGCATTGGGGATTATATCCATAACCTTTTGCAACTTAACAAATATGTCTTACAGATTATAGAATACATAATGATAGCACGTTTGCATATGCCAAAGGCCATATAAATACCTTTGAATGAACCCCATCACCAAAACAACATCAGACATGGCTTCCACTTACAAATGAATTACACACATTAAAACAACACCCGTGTATAAATATACAGGGATGAAAACTAAAGTAAATAGCTGAATGCAGAGGAACCATATGAGCGCATGGCATAGCGACGGGGGGGGGGGGGGGGGGGGGGTTGACAAATGTGGTGACAATAGAGAAATGTATCAATAGAGCCTTTACTCTGTGCAGTCATGTTCAGAGTGGCAGATGGTTGTCATGGGAAATCTTTTGTTCTCTTTCATCAGAACAATTTTACAGCCATCGCATCAAGGAATTTCTAATCGATGTAACAAGTAACCATTCAGTCCTTTCAATTCGATGAATACACGTCTTTCTCACTCGACCGTAGTATTGCACATACGCAAAACGCAACTGTGAACTGGTAATTAATCGTAAATTTTAATATTGTTTGTATTTAACCTCTGAGTGTCGCATGCCTTTTAACTAAAGCCACAATAATCTTAAAATCAGGGTTATTGGTATGTTCCGCAATATATGAGTTTAGATGAACGCGTTGAATAGGGTGATTAATTGTAAGCTATCAATGAAAACCTGTCAAAAGGATTGAGTCGTAAGTGGACTTGGGACTTTCGATATTGAGTTGAGAACAAATGGTATTGTTTAGGATATGTGATTCAACAGACAATACCCACATGTAGTAATATTATACTGAAGAGTTGTATTATAGCTATGAGTATCCCAACATACAAGTTCATGCACAAATATGCTGAGTGGTTTCGTGTGTGATAGTCATTCAAATGAACGGGCCATTATAATACATTTTAATATAGGTGGAGATTTGTGTAAGTCGTCATGTCGCCTCTCTAACTCTCTCCCCCACTCGCTATCACTCTGCCTTTCTCTTCCTCTCTCCCTTTATCCCATGTCATTAATTTCATGTCATTAATTGCACAACAAGTTGAAACCATAAAATCTGTCTCCGTTTGCTTTATACAACATGATAATGTGTTTATATTTTTGTTCAGAAGATGTTGGCTCTTTGGCGGCCTCGTGTATGAATCTTATCGTCGTGACGATATTTGAATACTGTCTATAACATTCCATCCGCTGATTAGCCTGAACACTATTCTTCTTCTTATTATTATTTGTATTATTCATATTATCTCACTATTATGTATATCATTGCTCTGATAGTACTTAAATGGAGTAACCGTTGTGGGCCCATATTCATTAAAGCCTTCTAGCTTAGTTTCTTGCTAAGTCTATTTGTAATAACGTGGCTATGAATTAAACACATAATACATATATTTTAGTTTGAATCTAGGGTTATACATAGAGTCCCTAGAGTTTACCTAAGGTTTATTCAGCTAACCCTATTTGGGTACCAGGAAACTGCTTGTCGCTCACTAAATCGTATCATTTACTTACACTTAGCCAGGAACTAAGCTAGTGAGCTTTTGTGAATATGGGGCCTGGTGTAGATGGCGCTGAAATTGTGTTAGCGAGGTAAAGGAAGACCAAGCTTATGGGCTGCTAAAGTACATAATTCTCATCAAAGCTTGATTTAAAAAAATTCGGTCAGAAACGACCGACACATCCACGGATGCACAAGTTAATCGAATTTTACTGATATGAAATATAATAAAAAATAATACAACACATTCGTGTAATTTATCAACGCGGCTATAAAAAACTGTTTGGGATATGTGGATTTGTGGACGTGGTGTGGCAAGATAGGTAGAGCGCGCGCTTTCTGATCTCGAGATCCCGAGTTCGAACCCTGTCCACTCCGTTTGTCCTTCAGCAAGACAATTAATCGACATTGCTGCTCTCTACCCAGGAGTATAAATGGGTACTTGGTCGGGTGTTAATTAGCCTTCGGCGCCCGTTGGGCAGCTTGAGCTAGTATGCTCCCCTGGGAGTTGAGATGGTGCACAATATAATTATGTGGGTTTAATTGTACCTGATGACCAAGGGTAATAATGCGCCTCTGAATAGGGCACCTAGATACATGGCGCTCTATCAATGCTATATATTATTATTATTATATACCTATTGAATTGTATTATTTTAGAATACACTAAACAGCACAACAACAAGTTTATGTCATTGATAAAGGTATGTGGCATGGTAGAATTATAGCTGTTTCCTGTGATAATGTACAAGCTTCAGCAAGTTAGTGTACTCTGAAAGTCAGTTTCATATAATGTTATACACATCGTACGTGGTACGTGTTATGTACACTAACTGAATACATTTTTTCCGAATACCAAGCCAATGCCAAGTCGGCAGGTCCACAGTTCAAGTTGCTACGCGACTACAACCTTTATTGCAACCAGACTATTGTCCCCTTATTGTCACAGAACCCATCAACCGTATACATACTTCTAAATTTAGACTCTGCTTTTCCCATAGACATACGCTTTTCATGTTCATGCATATACGTTGTGAAATGGGATTGATGCAATTGGGTAGGAGACACGATTTACGACCTTGAAAATGCTATATTACAAACACTAATTGAAAACAACTTGTGCAGTCTGCAGCCACCAACGCCATTATGATGGCGTAATATGAACAAAATAGCAATGTTGTTGGTGATAACATTATGTCTATTATTTGCATTTTTGTGATAAAATAATGTATATATGCATGTGTGCCACTTGTATATTTGTATTAAAAATGATAACAATGATAGTACTTTAAAACAGTAGTAATAGATGTGATAACATAAGTTTTATAATGCGCGTATTCCATCTTGTGCAAGATGCTCAATGCACAGATAAGATCATCTACACACAGCAAATAATACAAACATATACAAATATAACTTAAAACAAACCTCTGTTTTTCGATATTCTACATTATTTTACATTAAGGTATACATGTATTATAATGTAATACATGTAATATTGCTTATAGTATAATCTATTTCACGAAAAGAACGGTATCATCAGCGAAAAGGTAAATAAGGAGAATCAAAGAAGAATTGTAATATTTCAAATATCATGTACAGTGTTGTAAAGGAGAGGTAAGGCTGAACTTTAGTAACCAAAACCTGCACTGTAACATTACAAACTAATAGTTATAACTCAACTATGCTCGAAATGCATACAAACTTACACACGACTAAGTAACAAGCCTGTTATCATTCAAAAAGAGCCTTTAAAACACAAGAAGACGGTGTCTAAAAAAGTTGGTTTCAAACAATTTTCATACAAAATTATGCATGTGATGTTTTGTTGAAATAATGATAACATAGAGAGATCATCAACAACTATTAAAAAAAAAAACATTTTTTGAAAAAGTGTAAGCATTATTTTGTAAAATTTTAGAAATCATCGAATTAATCTCTGGCCCAGATTTATTCCGATCGGATATATTTATTGATATTTTAGCCGTTTATGAATCGATTTCCACAAATAAAGTTTAATCTGACATTAAACTTGTATTCTTTTTCAAAGTTGACCCTCAGTTTTTCATTATCTCGCCAAAAATACCCATTCGATATAGTGCACCACATGTTACTGTTTTCACTTTGGATTCGACCTCCACATACCTGTTTCTCCAAATTGAATAATGATGTAAACAAGTGACGTACCATGGTCCGACTGGTTTGTAGTTCATTATTTGTTTCGAATGTTAACCCTTGTCGAAGTTATTATCTTGTTTTTTACGACACCACTGATGTAAACGAAGTGAGGCATCATGATTTTAGGACTGTATGATGTATTTTCCCCCTACATCTAAATAATACAATCGGCCATTAAACTTCTACTACTACTACTACTACTACTACTACTACTACTACTACTACTACTACTACTACTACTATACTACTACTACTACTACTACTACTACTACTACTACTACTACTGCAAGTAATACTCCCCTACTACTTCTACGACTACTACTATTACAACTACTGCTACTACTACTACTACTACTACTACTACTACTACTACTACTACTACTACTATTACTACTACTACTACTACTACTACTACTACTACTACTACTACTGCTGCTACTACTACTACTACTACTACTACTACTTCTACGACTACTACTATTACAACTACTGCTGCTACTACTACTACTACTACTACTACTACTACTACTACTACTACTACTACTACTACTACTACTACCAGACTACTACTACTACTACTACTACTACTACAACTACTGCTACTACTACTAATTTTACTACTACTACTACTACTACTACTACTACTACTACTACTACTACTACTACTACTACTAATACTACTATTACTTCTACTCCTACTACTACTTTATCAATTTTATTCTTAACTATTTGTACTAATAGTAATATTTTCATGTTTGTATCAATTATCATAATACAAACGAAGCTTGAGTTGTGGGGGCGTTTGTCTCTGGACTTGTATTTATGAGATGAGTAAAATTACAATGTTGATGGTGTCTGCATTATCAATATAATGTTCTCATTTATATACGCATATGAATTTCAGGGGTAATTCCCGCCAGTGGTGACGCGCATGCGTGCATCACTATGATAGGTCAACAAGCCTGCATAGCAAACATTATATCAAGCGTTTGCCTAGCTAGCCATAACGGCATACATCTTTGCACGTGGTCTTAATATTCAGTGATCGTCATACGTCGTGTACATTTTGTCAGGTAAACGGTCGAAATAAGCGTATTTATCGTTTAATTGGACCAGAGACAAAGACCAACACTCAACAGGAAACAGAATTCGGAAGTGTGAAGATTCGAAGTGCAGACATTCATCATAGCAAGTATATACATTTCTGATTATGTTCATGTTGTTCCGCTTAATATGATGTGTGCGGGAATCAATGTAAATTATGATATTACATTACATGTACGAAGAGTCAAAGAGCAATGGTATTGATTACAATGAACTGGAATGAACGGAATATCTACTTCCAACCTTTCGTCCATAGGGCGTCGATTTTCATGAAGATACCATAATGGGTATCAAAATAATATCAGATATCTATATGGGTCAAATTTTGGAAAACTATGTTTCGCTCATATGCAATGATCATGGTCTCTGTATAATTACATGGTGTATATTTCGTCGTAAAGACATTCGAAACGTTCAACTTTATTTGATGTTGATATTATTTGTTTAATTTATAAACAGCGAAAAGGGGAAACTGGACAAAATATGTGCTAACTATGAATGCACTCACAGGGCTCACACCACAAAAAGAAACTGATCACGTGTTTCAGTTGAAAATTTTCATTTTATTTGCAATTGAATGTGCAATAATGTAAATTAAATTAAATACATATAAATACTCTGCAAGTTGGCAAGTGGGATTCAAAATAGGTATGAATTTGTTCATGCATGACTTGTAGTAGTAAATAAACACTAGCAATGCCTGTATTCCAAAAATAGCAAAATTAATGGAGGATCACATGATTTAAACGAAATGTTGATATGCATGTAACTAAAACATAAATGTAAAGCAGAGGTGTTGGGCAAGTTGTACATAGCTTTAATATGATTATGATAAATTATATTATACTGACTTGCAGTTATATACAAACTTGCACATAAAGATAATCCAATTAGAAAGAACACAGGTATAAGAATGTCGACATACTGGCACTTATTTGATACATGCTGTATCTGTAATATGTCTTCCTGGCAACTTTGAACCAAATAAACCTGTTACTATAGATGACCATAAGGAAACAATATTTTAGGAAATTTGTTGGTTAATAATTCATGAGAAGGATTTAAACCAAGTTTTATGTTGAAACGAAAGCCAAATTTATGTATTCGTAGTTAACATAAATTTTGCTTTGTTATTCGAGACAAAAAACAAACGGTAACATGTGTTTTCATTTGAACTTTCTATACAGATAAACGTCCCAAAAGGTGAAATTTGTAATGGAAAATGATGAAATGTAATGCATATCTCATTAGGTAATTGAATGGCTGGATGTTCCATTTGTGCTATTCTTTTTTAAACTGGCCTTGATATCCTTAATTGGCCGTGACATGTCATGCACGAATGATTACATCTAGACTATATCATTAGGGAAGAGGATTTGTTTTCCTTTTGACAACTTTGTATACTATTACATATTTCATCGTAAATAAATCAAACAGGCCTTGCAGAGTGTACTTTTTTTTTGTTTTGCTGTGCTGAGTATATATGTAGATATGGTACATAGTGTTCATGTTTGTCATTCACTCTTGGAACCCAATAAAATGCTGAATTGGAACAGGTTTTATACATACATACATACATACATACATACATACAGTTACTACCACTGTTTTACTTGTCACGGTCTTGAAACAGTGGCTAAATAATAGTATACAGTGGCGACATGTATATTGATATTTTTGTTAACAATAATATTTCCAATGGATGTGGGAAATAAGCAATAACATTTAAATCTCATTTCACATTTTTCACACTCATTTTTAATATGAGTATACCTTCCACGTTACGCAATGTATCACGGAAATGAGGTGAAATAATTGAGTGAAGTAACAAGATTATTTTTAACATTCTATGTTTCAAGAAACACAATGAACAATGGGGAAGGAATCTTGAACGAGACGATGCTTCTTGAGATGTCAGAGATGGTCAACCCGACGGTGACACCTGTCCATGCTTTCAGCGTGCATCTAGGCGTTACAAACGCACAAGGGAATAAGGAGTTGATTAAAGGCTTACATTTGCAAGATCTCAGCGTTCCCTACTACAATATACTACAGCACTACATCGGAACGCACGGCACGGGGAAGGACAGCGCCCTGCAACTTCGTGTCATTCTCAGAAAAAACAGCATGGTACCCGTGGCAGAGTTACTCGAAAAAGGTAAGAATAGAGACGCGTGCAGCTATAGGCCTGCATCCGATCGAGCGGTTCGAAGGTTATATGACATGTTAATCACTCCTAAATGAATGTAAGCCTATCAGGGATAGTTTTTCACGTTGATTCCGATTATAATAACAATCATGTTTTCAAAGAAAAAGTCATTAAAACAAGATATCAGCTTGAGAATCTATATATTCGGAACGCTCACAAAAATGTATTTGAACTTTGCGTTCTAGCCCCTAAAATGGCAACTCTCAATCAAAAAAAAAGGAAATTGAATTTTAAAATCCTCGCCGAAAAAGATCCGGATAGTTTGCTGTTCTTGTCTTTTTTAATGATGTCATTGATTCGCCATTTTATCAAACATACCCTATTTCGATCGTACATACCATTAACATACATGGGCACTTTTCTACAATACTGATTACCCAGACCATTACTAAGTTACTAATAAATTATCCGAATTTAAACGCGTTCTGCAAACTCTAGACTCACTGTTCGATGGATTTGTTATCGTTGACCATGATTGCTTCAGTCACAAAGTTATGACATGTTCCGAGGCGTCCTATATTCAAAACTATATTCACAACTGTTGTGAATATCAAAATTACGTTATAAACATAGCTACAGACTTCCATGAAACAAGCCCTAGATCAGTTTCTTAATCTTTCTACATCTGTCTTTTAATATAACAGAGTTGAAGAAACGCAGGATCGAGTTTGATGACCAGCCTTCCAGAGCTCCAGGTAACCACAACAATTAATATTTTGTATCCAATTATAACGGGAAATTTATTAGTATAATGGCAAGTAATAACATAAGTTTTTAGAGATTTCATCATGTTTAGAATGTTAAGTTACAAAGAAAGTTGAAATAATCCAAAAAAACAGAGGTGTTTGGCAAGTTGTACATAGTTAATGATTATGATAAATTGTATTAGACTGACTTGCAGTTAAATACAAAGTTGCACATCAAAATTATCCAATAAACCTCTAAGCGCTTCTCAACTCATTACACATGCTTGTAAACTTTATTGGAATGGCAAGAGGGACCAAACAAAACTTAACATTATGTTATATGAATACAAGCATGCTGGAATTAATGTTACACAAAAATTGTTCTAACAAAATAAAAAAAAAGTTAAAAAACGAAGAAATACATAAGAACTTATTAAAGCAATAGAAATCATAAGAAATAACTTGGCTCTTCCAAATTGTTATCATTATTTCAAATGGTGTTAAGAATATTTGTAGTGAAAACCAATGTTTAATTATAACAAATATATGACTTATGGGCCAAAATCAGAATTCATGACCTAATTTGCATCAACTACCGTATATAAACCCCTCAAAAAAAGTTCGGAAACTCAAGTTTGATCGACCATATCTCTCATATTTCTTAATAAGCATATTCGAAATTGGTATCACAATAAGGCCTCATTATATACCTTTCAGACCGTGCATTATGTGTAGTGATTATGCAATTCGGGCGATTGCAGTAGCCCAGAGAATAGGGGCAGGCAGGAAGTGAAATGTCGCAAAATGGCTCAATGCATTTAATTTACTAGTGCATGACTGTGCTGACCAGTTTTTTAAAAGTTAACTTTCTATTGAATACTGCCACCCTTTCCATTCATCAAAATCATTGGAATTTGATACCATTTTAATGGGAATCATCTCTTCATTACAATGGCATATTAATCGTAAGGATTATGAAAATGGGGTGTGTGCAGCGAACCGGAATATGGAGATGGGTCGAGTGTGAAATCAAACAAAAAGATATGGAGTTGACACAAAATCAGAGCGTTGCATTTTGTTCGAGCATTTGGGAGGATTTTTTAGCATTTCAAATAAAATATTCATGATTCAAATTGATATCCACGGAAAGCCCAACAACTCTTCAGTATGAAAATGTATACATTTATAATGATTTTAGTAAAGGGCGGCTGCAGGGAGATGAATGTGGGGGAGCCTCAAAAGTGACCCATTTCAAAACGCTCTGATTTCAAGGCACAACTGAGTCACTATTCATGCGTTTTCAATTGAATTCTTCTCATTCATGGCCCTCATTCATCTCCCTGCAGCCGCCCTTTACAAAAATCATGATAAATGTCACATTTTCATACAGAAGAGTTGTTGGGCTTTCCGTTGATATCAATTTGAATCATGAATATTTCATTTGAAATGCTAAGCAATCCACCCAAAAGCTCGAAAAAAAATGCAACGCTCTGATTTTTTGTCAACTCCATATTTTGTGTCTGATTTCACACTCGACCCATCTCCATATTCCGGTTTGCTGCGCACAACCCATTTGCCTCATCATTACGATCAATATGCCATCATAATGAAAAGATAATTTCCATTAAAATGGTATCAAATTCCAATAATTTTGATGAATGGAAAGGGTGGCATTATTCAATAGAAAGTTAACTTTCAAAAAACTGGTCAGCACAGTCATGCACTCGTAAATTAATTGCATTGAGCCATTTTGCGACATTTCACTTCCTGCCTCCCCCTATTCTCTGGGCTACTGCAATCGCCCCAATTGCATAATCACTACACATAATGCACCGTTTGAAAGGTATATAATGAGGCTTTATTGTGACACCAATTTCGAATATGCTAATTACAAAATATGAGAGATATGATCGATCAAACTTGAGTTTCCGAACTTTTTTTGAGGGGTTTATAAAAAAAAAATAGTAAAAACAAAATCGGGCGTTTCAAGGCTGGGATCTTAAAGGAAGTGGGGCATAATGCCCCCCCCCCCCCCCACCCTGGCCATAGAAAGACCTTAAATAGCCCGGCCTTTTGGGGGTTAAGCAATGAAAAGGCAATTAAAAAAAATAATGCTGCTTCTCTGATTGATAAGACCGCGCTTGAATCTGTCAACCTAGGTCCCGTAGCATCGTAAATCGAATTTTCACAGATCCTGTACATGACACCCTTGTTATTCGGTATGCTTGAAGTGTCTACAGAAAAAATTCTCCAGCACAACGTTAAGTAACAAAATATGTGTTGATGTTATATTCTTTCAGGTTTATAATCCTGTTTTGTATTTTTGTTGTGTCATTTTACAGAATTTGACGGTCGCGAAGTAACAGGAGCACAAGGCCCATCATCCATGTGAGTAGCAAGAGATGTGATAGAGACCAAAAAGGTGGGGGGGGGGGGGGGTGATGATGTCGCACCATGACGATTATACATTTCTTGTTTTATATTATGTCTCATAATTACATGTAACATGCACTGCTCTAAGCACTTGACTGTGTCCCTCTGTTACCCATGTATATCAGACTTTCTTGTATCAATCTACACAGGTCTTCAAAGAATGAAACGGAGGGAATCTCCGATAAGTTACTGCGGAGAATTGCAAGAGACATCGGAGGAGCCAATCCGAGGCTCACGGATTTGGGTATGGAGCTAGAATTCAAACACCCGGAGATCGAACAATTTAAACAATCAAACAGAATTAGTGGTCAGGTGACGGTAGACGGAACAAGTTCGATGCTGTTTGAATGGAGGGACAAAACATTACAGAAGGACCAATGTCGTATCCTGAGAGAGGCACTGGGGGAAGTTGATCTTGTCACGATCGCATCGAAGCATTTACCAAATTAAAATGTAATGTGGCAATCAGTCGATACTAACTATGACTGCCAATGTCAGGGGCTGTAATATACGTAATGATAGGTGAACTTATTTGTCTGACATTTTTTTCCCAGATTTCTGCATAAATGACTTGGTTGATATGTTTTCTACTAAAATTGAGCGGGAAAACCTATATAACATTATTTCAAGATGAATAGAACTATCAGCCCATTCGAAAATGTGTTCGCTAAACCTAAAATTGTATTATATTTACATATCTGTTACAATATCAATATAACAATATAAAATGCATCATTCTAACTATCCATTGTGAGGGAATTATCCCCAAATATGTTAAAGGAACTTAGTAACATTGTCTAAATCATCAACACTTACTTGGAGTTCTAGTGGTTGCCTCATACCTTGTCATATCCATATTAACGATAAAAGCACGGGACAAGGTTTTTTTATTTTTTTTTCCATTTCGTTCAAAAGATATTTACTATTGCGGTGTTCAGGTGTTAAACTGTCTACGGGTCCTACGGGATAATTTAAGTGCAACGAGTTAGTGAATATCACTTTGCATTTTGCTAATTTCTTGGCCAAAGAACACCAAATTAACGTGAATTCTTTACACATTACTTTGAGGCCATCAGATCACACCAAATGTGTATCATTTAATGAATCACTCATCACTTTTTGCACTTGTCAGCAAATTTACTAGATCCCTTTAATCTTACATATTTCATAGATTTATATTTGTTATTGTACAACATGATGCTATAAAAGGTCAAGTCGGGTCACATCGCTGACGAAGGCTGTAGATGACAGCCGAAAATTTCGGAGGTAAATATTTGTATTGTGATCAAAAGTTTAAAATAGATTTCATATGATGCTATATTGTATGTATTTCAACCCCCTTAGTATTCTTCTTGCGCACCTATACTCCAGGCCTTATGAGCCTTATTACATGTATTTGAAGAGTTCGTTTCCAATAGGTTAGGTCCACTTTTGTAAGTTTTGAGAACAGAGGGTTTTTTTATTTCTCATAGTTAGCAATGTTGAGAGGATATACAATGCTATTACATGAAAGAGCATCATAATAGGATTGTAAAATAACTCTTTAAAATAGTCCCAGCACCTTCTGTTTTTTTGTTATTAATTTTTTTTTCTTTTTTCTTTTTTACCTAACCTTTTTTGGAAACAAACTGTGTTGGACCTAACCTCTTTTGAAAAAAAAAAAAAACTGAATTTTCTTTGTAAATTTTAACAACTTTTCAGTATGAATTTCAGTTTTCTGTTAGCTTTACCGGATAGAGCTGCTCCAGATCTATTAATTAAGCTTTAAAAATGAATTTTGATGGAAAATGGTCCTAACCTCTTTTGGAAACGAGCTCTTCATATGCATATTGCATGTTTTGTTTTATTGTTATATTTTCGCTAAATGATTTCCTCATATATGCAAACACATGTCAACAAGTATGGGAACAGTGGGTCGTTATATTCCCCAGTTTTAACACAAAAGTATGTTGAAGCTTTCTATACTATGATGTATTTACAACTAGCAGTTGTATCGTAAGAATAGTGGTTATATTTCGAATTGTCATCAACTAGATTAAATTTTGTTGTTTTAATTTTAAATGATAGGAAAATATGTTCGTGTTATTATAAATGATAGTATAGTTATCTGTGTTAATTTTGATGGTGTATTGTCAATACATGTAAACAAACACATTTACAATGTTATAATAATATGTATTTATTCTTTAATGTAATTGTAATATTCAATTTTTAAAAGGTTGTTTTCCATTATCAAGGCAACATGCATTTGATTGTTTTTTGTTATCGTTTCGGTTTTCCAAACAATATTGTTATATTGTCAATAAATTTAAATAAATTTACAATTTAACTAAATGTGCTGTGTCTGGTGTTTATATATGATTTTGTTCATTATTAAGTGTTTACTGCATGGTTAAACCAATTGTATACTGTCATTTGAATACGTGTATATTTGCAATTTAAGTGCGAAGTTCAAGTATTTAGTTTCATATGTCTGGTACAGTTAATTAGTCTAAACCTGCAGACGCACAAGATGTGCACATGGATACAATGGTAAATCTTTATCCGTAGCGTATTTTGGTGGGCATTGTGAACATTATCATTAGTGGGAATGTACAAATTGACTGGGTTCAAAGGGGCATTATGTCAAATTGTTTCTTATTGCAAGTATTGGTTGCGCGATCCGGGCAACCTCTTCCCAATATGCTTGCCCGGATTTCCGGGGGGGGGGGGGGGGGGCACTCGAATTATTTCTTAACGGGGGTGTGCCGCACGGAACTCTGAAATGGGGGTCTTAAGCAAGAGCTGGCTACAAGCAAAGAATATAGGGTCTTTGGAGTTACAAAAACCCTGAAACGGGGGGGGGGGGGGGGGGTCTAAGGAGCAGACTAAAACTACTTAAGAATACATACTACATATATAGACTTGGAGCTATCAAAGACCTACGGAAACCCTCAAAAGGGCTCAAATGGTTGTCCAAGGAGCTGACTAGAAGAAGAATAATGGACTTGGCGCTACTCAACTACCTAGCCAAGTCATTCCGGGGGTCAATTATATGGAGCGGCAATTTTAGAAAATCTGGTATCTTTAGAGCGGCAATCGGGTATGAAAACGGGGTTCTTTTAAGCGGCACATAGTATACCCGTCTTACATTAAACATGAGTCCTCCCCCCCCCCCCCCCCCGGGCCCAGATTACGAATTTCACTTGACCTTGGTATTCAGCATGTCCAGGCAAAAAATGTGTATCCTTCCTCTATACCCACCCGTAAACACAATTCTGCGACATATCATCTCACAAATATAGTAATATGAAGGCACAAATTACAATCTTGAAAACATAACAGATTCCTTTGTAATACATAAGTTATAGGATTACTAACACTATCATGTACATTTGATGGAGAAAATTACATTTCAGTCCTATTTTGCTCTGCTTTTCAAGCAGCTTAAAGGGACTTAAAGAGACCCCGTTTGCAGTGAAAAAAAGGACGGGCCGAGACGCGTCTCGGCCCGGCCTTTTTTTCACTGTAAACGCTCAAAAGGCCAAATGCGGGGCCAAGGTGGCCGCGCATTTGGCCCCGCAACGGCTCTGGAGGTAGTCTCGGCCGCGGCCGAGACGCGTCTCGGCCCCGCTTTTTCTCACTGTAAACGCACGCAGGGCCAAATGCGGTACCAAATTGGGAAAACAATTCATTGCAAATAACGCGCCTTTGTTCTGTGACCCCGGCGTGCCTCCAAAATAATGGTTTGTTTACTGTGTTTGTTTACATGCAGAGCGCCACTACGACAAGATATTGAAAGGGCGGCCGGGCCCCGCCACTGTAAACGCACCAAAATTGGGGGGCCGAGTACCGCAATTTAAGCAGAGCCGAGACGCGTCTCGGCCCGGCCCTGCACTGTAAACGGGGTCTTAGTAACATTGTCCGAATCCTCAAAATCCAATTGAAATTCTAGCGGTTCCCTCATACCTTCTTGTATTCTTATTAACAAAACAAGCATGCACAGGTTTCGGTTTTTCAAATTTCCCTTTCGTTAAAAAGATATTTATGATTGAAGTGTTCAGATGTCATGATCCAACGGATCGTCAGAACCGTGTACAAAGTGAGTGCAATAAGTTAGTGAATGTCGCTTTGCATTTTTGCTCATTACTCGGCCATATAAAGTCCATTTAACTTGATATTTTCACACAACACCCAGTGGACATATTATATAACACCGAATTAATATACATTGTACCAACCACTCGTCACTTTTTGCAAAGTTACTAGATCCCTTTAATTGTATGAATGAGCAACGTTACAAACTGGGAAACCTTTGTATTGAACATATTGCGGCATCATACATTTTAACTGATCAGTATTCCTGTTTTCATTACGTTCATATTGTCCTTTGTTCTATTTTTAGTGATGATAAATAGTTAATTGTTTGCGGATTTGGAGAACCGGTCATCCCCGGCCATGTACTTAGCAGTTAAAAATATGTACTTAGTTTTAAAAATATGTACTTAGCAGTTAAAAATATGTACTTTGTTTAAAAATATGTACTTAGCAGTTACCTGCATCATTACATTACAAACTAATAGTTATGACTCAACCATGATCAAAAGGAATTCAAAATTACAAATGACTAAGTAAAAAGCCTGTTATCCTTCAAAAATAGCCGTTAAAACTCAAGAGGGCGCTTTCTAAACACTCATCGCTTTCAACCATTTAAAATAAAACATTGTGCATGTGGTGTTTTGTTGAAATAGTGATTAGATAATCAACAAAGAGGAAGCATTTTTAAAATTTGTTAATGGCTGTTTCAAAATTATCGAAACATTTTGGGGCCCCACATTTCTTACAAATGGTTGTTTATGGATATTTCAGCCATTTCTGAACCAAATTTGATCAAATAAAGTTTATTCTGTCATTCAAATGGTATGCTCTTTCGAATTTGACACTCAGTTTTTCATTATCTCAAAAAAAATTATTTTGTGTAGCGCCTAAACTCAACTATCCCTTTAACTGCTCGAAAATGACATGTATTGTCTGAATTTTAGTGCAAATTGCCTCTTACAAATTGACACGTTTTGCCAAAATGTGGGTAATTTTGTCTGAATGATACTTATGATATCTTCGGCCACATCGAAACCCGATAATCTATTCATGTACAGGGGTCTAAATAATACGAAACGGGATACTTCCATATCAATGGAACACGAGAACTTAGCCTAACTGGATGAGAAATCTTTTAGCGGGAAAATTACACCGAAATCATACATTTAAACATGGCAGTTTAGAAAGTCAATGTTTGGTTCCAACACTTGTCCAATTTCAACCAAATATGAACAATTGTGTCTTTGTAAAGCATTTATCTGTAATAGTTTCTCTCTTTTATGTTACCACACGAGAGATACCAGCCTTTGTGAAATAAATGGATATATAACAATGCATATACATAAAGCAGTATGGAAAAACTACACAATGAATTGATGACACATCATTTTAAAAATGAAGGAAAATGTTTCAAGGTGATATTTCAGCTAGGATACAACAATACACCTCTTTCCACATAGTCGTACTATAGTATAAATCATAATTTTCACAAACTGCATGCATCTTGCGGAAGATAATGCTACTTAAGTAGTTAACAACAGCATGAATACATAATTGTGCATCACTGATAGTCAGTATTATAATGAGGTGATTAAAGAAGCATTGATAACAGGCTAAAAAAAGGTAACAACAATATAATTATAAACGATCACTGTTTTATTTTCCCTTTGGCACTATCCGGTGCTTCTTAACCATGTTAACGTCTCTTCTCACGATTCTTTTCTCAACGTGCGATTTACCTTGCACTGCGTCCGCAGTTTCCTTAGTTTTGTCTGATTTATCCGCTTTCTCCGTTTGAGGCAGTCCAGACTCTACTTTATTTGATGAATCTAATTTGTCTTGAGTAGGGACTTTGTCTGGAGTATCTACTGTCAAAGTATGGTCTCGAGTATCAACGTTGCCATAAAGATTAATATCTCTTTTGGCTCCCTCTACATCATCTCCTTTAGCCTTGTCTGCAGTATCAGCTTCATCTGCTGCAGCAGCTGCCGGCGGCTTCGGCTTTTTACGCACGTGCTTTCGTATAACCCGATAGCGCTTCCCATTCTTGACGATATACTCGGGCGCCTTCGGTTTTTGTCCGTTCTTCAGGGCGTCGGCGTATTTGAGAAAGTAAGGCGTGTCGGCGATCTGCGCCGTGGTATTGGCGATGGTCGCCTTCCATGACGGGTAGTGGAAAGTGATGTCGTAGACGAGTGACCATCGCGCCATCATCGCTCGCTCCGTCAGGAACCTGTGTCCGTTCGATAAGTCCTCTTCGTTCTTCAAGATGTAGCTGCACTCGGTCCGTGCCGTTGGCTCGTAGTAGTGGTAGGGGACGTGGGACTTTGGATGTAGCCTGCATAAGGATTTCGAAATGAATCAACAACGACATGACTTATGACGATCTGTTTTATGTTTCATCATCCGGAAAATTGTTCCCCTTTTTTTAAAGTTTTTTTTCCATCAATTTTTGTTAAATGAAAGTAATTATCGTCATTGATACATTTTACCAGGAAATTGAATGGGCGCTTGTTACCATTATTAGATATACATAATACAGATTGTGATAACGAGCGATAGGGTACCGGTCGATGTGTGACACCACCGTTGTTAGTTATACCGTGTGCTTTCGTTCTAAAGAAAGATAGACAAGCCAGATTCTGAGATGCTGAGAATGCAATTATTGTCCGGCTCTATTCCACCACCAAAACCCGCATGGAACCTTTTTCATGATATATACTAACAATAACGCAACATCATAACTTCGACAGTGTACATGGTGTATCACTTGATCAAGATCAATTCCATTATCTGTTTTTGAAATACAAGTATCATAACTTGTGTATATTCAAAGAATGAACAAGTCATTGATACTTCAAAATTCAATCCTGTGTACGTAAAGGGACCATCGTGACAAAGAGAAAAAACACAGTGACCAAGAAAGGTGACTTAATCAGGATGGCCCCCAAAACGGAACGAGGCACATTCCCAAATATAGTAGCCAAATGATTATGTCCATCTGGTGTATTTTCCAAGTAAAAACTATACCAAGAACAGTGATTTTGGTCGTGCAAGTTTTGTTTTAGGGCGCTGTTTATGAGTAAGACCATGTCGGGTTCCCATTTGTGTCAATTTTCCCAAGTCAGTGCTTGATGAATCGCATGTACTGCCCGTCATAGTATCGAACAACGGGCAACACGCACGCCAATATTAGTGTGCTTTCATCTGTGTACCGAGAGAATGGACATAGTTGTTCGATGCTATGACGGGCATGGAGTGCGATTTATCAGACACTGACTTAGCAAAAGTTGACAGAAATGGGAGCCTGACATGGTCTCACCTATATGAGGTCCTAAAGCAAAAACTACTCGTCAAAATTAATGTTCGTAGCATCATATTTCTTTGGGAAAGATGTCCTATCCCATGAACCTATTAACCATGTTGTGTTATTATGGCAAGCACCGTGTTCCGTTGTTTGGTCCACCCTTTATAGACCATAACCAGTTGATAACAGGATTCTCTATGCAGGGGAACACTTTCAGGGTCACTGTTATAGGCAAGTCGGCTGCTATAGACAGGTGGCCATTAATATAGGTTTGACTTTATTATGTACAATTGTGCACTTACTTGCAGAAATCCAAGTTGGCCAGTCCGTAAACTCTGACGTCGTCACAGATATCAAGAGCGAACAGCATGGACACAAACCCAGTACTGAACCAGGTGTTCATCTCAGACCTATTTACGGGGGGAAATATTTTAAAAAGATATAAAATCAGTAGATCAGGTAGATGGAGTACTGCTAGTAGCATGTCTTATATTGAGAAGATGTTATTTTGATTAAGTTTCAATAAACAATATGATCTGATAAATTCTATACTAGATCATGGTCCCAGTGAACGATATACAATCGATGTTAATTTACAATTGCTTGTAAAAGTCAGAAACTTTGCGCTTTTTAGCTAATCAGATTCGCACATTTAGAACATTAAGTCCCGAGACGTTGTCTTCACGAAATAACATTTCATATCCAAAGGGAACATTCCATAATTGTTCAAACTTGACAGTCAGTTTTTTATTATCTCACAAATTTTTTGTTTGTGAAGTGCCTCATATACCAAAACTCAACTATCCCTTTAACATCTGTTATATTATATTAACAAAGTAATACACCCTTATGATGTCATCCTATCTGAGCTCAATGGTGGCTTTTTTAAGAGATAAGTTGAAAAGTCATTGTGACGTCAAAATACAATCTATCGTGCAGGGCGCGCAATGTAATTTAATACTTCCGTGAAATATAACAAAATATTATGGCAATCACGTGACTGTGTTGAGCCAATCAATGACTCGTATTTTACTAAATCATACAATATAATATTATATTCAGCATCAATTACCTGGAATGACCCGTCTCAAACTTGAACCTCTCTTCTAATTCGTCGTACTTCTCTTTGGTCTGGAAGACAAAGTCGACGTGCGGATAATTCTTCTTGAAGCCCCGAGCGAGATTGACGATGCTGTGAGTGGTCATGTTGATCTTCTCCGAGTACAACCACGGCACCACGATGTACCTCGCTCTCGTCCTCGCGTGGTAGAGAATCTCCGATCGCAGGCTCTCTTCAAGCTGTAGACCACGAGGGAGGTTGACATGGCCGATGATTCGGACGTCGGTGCGCTCGCCGACGTCCTCCTCCCACCCCGTAACAGGAGCGGTGTTCATCCGCAGGACGCAGTCAGACATTTCGATGTCGACTCCGGCCCCGGACTCGTGCAGCTGACCAGAGCTCGATACCAGCGAACACCGCCGACATCGTCTCGTAAAAGGCTAGTTGAAAAACAATAGTGAAGACATCCAACAAAAGATAATAAGAACCGTATCTAAATATGGGGTGGGGGTGGTTCAGGGTTGTGTGCGGCATGAACCCTTCGTCCCCATTGAGTCTTCGTCCCTTACTGTCCCTTTTCTCAATCTGGGAAGTTACAAAACATAACATACACTGAACAAAGAACATAGGGGTCTGCCTGAAATCGAACCCAAAACCTTCGGATTGCTAAACCGGTTTTCTAACCACTGAGCCACAATGCACAATGCAACGTGCTAACGTTTCAATTGTCGGAACACACCGCCCTCCCACTTCCATGGAAATCCTGTCGCCCTCTTGTGATTATAATTGTTTAGTCATCTGACCTCTATGGTTGACTTAAAGGGGACCACCGGGCAAATAACAACACATTACTACATGTTTTGGTACTGTTTTGTGATATCAAATAGATACCTAACATTTTGCAAAGGGTTGAGTAATTCATAAACAAAGCAATTAATTTCCACCACTTACGGAACCACTACTATTTCCTGGTTCCTGGTTTGCGAGTGCGCCAATTCTACTCACGCGTACGTTTGTAGGCAATATAATTCCGAGCGATTTGCTTGCTGCACCCGCGGTAGTCTACACAATTCAGAACGCATAAACGCATGCTTTAGAATGGTGATGCGATTTCCAATTATATATTTTTTTTCTGCAAACATATTTTTGTGAACTTGTTGATGGAATGGAATACTAAAGATGTTACCTTTCTATTATACAAATATTAGTTTTGGGTGGTGGTACCCTTTAAGTATTTTCCCTTTATGAAATCAGATCTATTGATTTGTTCCTAAACATGCTAAAATGTGTAAACAAAAACTTGACTTCTTGCCAACTTTATTTTCATTGTAGACCAATTGGTGGATGTGTTGATGGGTGCATACAGGTAAACCTGTCTAAACAACTTGGTTAGAATACTTGATTATTACCATTTTAATCTGACTATTACATGGTCAAACGATATAAAAGTTTATCATTAGTGGAAAACTTTTGTGCACTATATTTTCTACTGTGGCGCGACCTACCGAATGTCGGCTTCCGATACATAGTTTGTTTTATTGTATATATATAGTAAAGTAACTTCCGAAAAAAGGTTTAGGACTTGGTAAAGCGAATACAGCAGATGTCATATTTTGTTATTATGCCGCCAGGACCAATTTTTAGCTACTTATGTACTTGATTAATTGATAAATTAACATTGAATAGACGAGTGTCAATAGTACATTCTGTACAATACTAGCGCAGCAATACAACACAAAGAAGCAGCAATAGTGGACTATAATTACAATTATTGTCTTGCTGAAGGACAAACGCAATGAACAGTACACTGGATTCGATACGGGATCCCACTCATTTCAGAGGCACAAACGTGCTCCACCATTAACGTCAACAAAATACTAGTATTCCAAACACGTATTAGAGAAGTTTAATACATCCAACCTGTTATTATGTTATGAGGATGGACAATTTTATCATCATGGATTTGTTATTCAGTTTAAATTAATCCAACACAAACCACACCGATTCAAGTATAAAGTCGGTCTATGCATGTTTTACCTGGTCCGAGTCTAGCAGGAAGTACCCGGGGATGATGGACGAGTAATTGACGGTGGGTTACCGGCGAGTCGTCTCGAGGTAGGGGATAGTGGTTACGGTCACGTGACTGTCCTTGGGAAGATGTATCTGAGGGGGTCGTTGATCCAACTTCGACGGGACTTAGCGCCGACGTCGAGCTGCCTCGGGCTCGTTTCATTTTGCTTGGCGACCATGAACAGCAGGAGAGCTGTGGTCAGGACGGTGTAGATACAGGCAAGACCGACAATGCACGTCTTTATCTGCGTAGAAATTAAACAATAGGCATTTCGTGAGAAAAATATTGATAATTAGTTCTATATCTATATTTCACACAAATCAAGTTGTAATCTGAGTTTAGTTAGGCCTACTTATAACCTAATAACTGATGTCTAATTATTATGTTTTCAGTACCTGTAATATCATGACCTACTATGGCATAGCGTGTCAGACTTAGGGGGGGGGGGGGGGGGGGGGGGGTCGGGGGTTTATATTATACAAATAGTGCATGGTTTGGAGTTGAATATACCAGAATAGACACTGATACATTTTGAATTTCTCGAGTGCATTTAATATTGCATCGAGGCCGCAGGCCGAGTGCAATATATTTGCAAGAGTAATATTTTGTGAATTTTGTATACTGAAATCCCGGCTTTGATTCAGGTTAAAGGAGCGTCGAGTATTGGTATTTTCCGAAGTGCCCCCCCCCCCCAAAAAAAAAATAATAATAATAATAATAATTGTAACGGATTTGGTTGATTTCAATTCCATGTGAAAGATCATCGAAAAAAACATGGGAAATAATAATAATTCCCATTCAGATGCTCTATTGTTGTGAAATTTGCTTTCAAAATATTATATAAAAGTGATTGACGTCCGGCTATCACTTTTGACTCTTACTCTAGAGCGCGCTAGCGTTCTATAGGTCCTCTTAATATGGGACTGAAAATGAATATTGTTTGTGCACGCTAATTGTGCTTAAAACTATACATATGATACGGTACTTACCACTGATTCATTCTCCAATATCTGATCCAACTATCGGGTGAATTAAAATTATGATTTTCCCCTCCATTCCGCTAAAAATCACTGATTTATGCGCCTCCTCGACTTCTCTCCGTGTGTTAGTGTGACTCCGAACAGATTTTGAACGAAAGATGATCGCGATGGCCGCCGATGCGAACGGCGAACGGCGCTTGCGATACACATTGTATATGTATGCGCGGTAATAGTTACTGCGCAAAATTCATATTCACACACGGAGAGAAGTCGGAGGCGCATATAAATCACTGATTTTAGCGGAATGGAGGGAAAAATCATAATTTTAATCCACCCGATAGTTGGATCACATATTGGAGAGTGAATCGGTGGTAAGTACCGTATCATATGTATAGTTTTAAGCACAATTAGCGTGCACAAACAATATTCATTTTCAGTCCCGTATTAGGAGGACCTAGAACGCTAGCGCTTCGCGCTAGCGTTCTCTAAATCTGATTGCCGGTGACAATCACTTTTATATAATATTTTGAAAGCAAATTTCACAACAAAGAGCATTTGAATGGGAATTATTATTATTTCCCATGGTTTTGTAATGATCTTTCACATGGAATTGAAATCAACCAAATCAGTTACAATTAATAATTTTTTTTTTTTTTTTTGGGGGGGGGGGGCACTTCGGAAAATACCAATACTCAACGCTCCCTTTA
>JBAMJV010002205.1:0-28799 GCA_037951105.1 Echinarachnius parma | reverse complement strand
GGGGGACACCCCCTCCCACACCCTCCCCCACTCAGTCGCTTCGCTCCTTCGGGCTTGGTCGCTTCACTCCCTTGCACAAATTTGTTAAGCCCCCCCAAAAGTTTTGGCTCATTACGCCACCGACATTTAGGGCTGCTATAATACATAAACTCACCGATATCGTGTGTCGCTATACATGTCATTCTATAATTACGGCGAATTGTGAGATTTCCCACAATTTTCCATGCCTCTTCTTCGGTCTTTCGCGGTAACTTTTTGTTCAAACTGCAACAAAAAAAAATATAATGTGCATCCGTAATGCGCGAACACTTTTTCAGAAACTATAACTTGGCGCGCCCCAAGTTCTGTATAGCAGCTTTGCGGCGCGCGCGCTGTACCGTACCTAGCTGCCTAAGTTTCTGAAAAAGTGTTCGCGCATACGGATGCACGTTATATATTTTTTTTTTTTGCAGTTTGAACAAAAAGTACCGCGAAAGACCGAAGAAGAGGCATGGAAAATTGTGGGAAAATCTCACAATTCGCCGTAATTATAGAATGACATGTATAGCGACACACGATATCGGTGAGTTTAAAGTATTATAGCAGCCCTAAATGTATTGATAGGGCTACAAATGTCGCTCAAAGTGTGAAAATGTGGTGTTTTATGTGCAAAAAAAAAAGATTTTCCGTAAGTAACTTTTACTGCGGAGCTACGGTGTTTCTTACTGCGCAAGGCACAGTGTATCAGTAGCGTCTATCGCTAGAATGCCGACAGTGAAAATACCAATAATAATGTCAAAAAGGCCATGAAAGCGATAGATTTGTCGATCTATGCCAGGCCTAACCTAACCAGGCGCCGTACGTAGTACGGCGCCTGGCATACTGAGGTGTGTATACCGTGATGGTAACACTTTATAGGCTTTAACGGCAAACACACTTATAAAAAAAAAACACAATATCATACTTTAAATAACATATCTCGGTTCATACTTACGAATTATGTTATGCATGGGCATCAATGATCCAAATCGTAACATGTCTGATGCTCCATTCGTTTTATTTATACTGAAATTTACTATAAAACTGGCAAAATTACAGAAGTGACGAAAATGGTTTCCGAATTTGTTCGCTGCATGCAATATCAGGTAATCAAAAACTTGTCGGCAATGTAATGCATGCTGCAGCAACCGATCGCACCCGCGCATGCGCTATGCATTGCCGACGAGGTTTTCGGTCACCTGACATTGCATGCAGCGAACAAAGACGAAGGAAATAACAGTCATCATCATCATCATCATCAATTTGAGGTAAGTTATCATTCTTTTGCAACAAATTAAATAGCAAGCAAGGTAGGTTGAAGCACATCTACTAGTAAATAGGTCCAGTGAACTGGACCATTTACACGCAACATATAGGAACTCGTGTACATGCATCATGTACCTGCCCGACATTATCGGTGTCAACTCATTCATTCCACATTCATAACACATTGTATACAAACACTGCTGTACACGACATATTAAGTCGTGTTTTCATTTAGCATTCGCTGCATTGCAATGGTTAAATTACTTACAAATGTTAATGTCTTTTCGTCAGTTGTTGACTCCTACCCGAAGCTCGGCCATCTTTGAAGAAGTGAAGCTACGACGCGCCCGCCGCGCCCGCATACGGTGATCATAAGCTAAACCGTATAGTAAACAAGCTGCACTGGGGAACAATAGCACGCACGGACGTGCTTAGCCTTAACACAAGCCGTATACTCTTTTTTCTGAAAGAGGGCGCTAAACACGTACACATATTAAAATCTGCGCAACATTTTTAGAAACCACGGAGTAGATCAAAACAAATAAAAAACATCTGGAAAGAAGAATAATTAACCTTTTTTGGCGTCATGTATCTAGCAAGCGCTAGTAACGTCCTGTGCGATTTCTTGTCAATAAGCCAGTTCGTAGTTACAATCTGCGCATGCGCGTATTTACTTCCGGGTATTTTGATATTCCATCGATCGTGAGAATCAAAGGAGCCACACGTGCAATTGAATGCGAATTATTTGTTTACGTTTTTAAAATCTGGTGCAGGATAAAAATAAGGCCATCGTTTTTGTATTCACCACATCAAAGGTTAATAGCATAATATGTACTATTTCATAGAACAAGAACCGGTTTGATAGAATGTGTTATTCATGTGTAATGATGATATTTATTGATCAATAATTTCACCGAGCCTTGCTTGGCCTGGCTAGCACGCACGTATAGGTGTACATAATAGTGTACATAGCATTGTGCGGAGATTATCGTCTTCCGCTTGCTGCACTATCCAACACAAAAACAGTTTTTGCCGGCTGATTTCTCTCTCCATTTATTAGCAAATGCAAACAAAATTTCGTTTATGTGATCCACAATTTATATAAATTGATAATGATTACCGACTTTCTTGTTTTGAAGACCGCGCAACATGTAGAAAGAAATATTATATCCCGTCTGTTTTCCATGCCGATGGCGTCCTAAAACATAGCGTTCAATTTTGAACGGTACATTGTACGAATGGGTGGTATGCTTATCGCCCGCCTTACATAGCATTAATTGCGTGTGAATGATTCACCTAGATCATTCACAAGAAAGATGATTACAAGAAAGTTGATATGGAGACAAATCGGTAAATTCTTGAATATACTTTACATCAAATGTGTTCTTTATGAGTTTATGCAGCTGCTCGTATAATTTCCACTTTGATTTTATGCATCTAATGTTTGTTTTATGCTGTCAAACTAAAATTATCCGGTAATATGACATGATCGCATACACTTTACTGTACGTTGATAGCCCGTTGATGGAATATCGGACTACGCCCTCTGACGTCACCCAAGCTCCATAGTCTAATTACGAACTGGCTTATAGATGGCTCACTGTTTTTATGTACATTTTTAATTCAGTGTACATGTGGAACACGATTCGGGGTGTGCTGGAACTTACTCATTTTTTTTCCAGAGAAAAAGAGCTCAAATGCCAGGAAAGTGAAGAGAAAGGACAACAAAAATAGCATATTTGGTATGTATAGTAGTTTAACTTTATTAATTTCTACAACATTCACCACCAACACCACTGTCAAAACCAAAATAGCAACACATACTTGTTGCACGGGCTTGAACATGTTGTAAAATAAGGCGCACGTATGACCAATGCTAATTGACCTATGTGTGGGTTGAAGGTTTAATTCATGTCTAGAACTAAAAAAATAATAATAATAATAGATGTAAAGTTCTTGAAACCACCCGTCGCAAAATTTCATCAAATTTGTTAACGTCTACGCGTCTCGTCTTCACAGCGCCGTCCTACGGACGGCGCTGATCACAGTTATGCCAGGCCATGTTAGTCTACAAACCGCTGTCAAGATGAAAGCCTCTACTTCAGAATCAGATATGTTAATGTAAATGTCTCTACCTTTCGTCTTCTAGACTTAGACTAGCGTGCATCACAGACACAGACTGTGCCGTAAACGTACGCGTAAAGCCTCAATTTTGGTACAATCTTCCGAAAAACCCGATGACATCATACTGCTCCATGGGCTAACTACGAACTCCCTTATTTACAATGAACAGCATACTATCACTCCGGCTCCTCCATCCATCCTGTCCCGTATCCGATTTCTAACCCGCCTGATCACGTTTATAATTACTCTAATTTTAAGCTTTATACTCAGATATAGAGCCTTAGAGGTAATGTGGGATTTATTATAGAGACACTAGAAACAAATGTCAATTACAATGTATCACAAATCAAAAAGACATTATTTACCTTCGTTTAAAACGAATTCCAATCGACCGAGATTGAGCAAGCCAAGGATATCACAATTCTAGTACATCTCGAGTTGTATAGTAGCCGGCCAAATGCGGAATTTCCAGCCGCAAGTATTTTACGGATTTTAAGATTATTTAATTTTTTCGATTTTAAAGTTGACATTGGAAAAAATAATATCTTCTTTTAATACAATAAAACATACGTATTTTTATCATTTCTGGATTATGTTGATGCATGTCTAAAATATGTCTTCAACATTTTAATATTTCAAGATACCAGTAGCCCGTACAATATTAGAAATATAATATCTACGCCTTGGAAAAAGAAAGCGTCGATGTTGTTGTTGTTGTTGTTATTGAATCCATTTTCTGCATTTGCTTTCGGATCGTCCAGTAATGAAGGGTATAATTTGTTCCAGACAATAACTAAATAATTGCAGACACACCCTATCAGAAATACATGTACTGTGTATTGCTATTTTGGCCATCCATGAATATAAAAATAAAAAACCATGGATAACTGAGAAGAAAGTGACAAATAAACTAAGGAAAACAGACTGTTGATACCCAGGAATTGTTCAAGGGGGGGGGGGGGGGGGGGGGGGGGGGGGTGTCCGTAGACAATTTTCGAAGCCGAGACCAAGTACTTTCCACATTTTCCCCGCCGATGTTGTTGTTGTTGTTGTTATTGAATCCATTTTCTGCATTTGCTTTCGGATCGTCCAGTAATGAAGGGTATAATTTGTTCCAGACAATAACTAAATAATTGCAGACACACCCTATCAGAAATACATGTACTGTGTATTGCTATTTTGGCCATCCATGAATATAAAAATAAAAAACCATGGATAACTGAGAAGAAAGTGACAAATAAACTAAGGAAAAACAGACTGTTGATACCCAGGATTTGTTCAAGGGGGGGGGGGGGGGGGGGGTGGTGTCCGTAGACAATTTTCGAAGCCGAGACCAAGTACTTTCCACATTTTCCCCGCCGAAATCGAGGCCGCTAAAATGTGGTCTCGAGACCAGCTACAAGTAGTAAAGGGGGGGGGGGGAGGTTCAACCCCCCCCCCCCCCCCCCAAAAAAAAAAAAAAACAGTTCATTTTTTGGTCAAAGGGGGGGGGGGGGGGGGGGGGTTTGAACCCCCCCAAACCCCCCCCTCACCCCCCCCCCCTCCCCCCCCCCCCCCCTGGGTACGCCTATGGATATACGACTGGGCTACAATAGCAGGGATCCCAGTGGTGTCACTATAGTTTCATATTGGTTATTTGTGCATGCATGTATGTACATGATCATTTATGATTATATCGCATGTGTGAACATGTTCATGGAAATGGAAAAAAAGGGTATACAGTATATTTAATGACGATGTTAGCAGAGATGAAAAGTGTACAAATTTTATAATGTTCATGAAATGAGAAAAATAGGGTACTATACAAGATATATTTTGTTTGAGTGCATACTTGAAGTCTTTAAAAAGGGGGGAAATTGCAACAGTTATTAAATTTAGGCTAAAGGTTTTAAAGGGGTAGTACAGTTTTGGTAAGGCTGAACTTTAGTAACCAAACCTGGACAGTAACATTATAAACTAATAGTTCGATGCTCGAAAGGTATACAAAATTACAAACGACTAAGTAAAAAGCCTGTTATCATTTTAAAAAAAACATTAAAAACACAAGAGGGCGCTTTCTAAAAAGGCATTGGTTTTAAACCATTTTTCATACAAAATTATGCATGTGATGTTTTATTGAAATAATGATTTAAATAGAGAGATTATCAACAACTATTTTAAAAAACACTTTTGAACATTTTTGAAAAAAGTGCAAGCATTTTTATAATTAAAAAAAAAAAAATCATCTAATTATTTGGGCCCCAAATAATTATAAGATCAAATATATTTATTGATATTTCAGCCATTTCTGGGTCAATTTTGACCAAATAAAGTTTATTCTGCCATTAAAATTGCATGTTCTCTACAATTCGACACTCAGTTTTTCATTACCTCACCAAAAAAAAAGTGTTGTAAACTACCCCTTTAAAATTTGCATGCCTCTAAAGCAACATGTACCTGTTTTGTGTATTTAAAAAAAGGGGATATAGTTTGCTGAAAATGTACTTGAAACGCAGCAAGCGGGGGTCATATTTTATTTTGAGAATGATCATGTGTAAATGATGCGTTACATCTTTGATAGTGAAGTGGCACCACCAGAAGCAGGGGTGAGCTGCCTATAGGAAAATTGTGATATATTACTATATAGAAAATGAAACCCACACAGATTCACCCACATACAATGCATTAAGTGCAAGTATTACACATACACACACACACACACAAACACTCACATACTTGTAAGTACCTGGGACGTACGCCAATCGAGGACCTAGGAAAATTGATATGCAACCGTGAACCTGTGTGTATGACTTTACACACCCAACCCAGGACTTTTGTGTATGTCAATCAAGGACAGATTTTGTTTGTATATTGTACCCAAAGGAGGATGTTACTGATGGTATAATTAAATCATACAATCAATATAAACTGGTTTGTTATGCATATATTTCCTTTTATTAACATGGATTGCAAACAAATGAAATATATATATATACATATATATAATTATGTAATGTATCAAAAGTCACACTTCAGCGGTTTTAGTTATCACAAATAATTTCCCCTCATAAAAGGAGTAATACAGTACATTTTGACAGAAGTTGGCTTTTAACGTAAAAAATAAAGTGCAACTTCAGGACAATTATAAATGACGGAACATATTGACAATGTAAATCAATAATCTTAGCAAGGTTAAAAAGAAACTTGATGTCTCCACTTTGAGCCTTTAAAATTAATAATGGTCCTTAGATACAAATAATAACAAATAACATAATATTGCACTTATTAATTTGCGTAACTAAAATATACCAGCAAAAAACATAGCATTATTCATATATAGATCTGAGAAGATTTTTTTATTTTACTGATTTTGTTTGTGGTAAGGATTAAGTGTAAAGTGACATAATATTTGTATTATTAATTAGAGTGATAAAAACAAAAGTTGTATCCTTCATACAAATGATAACAAAATATTTTCATCCATCCATCGTTTTGTTTTGTTTTTTGTATCTACCCTTAACATTCATGATTCGCTTCATTTGGGTTTATGTGGAAAAGATATAAGGAACAACAAAATGATAGTTGTATACATAAAACTACAAATTTGTGTGTTTTTTCTTCATATTTCTGTTCAATACATGTATTCAAGTTCCAATACAAAATAAAGTTGCAAAGGGCCTTTATAAGCACTCAAACATATACAATACATCACATTTAAATATAAAATTCAATTGAAGTCAAATAGAATCAATAATAGATATAATATATCAGCCTTCAAATACTTCTGTTCTAACAGAAAAAAAACGCTTTATATTAATATTTGCTTCTGAACAATATTGAAACTTATGGTCAACTCTGACCCCTGTATAATTCATTATTGTAACCAACAATAGTATTTAACAAATGTATTCTAGCTAACTCAAACATGCTTGCAGCATTTAAATTCTAATAGCAATTTTAACGAATGCATAGTTTGAAGTTGATGCTTGTACATGTATGGCAATAAAGCATTTGGGTTATGCCAACAATGAGGCTGTAATTCACAAATTAAACCATGATTTAAATGCATCATATGTCATTTTAAAATCATGGTTCAGACCACTGTTATATGGAATGCCAAGTCATGTAAATCTGTCCATATTGTGAGAATAGATGTTATCCCTCAACAAATTGAATACAAACATATTATGAATAGGAATCAATTCAAGAATTTAATTCACAACTAATTTGTTATTTTTAGTAGTTTTAAAAGCTAAATGATATTCCTTATTTTGGAAATGAGAGATGAACATGCAGTGCTCAATAAAAACCATAGTCATTTAAAACCATGTTTTAAATTGAAACCATTCCAGTCTGAATGTCAAACTCAGTTTGAAGCTTACATGAACATGTACAGTTTAACCTCTTTATAACGAGCTCTGTTATAATGAGATAATTTCAAAGGTCCAGGTTCTATGTATTTGATTGTTTTTAAGCCCTGATACAAGATGCTTGTTATATTGAAGTTTCACTGTATGGAATGTAATGTTACTCATTCCTAACATGTTTTTTATTATTAAAGGGACTTAGTAACATTGTCCAAATCCTCAAAATGAAATTTTAATTCTAGCGGTTCCCTTATACCTTGTTATATTCGTATTAACAATAAAATCACGGGACAGGTTTTGGTTTTTCAAATTTCCCTTTCGTTACAAAGATATGTATGATTGAAGTATTCAGATAAGAAAAACTCCGGGCGAGTTTTTCTTCCGTGTACAAAGTGAGTGCAGTGAGTTACTGAATATCACTTTGCATTTTTGCTCATTACTTGGCCATACAATGTCCATTTGACTTGAAATTTTCACACAATACCCTGTGGACATATGAGATAACAACAGTATACATTGCATCAACCATTCATCACTTTTTGCACATGTCAACAAAGTTACTAGGTCCCTTTAAGTCATAAGGTACATGCATGATGAGTGGAACAGAGTTTATTAAATCACAACCACTTCCTTCCCAAGTAACCTAGATCAGCGATGTTCAATATCATTACTAAACATTTTACAATTTTATTGATTATTATTTAGGAGAGGAGTGGGGGGAAGATCTGACAAAAAAACCCTCATAGCCAAATTTTTGCGTACAATAGAACATTGCCGGCCAGATATTTCTCTCACAATATGTCATCAGACAAATATATATATCTTCACCCCTAAATATAAGGGGCAAAAAGGAATCTCACCCTTCTCCCTCCCTTTCATCATTTTTTCTTTGGGGTGGCCTTCTAGTACCTACAATGTATAATAACTTAAGTACTGACAGTGAAGGAAATTTATGAAGGCAAATCTGTTGCTCTATACTTCTTCAAGAATGTTATTAGAATGGAAGACAATGACAACTATATAAAATACTTTTAATTTCTTCTTTGACCAAGGCACAGAAATGTGAGTTTGTTGCCTCTGGTTCGAGATAAACATCTTCTTGTAATCCTCTTTATTCTTCTTTATTGTTTGATGCAGTGTAAAGTAGTCCAAACTTTGAGAAGTTCCTGAGACCAAGACTTTAGGTATTGACCCAACATTATTTAGGCCTGGCAGTCCATCACAACAGAGTACCGATTGGTTTGTAGCTAATGGTTTCCAGCTTCATAGGTTTGGTGCGTCTTGTTTTGCCTCTTGTTTGGAGGCAAAGGTCTTACACATCTCATGGGTGGGTGGCAAACGCAGGCTTTATAATAAATCAATGATTAAAAATGAGCAAAGAAAAAAGGGCATCGCCGGGAATCGAACCCGAGACCTCCAGATTGCGAGACCGGTGCTCAACCATCGAGCCACAAAGACCCTCGAATGGAACCTTTTTCATTGCTCGAATAGTCAGAAGCTATATAAACCAGGCACTAACCCAAGGATAATTAAATTAATTTTTTTAAAGAAAGTGCGCGGGATCACACAAAGTGATGCAGTTTACGATGTAGTCCAAACTTGACAATGTTTTGATACCAAGATCTCAGCAGAAATGCTCTCATTCCTGGATTAGGAAACCACATTACGCCTCTTTCAAGCAACTACTGATCCTTGTCCAGCGGTCGCCTGTTTGGGAGGTTGGGAGCTTCCTGTTTAGATGCGAAGATCTTCCAGTAGTCCAGATCCAGAGGGTGCATGGGAGAGGCCGTCGTTAGCAGCTCCCCGGGAGACAGAATGGTGAAGATAGGACTGGCGGGAGGCTCACCATCACCACTTCTCTGTATACAAAATAATGGAGAAATTCCCAATTACACGACATTGATAGTACAGAAAGAGGAGAGACAATAAGCCTTTTCGTAATTATGCTTTGCGCATGCGCGACAATCACGACAAGCGTTTCCGGGTCAGGTCATTTTCCCTAAAAAAACACCGAATTCGGACTGCGTTGCGTTCATGCTGAGCTCACGAAAAACCGACCCCAAACTTATGCACTTTCTTCTACAAATAAAGGCTCCGTATCGACGCTAGCAACTTGAAAACATATTTTCAAAAGATTTCATGAATGTAATGTTCTTTGTTTATATTTTCATCATCTCATTGACAGTTGCAACTCTTAAATGTCAGTTTTCAAGCTACAACTTAAGTTAGGACAAAATTATCAATTTTTTGAAAAATTCTGGCAGCCGCATTTTGATTGCACTTTATATCGACCGTGGAAGGAAATACGGACATACACGCTGTGTTTTAGGAAAATTAGATATGTATTTATAAATAATTCACAAACAACTTTTCGTTATTTTGTTTTATTTTTGAGATATAAAATTAACAATTCACTATAAAAGCAGGTGAAGCAACATTTATGCGCGACTCCATTGGGAGTTTAGCCATGTCTAGCGGGGTGGCTATCCTTCGCCATTGCATGTTACGCAAATTCCAGCATAAATCTAAACCAATGAGTGCGCGGAATTCACTCACGCCGTCACAGCGTTATGAGCAACAAACTCTGTCATTTATTTATTATCAGATTATGAAATTACATTTAAACGTGTGAAATAGATGTCAGATTTACTATTTAATCCAGGTAAGATGTTTTATCTGATCTTTTTTATTCTAAAAGCTGTAATTTCGAGTTATTCGAAAAGTTCGACGGTAAATCAATAACGACCCTGGGCAAAGCACGTGAAATTCTTCAGACCGTACCGCCGTACGCAGCTAGCGATGCCGACCGCTCGGGTATGGTTTTACGCGCAGAACCGTATGACGACTTGTTCATGAGATTTACGGCTAACAATTTTTCCGAGGAATTTATCTAAAAACTGACTATTTAAGAGTTGTAACACCCAATCAATGAAATCAAGAAAAGGTCCCAAATATTACATTTATGAAACTCGCTTAGTCGGGAAAACTCTAGGTTTTTCAATATCACGTCTTAAAAATAGGCTTTTATTTCATCCGTGAAAGCCTTTTTTCTTATTTTAACCCCTTTTTAAATGTTTTATATAAAAGTGAATATACAGTTAAATTGAATACAAACATATCGATAAGAAAGAGTAGGATAAGAAGTTTGTTGTAAAATGATCCATATTTCTTCCACAATGCTGAATTTCGAAATAAAAGAGAAATTATGAAAGCTAGATTGAGTTCCGAGTTCAAATTGACGCAACGTTCAGCGGTACGATTGCTCGCAGAGTTTACACTGGATCATTGCTCGCAGAGTTTACACTGGATCATTGCACGCGCAACGGCGGAAATGCGCGACGCTGATTGGTGCCAGCAAACACTGTTGTGTCATTGGCAGCGAGCATAGAACTTCCATACGTTGTGTACAACGTGCACACAGTACATACGTGAGTATAGTACACACACACAGGCACCCGCGCGCGCGCACCGATTTTTTGGGGAAAATGACCCCGCGACCTGTGACGTCACGCGAGCCCATTGTGTAATTACGAAAAGGCTTATTGAGTGCAAACATTGCAGGTCCACTAATTCTGTGAACTAGCTTAGCCTGATACTGATAATTTCCTGAAGATAACAAGACTGATACACTTCTAAATGTAAACTTTTCAGTCATTTCTTGATGTGTAAGAACGTGCTAATGCTTAATATACAGATTGGCATACAAAACCCATGCATGGATTTTGAAATCTTCTCACCTAACTTGTTCTGTATGAATAATCTTAGCATGCATGAAATGATAAACATAATAACCATAACATATCATATCATCTGACTTAGTAAAATATGCGTCATTGATTGGCTTAAAAGTCACGTGATTGAAAAAATATTTTGTTATATTACATGGCCAGAGGTGTAATATAACCCACCCATACATTCAATTAACCTGTTCAGGACGGACTGATTTTTGCTACAACATGTATTCTCCATAGACCAAAGCCCGAATATTTTCGGGACCAGTCCTGAAAGGGTTAAGATTACAAAAACAACAACACCCGTACCCATATACATGTACTTGGTACACAAATTTACACGTACCAGTACCGTATTGTACCGCTATACCGTACTGTACTAAAAACACGTCTCTGGACTTACAATCTTCCCTCAATAGCATTTCAAATCCCTTGGGAGTGGAACTTTCCATGATATTCCCTCCACCACCAGTTAACATCAGTATAATATTGTGATCAGTGGCATATCCAGGAATTCGCCAAGGGGAGAGGCCATGGGGCATTGCCCTCGGAATGTTTTTAATTTTAGCCAAGCCCAACACCCCCCCCCCCCCACTTTGCTACACCACTGATTGTGATTTTGTACCTGTAGTGCTATTGCTACATAATGCTCATCATCCAGCATCGTCTCGTGGAAGACCCAATTCTTGTCATGCCTATCTCGCAGATACAGGGTGGTATCCGTGGCAACTGATGAGGTAGATAACTCCAATGTACCAAGATGGAATTCTGCTCTCTGCAGATCAAAGCCAAGACCAATCCCCAATGCTTTGATATAGCTCTCTTTTAGACACTACATAAAATGAGAAGCAGTAACAAAAACAAAAAACAATAAATGATGATAGCAGCAGATGTGTGAAACAAGTCATTGGAACCAGATTAAACTTGGACCACTAGAGATGAGCCTTATTAGACTTGACAATATAAAAATGAATGGAGCCCACAATAGGAGGTATTCATAAGATACATAATTATGGCAATTATGGCAATTTGGATGAGATAGTTAACTCCAGGGTACCAAAATGCAAGTCAGCTTTCTGGAGATCAAATCCAAGACCTACCTTTATTCCTAGGGATTTGATGTAGTAGGTCTATCTTAGACAATGGTATATGACTGACAAACCATCAATAATTATATTACATATAATATTATAAATTTATAAATCAATAAAACAAATAGAAGAACCATTATTTACAGGGATGTTTTACTGTTGTATGATGTGAGAAGAAACGGTATGAGGCACAAAAAGACTTCAGGAATATATAAAGATGAACACTGAAATAAAAATTCAACGTGCTTACCCAGTGTCTGTAAAACATGTGCAGCTGTTCATACTTAGTGGGTGCAGCCATGATGGTTTTCCATTCGTAGGGCGTAAACTGCTTATTCATTGTACGAAAGAACTCACTGATGGCTTGATCTGCATAAAGAAAGAAATTTGAATGCAGTTTATAAACCTGCTCTAGTGAACACCTGTTTACTTGTTTAAAGTCGACATAAAGACCAACATTCATGACTCCTCTTTTAAGGGAAACGAAACGGTGACATTTTTGCTTAGTGAAATGTCTTCAATGAGTGCATTAGACATGTACATGGGCGTAGGAACACATTTTGCTTAGTGAAATGTCTTCAATGAGTGCATTAGACATGTACATGGGCGTAGGAACACATTTTGCTTAGTGAAATGTCTTCAATGAGTGCATTAGACATGTACATGGGCGTAGGAACACATTTTGCTTAGTGAAATGTCTTCAATGAGTGCATTAGACATGTACATGGGCGTAGGAACACATTTTGCTTAGTGAAATGTCTTCAATGAGTGCATTAGACATGTACATGGGCGTAGGAACACATTTTGCTTAGTGAAATGTCTTCAATGAGTGCATTAGACATGTACATGGGCGTAGGAACACATTTTGCTTAGTGAAATGTCTTCAATGAGTGCATTAGACATGTACATGGGCGTAGGAACACATTTTGCTTAGTGAAATGTCTTCAATGAGTGCATTAGACATGTACATGGGCGTAGGAACACATTTTGCTCAGGGGGCGGGGCTGAGGTCTTTTACTTGAATAATTACACTTCCCATTTTCACCTGACAAACACAAAAAATGGTCTTCTCCTCTTTGATGCCCGAAAATTCTTTTTTTTAATGTTGAAATCTGAAATCTTGCCTTAAAATGACATTAATTTGCCCGAATGTAACAGGATTCTGCCCGAAAATGACATGAGTTTACCCGAATATGCCAAGGGTTTGCCAGAATGTAACATGGTTTTTCCCAATTATGACATGGATTTGCTCAAATATGTCATGGTTTTACCCAAATGTAACACTTTTGTCAGAATGTGAGGTGCTTTTTTTCCCGAATATGGTCATTTAAAAAAACGACAGGGGGGCTGCAACCACGTTAGCCCCCCACCCCCCTCCCACCTACTATGCCTATGGACATGATGGACGGAAGGGGAACATCTTGTATTCACGCTATTAAACACAGCCACGCGTTCATAATCCTGTATCTGTTTATAGACACTACATTATCTACACAGTGATCGTCTATTTGAAATGAATGTTATTTCTGTGTAACAATTTACATTGTTATGCATCATTCCTCATGCATATTCATTACCTTTGCATCTTGTCAAGTTTTGGTTCTCGATTTAACGTCCCCCTTACACGCGTTGTGAACTCAGGTGACGCTATTTAAAAGCAACATCGAAAGGGAATCGAAAGGGGTGCTTGACGACGGTGTTCTACGGTAAGCCAAACAACAACGTATGAACGTACAAGAGAAGTGGGAAAGCTCCAAGATATTTTGGTTGAAATTGTACAAAGTTATTGGATCACTTTAAATCACAAAGAGGGAAACCAAAACATACTTGGCCTGACAACTTTCATGACATCAACCCCACAGGTCAAGCGAGACTCCATTGCCAGTACTGCGTAGTCGCCATGGTGAGAGGCGTTGAAGTTGAAGTTGGGATGAACACTCGCATCAATCGTATCTCTGTTCTTCAGAAATGGTTTGCCTCTGTCAGTCCTTGCAAGGATGATATCATCCCAGGGGATGCCTAGGCTCTGATGGATTGCCTTGCGGGCTAACAATCTGCCAGCCTGTCCAAAAATACAATTCAAATGAAGCAAATACACATTTTTGTTACAAACAATTTATACTTACATTCCATAATTTTTTTTGGAAATATCTGATTATAAATACTTAATGTTAAAAATGATTAATGACTAAATAAATTAACCTTTATGGCAACCAGGCAATGAAACATTTGCATATTCCTTACAGTTATCTTTGTCGACTTAAGTTGAATGTTGGCTCAGTCAAAGTTCCCTTTCCCTTTCAGATTCTAGTTCCCTTTCCTTTGCTTTATATAGTTTAGCCCATTAGTTGCCCTAATAGAACAATAAAACAAAAATTAAAAAAATGACACCTCCTCAAAAAAATCCTCTCTCTCATAGGCTTTTACTAAATCGAATTATGCCAGGATAATATTAGGAGTGTGCTGGTTTAAAATATGCATAATTGGTGAAGCAAGCAAGCCATGGAATGTTCATTGTGCTTTCAGAGCCAATCACCCATGTACTGGTGTGCTTGACATACAACATGGCACAGATGAGTATCAAATCAATACAATTGTACCAAGCTGATAACCACTTTTCTTGTACTCAACCTATATACAGAGGCACTGAAATACTGATAAATGCATTGTTTCTTTAATACACAGTCAAAGCAACAAAGTATGAAGATATCCATGGCATAGGGGCTTCATATACTGGCAAGGGACGAGTTGATGAACAAAGCGTGGGAAGTGTTCAAAGCTCACCATGGCTGACTTTGCATCCTTGGTGAAGACAAACTGACCAATGCGGTCTTTCTCCTCTGGCTGGACACTGGATGAGGCTAGTAGCCACTGGTCCTGGTCAGGCTGCCACGCACTGCACTTGAACGCCCACCGGATGCTGGCCATCTTCACCTTTTTCTGAGGCATTACAAAAATAAAAATTAACACAATATCTTGAAATTTGTTGACACATTCACTCTTTGGTAATGGTTCAAATGTCCTTAAGATATCTTTGGGATAGCTAGGAGCTACCATACTGTTCTTCAGTTCTTGATCACCAGGCTGTCAGACATTGGACCTAAATACCCATTAGATACTGGGCTGGTATCAATTCAATCTACTTATTAGGCAATATTTGGCTTATATTTACACACTTTGCCACACGTGGGATGAAATAAATTATTTAACTGAAAACTTCACCAAAATATGATTTCACAATTTGATCAAATATTTCATTTTACCCAACAATGGGTCTCAATACAAATATATGAGATCAGTAAATTTCTTAGCCTGGCAAATTTCTAAGTAAATTTCTTGCTTATCTTAGTATTGAATTGAATACCACACCTAATATGATAATTTAAATTACTAAACTAAATGATCAAACCAACGAAAACAAATAACTAATTATATTTGATTGTATACAACAAATCTTTATTTATACGTTTGTTTAAACACTCTTTGCTTACTGTATACATGTACTTAGATGTAAATAATGCAAACTTTACAATATAAGAGGTATTCACTAGAATAATGCAAAGTTCAATTTAAGATTATATTCTTTGGCTAGCTGTTTCATGTGAGTTTTTGTGACATTTACATTAAAATTACCATGTATATTTAGTAAAAGATTCAAAGATTTCAAAGGTTGCATACGTATAATCAAATACAAACTATCATACAAAGAATTTTAACAAAAATCATACAATGTATACGAAAAATGCAAGAAAATTAGGAGTGAGCATTCGATAAGTGAAACCTTACCTGCTGGTTCGAGTCAGCTGCATGTAGAGTCCTTATGAACACCCTGATCAGACTGTGAACTCTGCCTGTATGGAGTGGTGCTGGAGCTAGAGCATGGCAAGCTGCAGGTACCAGCACATTCATCAGAACAGCTAGACTAGTTTCTCAAGGTACCTTTGCATTTCCCACTGAACTGACAAATCATAGAAAGAATGTATATATTAATTCAGAGTTTCAGACACTATAAAAAAAGAAGTGCATGAAGCTGAATGGACCAGCCGGCTTCACGATTGAGTGAACAATGATACTGTCTGTGGTACTCTGTACATGTCTTCTTTTTACAGTTCAGTGGTGACTCATCAACAGGGAGTTCTGTGCTAGCTACATTTCATCATGGGATTTAGTTCTCTGCAAAAAAGGTGAAAGGGATAGTTTTAAAAAAAAATGAAATAAAAAGTATTAGAAAATATGCTTACACTATCTGATTTTTTATTCAGTGAAAAAAAAAAATGAAACAAAACTATTTCCCAATCCATGTCTTTGTGACAACATTAACTTTTACAATTATTACATATGTACTGTACATGTATTGCAGAAATGCTCAGCAATCATGTACTTAGTATGTCACATACATGTACATGCTGCTAGAGTAAGTGCACATACCAGCATTATTTCCCCCTCAAATTAGTCTACTTTGCAGTCCTATTTACTATTTACTGCGATACATTGTGAAAAAAACTTGTGAATACAATCTACTGGTAATCTACTTTAAGGGATAGTTGAGTTTTGGTATAGAGGGCACTTCAAACGATCGCGATCGTTTTTTCCGGTCCATCCAAATTCAGGATTATTTTGCGAAATTTGGGTATTTATTAATCGAATCATGTATTTTGGAGGTGGAAAACTATCAACTACATGAACTAGCACTTAGCAATAGCAGTCCATGAATTTGAAATTAGGCAAGTATTAGGTAAGTAAGTTCAAACCCATACCCATGTTCATTTTGGGGGATTTTGTATCATCCTACCAGTGACATGATTCAAGGATTTTGAATGCGAGTAGGTTACATCAATCGGACACATGTACACATACACTATAGTATACAGCAATACACGAAGATAAACATCACTCAATACAATAGCATACCACATGAAGATAAACATGTGGGACTGAAGTACTATCTTTGTTATGGAAGTAGAAGGCTTGTTTATGCATAATTGTTACATAGTATGTGATTATCATGACTGCAAAACAATCAATTAATGTTTATTCAATTAAAAAGGTCATTTTAAATAAAAACAGAAAATGAAGTAGTAATACAAAGGTGAATATTACCACGGCTTTCTTTCTGTTCTCCCTGGCACGATTTCCCATACTCAAGTCCCTCATGAATATTCATAATTAGCTAGACTTGTTTCCAGCAGAATTCATTATATTTTACACATTTATCTTTTCTTTTTCCATAGTGCAGACTTCATGACAGGGGTTCAAACCCTCTCGGTCTCGGCCTCGAAAATGTTTGAAGGATCTCGGACTCGGCTTCGAAAACTTCTCCGACACCCCCCCCCCCCCTAGAAAAATCTTCACCGGCACCCCCTCCCCCTCGAAAAATGTTCACCGACACCCCCCCCCCCCCCCCTTTGAAAAATCCTGGGTACGCCATTATTTCGAGTGGAAATTATCAATTAAAAGTAATTAATGCTTTAAAAATGACCCTAGACCAACGATGAAGGATTGATCACATAACAATCGACCCCGCATAGTGGAATAATATTGGTAGAAAGTGCCTCAATGTGATAACAACATAATTATAAATCAATCACATATATCACTTACATAGTTATGAATTACTGTATTCAATTATTGTTGTAATGTGGTTGATTAGCAATTATGCACAATGATTTGATATTTTGTTCTTTGTGTAGTGTAGCTTTGTTTATCTTGTAGTGATTTACTTTTGTAAATTTTGTACTTAACTTTAATGTTCCAATTCATTTGAATTCGAATGTAACAATTGCTATATTGTATTATTTATACTATGTATATTTTGATGTTCAATGTACACTGATCCTTTCAGCACTGCTGCTGATCAGTTTGAAATGTATACCAAAATAAATAAATAAATAAATATCCATCTGACAATTGCGTGCAAACTGTTTCCCACCGATCAGCCGTTTTCTGCGCAACATTAGCACTTAGGCGCCTTTTCAAGGGGATCTATAAATCATGAATTACTTGATCATAGGGACAGCGTTATGATCTTATTGTTGGTATTATCATAAGAATAGTTGTATATAAATAAATGTTGTGTGTAATTATTCTCTATAGGTTATATTAGCTCGAAACGGTAAAAAAGAACTTTCCGAAGTTGACGTTTACATCTGAAATGCCAAGTAAATATTAAAGGTACACTTGAGTATTGGTACTTCCCGAAATGCCCCTTGACACTTAATTGGTTGGTTTTAATTCCAATTGAAAGTTCCTTGAATAAAACATGTAAAATGAGAATCATTCCCTTTCAAATGCTCTCATAGTTGAACATTTTGATTTCAAGATATTTTATTCATAAGTCTACTTTTTTTTACTTAAAAAAAAAGAAGACTACTTTGAAAAAAATCTAAATATGTTTTTAAATAGTTGTTGATGATAACTCTATTGAATCATTATTTTAACAAAACATTAAATGCACAATTTTGTATGAAAACATGGCTAAAATCAATGCGTTTTTAGAGAGCACCCTCTTGAGTTGTAACGGCTCTTTAAAAAAAATGATAACAGGGTTTTTACTTAGTCGTTTATACTGTAACAATTTCTGTCGTTTGACGGACAAATCGTTATGGGATGAAGATGATGATGAATATGGATGTCTGGATGGCCGAGGTTATATAGTTCTAAATCACATTCATAATCACATTCACTCTTTAAGCACGTTCCACAAGCTTGGAGAATAGATCACAGCTGGCGAGAGTTATTCGGTTACTCGTTTATTCTTCCATAAACAACTTCGTACAATGCAATGACGAACAGGACTAACTCTAAGTATAACTCTAGTTGAACTAACTTCGTACTCAAACAGTCTTCTACAACTTAACTGTCTCGAATCTTGCACTGAACTGACGACTGACTAAACTGAACTCCACTCCCTAATAATAACTGACTTTTATGAACTTGATGATAACTAATAACTGACTCCGAATGAACTATCAACCCCGAATGAGAGAGAGGTCGAGCTTATATAGGCTAGACCAGATTACTGACATAACCCTGGACATTGACTTCCAGTCTGAGCTAGGACAAAGAAAGACATCTATAAAGACACCGACTAAGAGGGAACTAAAATGCAACAAAGAAAGACCTCTAGTGACTTGACATTACAACACTTCTTAGAAATACACCTATAAACATTGCAGGGCAATAAGATTAAGCTAACGGTAAAGTTCTAAAGGTAAGGGTCAACACAATAGAGGATATATGCAGGTAGATGCGAGGTTCATGACTAAAGAATGAAGGACAGGGTAAAACAGATTATAGACATCAAAGTATAACACCGCTCTTGAGAGAGGAGGGTTACAGCAAAGATGAAGTTAAGATGAGAGACAATAGATGGGCAAACGGGGGAAACACATAAAAGCGATGGTATATGAATGGCATTGTAAGGTGAGGGTTAAGTGGGAACCAACTCACACGGTTTAAGTGGGTGGAAGTTGCTGGTAGGTAAACAGCGCAAAATCATATAATGGGGAATATAGAGGTCAGTGACTGGGTCCAATACTAATTGCAACACTATTAAATGCATGTATCTACATTCGTAACAATACCTCCCCCTTTGAAAAATCTCACTGTCCTCAGTGAGGAAACAGCGGAAATATAATTATCGTAACAAGGAATAACCTTTTAGTTAACAAGTCAAGTTCAAACGATCGATACTCCAGTTCACAAAAAAAAACACGTCAATATCGACTATACAATATGTCGAAGTACAAGCTAACACTAAAATACGAAAATAAGCTACAATAACGCATAATTAAAACCAAATATAAGATAAAATAACTCTTAAGAAATAAACTTGATCGAAGCAGAGGAAGAAAAAAAATAGACGGATAGGGTGAGAGAAGGAAAACATAGAGTCATAGTCAAAGAAATGAAAACCAATAATAACCCAATACAACCATTAACTGAAATATGACATATTCACAACATCTACAAATATCAACACTACACTATATAAGCAGCTAACTACATCTACACAAACAACAATTCAGTCACAACAACCAAAGGAAGTGTCCGCAAATTCCTACAACTAACCACAACGACATGCAAAAATCCCCTCAATTAAAATGAATATAACTTAGTATCAAACAAAAACTCTAGCACATGTACAAACAAATATTTATAGGCACAAAAATAAAATGAACCACCTCTCCCGATGTAAGTGGAGGTAACAAAGGCGAAATAGGAAAACCAGGAGGGTCTGCACAGAGCGTGAGAAACAGAGGGGAGAGACAAATACAAAGGAAATAACGGTAAAGGCAACAAAGAGAGATATAGATTATAGAGAAGATTATAGGAAGAGAGGAAGAGGGTGGCGCGTAAACAAAACCTAAACCTATACACACTAATACAACACCGTGCTACGACAATTAAACCAATAAACACCGACTTAAACTTAAAGAACTACCACAAACTGAAATTTCTACACGACTATTAACACAGTACCAGCATATATTTAAAATATAAGTACACTGTAAATACATAATTAACCATATGTGTACATCCCCAAAACAGTTACCGATAATCAAATCCAGCGATAGAGAATAAGACCATCGTAAGACAACTTAGTAAAGTTATCAAAACAGCTCAGTACCATGCAATCTCATGAAGCATGAGAAAAGCAAATTAGATGCATTAATCCGCAGTCCCATTATTAACGCGGTAACACTAACGGTAAACCAGAACACAACTCTGAAAACAAAAATATAAAACCCAAGTTAACAAAAATCACTGAACCAAGTAGAAAAAAGGGGAAAAAATGCGAGACAGAGAACATCAGAGAAAGAGGTGTGAAAGCGGGAGCTAGGATACAAATAAGATTAGTAACGAAGTAAAGAAATCTTAATCCTAGACGTGAAGAAGAGAAAGAAAGAAAAAAAAGTTCAGCTAACCCATGAATTCAATGACCAACTTGCTAGTCAGCATGGTCAGGCAACAAAATCTGCCCAAAATGAAAAAAAAAAACAAAAAAAAATATAGCAAACAAAATCGAGTCCTAATTTAAAAGAAATAAGGGTAACATCAAATGCCATTACACACACAAAATATAGAATGCAACAACAAAAATAACAGCATCTTATCTTAAAAAGGGGTAAAAGTGAGGAGTAAACATACTTCATCATACATCGTACTTGCCAACATTGTTAACTATTGAACTATTTTGTAATTTAGGACGCACCTTGATGTGTACTCGATTAGCGTCCATCAAAAAAAAAAATAAAAATAAAATACTAACACCAGGCAGCGATTTGTAATTATCAATATTCCGTCTGAGATGGACATAAATAAGTTCAAAAGAAGCCTATTTCCAAAAAAAAAAAAATGAGAAGAGAAAAAAAAATGGGGGGGGGGGGGGGGGGTAACTAGATTGTTAATTGAAAGTATTTAATTTCAACTTTGAGGTGCTATATCACTACCAATTTTGCGAGTAATATTATTTCAAGTATGATCATTAATCCTAAAACAAGGGGGTCTATTTATTAATCAGTTCCTAATAGAAGGCCAGTCGCGCCGGTGGCTTCTTATTCCGCTCAGACTTTCGGAGCACGGTCAAGTCTTTTGGATTTGTCTGCGTCGAAGTCGTCCGCCGGTTTTCATTCCTGCCTGAGTCCTTCACTTTTCGCGAAAGGTTTGCAGCCCAAGATGGCATCTCGCTGCTAGTGTAGGGTTTCAAGCGGTCGTGATGTAGGATTCTAGGTTTTCCCTTCGGCTTGGACCTTATCTCGAATATGATGTCACCGAATCTCCGTGTGACAACACAAGGTCCAACCCAATGAGCCGCTTTTAACTTAGGTGAAAGTCCCTTTTGTTTCGTCGTGTCTAGATGGTATACGAAGTCTCCTATATTGTACGTATTCACGGACAATCGTGCATCATAGTCCTTCTTTTGTCTCGCCAACGCTCCACCGAGATGTTCCCTCGCCAGACGAGACACTTGCGTCATCGTGTCTACGACCTCGGCAGCGTACTCATGATGGTGGTCGTCCTCGGGATCGTTTGCCGGTCGGTCGATGCCCAGCGCGACTTCGATGGGGGTCCGAACTTCTCGACCAAGCATTAGAAAGTTTGGCGAGAAACCAGTGCTCTCGTGAACGGTACTGCGATATGCGGCGGTCAAAAGCGATAGATTCTCGTCCCAATCATCCTGCTTCTTGTCAACGAATGAGGCGATCATGTTAACAAGGGTATGGTTGAATCGCTCAATCATACCGTTGGACGATGGATGATAAGGCGTCGTTCTGGTTTTGGTTATTTCCAACAATTTGCAAACGTCCTGGAACAGGTTGGATTCGAAGGTTTTCCCTTGATCAGAATGCATTTCGAAAGGTGTACCAAACCTAGAAATGAACTCGCGGACGACCACGTTGGCGACAGTGCGTGCAGTCTGATCAGGGATACCGTAGGCCTCGATCCATTTCGTAAAGGTGTCCCCTACGACAAGCACATATCGGTTCCCTCCGTTGCTTACCGGGAAGGGACCCATGATATCGAGCGCGATCCGGTCCATCGGTGAACCGGAACGGTAATCACCAAGTGGCGCTCGTGGTTTTGAGGTCGGACGTTTTCTCGCACCACATGTTGGACAATTCGCGATATAGAGCCTAACCGATTCTTTCATGTTGAGCCAGTAAAAGCCACGGTGAATTTTACTGTATGTCTTTTTGATTCCCAGATGGCCAGACATCACAGCAGAGTGATTTAATTCCAGGACTCGACCTCGAAGTGGCTCTGGGACAACGAGTTGTAGTCTCGACGTCACTTTGTGATTTGTGTCGTGTCGCTTGAATAATAGGCCATCCACTAGTTGCAGCTGTTTCCATGACAGCCATAGATTTCGTACTACAGGACTTTTGTCGTGCACAAGTTCTCGATCAGGCCTAGTCGATGAACTTTCTAACCATTGCACAACGATACCGATGTCGACGTCATTTTTCTGCATAGCAATTAATTCAGCACGGTCAAAGTTGTTGAGATCGACTTCCTGCTGCCCGGAAAGAGATCCAGCGACGGCACCTTGGTCAGAGGCGCAGGGCAGGTTACCATTTTCTTCAACATTAACACTATTGCTATGATGCGGAGCTCTCCTCCGCGACATCGATGCATGATTCACCTTTCTAATTAACGGGGGTTTCCATAACCCTTCACAACAAAGCACATCCTTTATAAGGCACAACACGCGAATGCCTAACACGACTAATGCACTGCATACAGCAATGCAAGTAAATCCAATCAATAATCCAGGGTACAGTACACCAATGAGCACCCCGAGTACGAAGCTGACGACGAGCATCACTATCACCGCGAATTTGTGAAGCTCTATGCAGCTCCCAGCTTTTTCATCACCATCGGTCTCATTTCGGCTAACAGTACGCTTGCTTTTCACGGATGGATGGGCACTACTACCAGGTCGCACGGCGTTGATCTTCTTCGAAGACAGGGGCACGATGTCGTCCTCCTCAAAGAAATCGGACCATTCGCGATGTCGACGTTGGCAAGTGGTGCATCCTCCACATGGCAGCTCATTCACGATCGAAGTGTTGTCGTAGCAATCACATGTTTCTGGATCGCATGTGATGCGGGACATGGCATCAGCGTTACCATGCTTTTTGCCTGCCCGGTGCTCGATGTCGAAGTCGAACTGAGATAGAATCTCAATCCAGCGCGCCATTTGATCAGTCGGCTCTCGGAAAGACATTATCCAGCGCAAAGATGAGTGATCCGTCCGGACAAGAAATTTTCGACCGAGCAGGAAATGTCGAAAATGGCGGACGAACGAGACGACGGCAAGCAACTCACGACGGGTTGTACAATATCGACGTTGAGTTCGTGTGAGCGACCGGCTTGCAAAGGCAACAGGCCGCTCAATCTCCTGCTGTTTCGTTTCATCCCACTGCATCTGCGAAAGAACTGCGCCGATACCGGTCCCTGATGCGTCAGTATCCAAGATAAACATTCCCTGGTCGTTGGGGTACGCCATCACGTTGTCGCTCACGATGGCGACCTTTAGGTCTTGGAAAACAGTCTCGCATTCATCTGACCATAAGAATCGCTGCGACTTTTCTAGGAGCTTGTTGAGTGGGGCTGCAATGGAAGAGAATCCTCGAATAAACCGGCGATAGTATGAGCATAATCCAAGAAAAGATCGAACGTCGCCCACCGTCGTTGGAGTCGGCCAGCTTTGGACCTTGCTCACCTTCTCGGGGTCGGGTCTTATTCCGGATTCACTAACCACATGACCGAGATAGGCGACTTCAGACTGGAACAAATGACACTTACTTGGTTTCAATTTGAGTCCAGCACTACCAAGTCGTTCGAGAACTTCATTTAGGCGGTCGACGTGTTCGTTGAACGTCGAACCCATCACGATGATGTCGTCCAAGTACAAAATTAGTGTCTTCCATTGCAGTCCTTTCATGAGCAATTCCATGGCGCGTTCGAATGTGCTCGGCGCGTTGCACAAACCGAACGGCATAGTCACGTATTCGTAGTGGCCGGTGCGTGTACTGAAGGCAGTCTTCGGGCGGTCATCTTCCTTGATCTCGATCTGCCAGTAACCAGACTGGAGATCGAGTGTTGAAAAGATTTTCGCCCCACCAAGGCAGTCAAGACAGTCTTCTATCTTTGGTAAGGGGTATGCATCCTTCTTCGTCACATCGTTGAGTTTCCGATAATCTACGCATTGCCGAGTGGTTCCGTCTTTCTTCTTCACGTAGACCAGCGGACTCGACCAGGCGCTCGTTGACTCACGGATAATACCTCCCTCGAGCTGTGCATTGATTATCTTTTCCTCCTCCCCTTCAAAAGCTCTGGGAGGTCGGCGGGGTCGTTGCTTGATAGGTGCAGCGTCGCCGGTATCGATTGTATGCTGCACTATTGAAGTACGACCATTGTCCGTAGATGATGTCGCAAAGGTCCCTTTATGTTTTTGAAGTAGCTCGGCAAGACGACCACGCTCAGAAGAATCAAGGTCCAAACAACTCCGCTCGTAGAGTGCCTTTAAATCATCGGGCCAGTCACCACTTCCACTCTCACCATCATGGTTACTGACCTTCACTCCATTTATGCGAGCTGTTTTCCCAGGCTTCTCTCCGTCATCATCGGGGTCGTAGATGTCCGTCACCGTCTGAATAGAGGCTATCCGCGCACCTGCGTAAACCTTCACATCCTCGTCACGGGTGTTGACAACGCGAACGGGTAGGTCGATATCTTTGCGTGAAACATCAACAAGACAATGGGCAACATGTAACGGTATGTTACTTTCCTTGACAGGCACAGGCTCAATGATAGCGTAATTAGATCCAACTTTCTTTTCAAATTCATTCACTTTGCCACGAACAATGTATTCCGAGTTCGCTGGAATAACTGTATCACATTTCACAAACACAGCATAGCTGGCAAACTCCGATTTGAGTTCAATTGGAAACAAGCGGCCGTTGATTCGGAGCCCTCGCCTGGCTTCCAGGGTGCAGTTGAAATGATGAAGAAAGTCAAATCCAATAAGTCCATCATCAGAAATATCGGCAACATATGCATCCCACTTGAAGGTTTCAGAGTCAATATTCACGTCAATCTCAATTAATCCATGGACATTGAGGAGCCCACTGTCAGCAGCTTGCAGTTGAATATTTTCCTCTAGGGGCTGCAAAGTAGGTCGCGAAACATCAGGTATGGATGCATACAGTTTGGATGAAATGACAGTCACGGCGGCGCCGGAGTCGACCAACAAATTTGCATTAGCGCCATTAATAGTTACATGCATAAGTGCAGAAATTCCAGAACATTCACTTATCCTTATCACTTTGTTGGGCGCAGCTGTTGGTTGGGCCGAACCCTGGTCGTTGGGGCCGGCCCGGGCTAGTTTCCCGATGGCTGGTCCATTCGTGGAGGTAGTTGCTGTCTCGATGGTGGGTACGATGGCTGCTGCTGCTGCGGTGGCGAAGTCGGCGTCCACGACTGCGAAGCTTGTGGGGCTGGCGGCGTCCATGGCTGCGAAGCTCGTGGGGCTGACGGTGCCCACGGCTGAGTGTAGGGCTGCTGTTCGCGTCCATACCTTTGCTCCTGAGGCGGTGAATAGGGACAGTTACGTGCGAAATGTCCAACCTCGCTGCAGTTGTAGCAGCGTAATTCATACCGACGACCCTGTCGATATTGATCACGACCCCGATCACGATCACCACCTCGATTATTGCCATGACTACTGCCTCGCGCTCGCTCCGATCCACGTTGTTTCATGAGCAATGTTACTTCGCTTAGTTTATTTCCCATGTCTAGCAACTGTTGTTCGAAGTTCGTCAAGCGTTCATCTGTGACTTCAGGCGTGGTCGTCATTGATACTGCTCGAATGGGACGATGGCTATTCCTACTGGATTCCTCTTTTAAGTGGATAAAACGCTCGGCGATTTCCCGTGCTTGCTGTAGATTCCTCGGCTCATGCATGCCGATCATCATGGCCATATGTTGATCGCATAGTCCTCGAAGAAAATGGCGTGTGGCGATCGTGTCAGTCGTCGCCGGGTCCGCGGTCGGGTATCCGAAAGTGGTGAGTTTGCGGATGTCGGCTGCATAATCCGCTATCGTTTCTTTGGGCCCCAGTCTTCGTGTCTCAAGTTCGGACACGAACGAAGCTGCGGTTTTCCTGTCCGCGAACCGATTACTCAAGGCAGCGGTTAACAAGTCAATATCGCCAACGACGTCAACGCCGAGTTGCTGGAACGCGAAGTCGGCAGCATCTCCGCGAAGGCAGGCAAGCAGTCGAAATCTTTGTTCCTGCTTGTCCCACTGACATGTTGCTGCCAAACTCTTAAACGAAAATATGAAACTCTCCCATGGCCTCTTCCCGTCAAATTGTTCTTGATGCGGTAACTGAACTGCGACCTGATGTCGATGGGGCTTGAAGACAAATCGCTCTTGTTCACTGTCCTCAGTATCTGTTACAACTGGTAATTCCTTTGCTGGGGCTCGTGGCACCGCCGACATAGCTTGTTCAAGTTGTTCCTTCATTTCTGCTACTAAACTAAGCGTCTCCGCAATTTTGTGTTGGTCTTCTTTTCGCCCTTGTAGCGCCTTCGTAAGTTTGTGTTGGTCTTCTTTTAGCGCCTGTTGGTTATCTTTTAGCTCTTGTCGGATATCGTTAAGCTCTTGTTCGAGTTCCGCTTTTCTCCTCTTTGGCGACATGGTTGATGGCACGTGTTAAAGTCTCGTACCCCACTCCTGACACCAGTGTAAAGATTCTGTCTTTTGACGGACAGAATCGTTATGGGATGAAGATGATGATGAATATGGATGTCTGGATGGCCGAGGTTATATAGTTCTAAATCACATTCATAATCACATTCACTCTTTAAGCACGTTCCACAAGCTTGGAGAATAGATCACAGCTGGCGAGAGTTATTCGGTTACTCGTTTATTCTTCCATAAACAACTTCGTACAATGCAATGACGAACAGGACTAACTCTAAGTATAACTCTAGTTGAACTAACTTCGTACTCAAACAGTCTTCTACAACTTAACTGTCTCGAATCTTGCACTGAACTGACGACTGACTAAACTGAACTCCACTCCCTAATAATAACTGACTTTTATGAACTTGATGATAACTAATAACTGACTCCGAATGAACTATCAACCCCGAATGAGAGAGAGGTCGAGCTTATATAGGCTAGACCAGATTACTGACATAACCCTGGACATTGACTTCCAGTCTGAGCTAGGACAAAGAAAGACATCTATAAAGACACCGACTACGAGGGAACTAAAATGCAACAAAGAAAGACCTCTAGTGACTTGACATTACAACACTTCTTAGAAATACACCTATAAACATTGCAGGGCAATAAGATTAAGCTAACGGTAAAGTTCTAAAGGTAAGGGTCAACACAATAGAGGATATATGCAGGTAGATGCGAGGTTCATGACTAAAGAATGAAGGACAGGGTAAAACAGATTATAGACATCAAAGTATAACACCGCTCTTGAGAGAGGAGGGTTACAGCAAAGATGAAGTTAAGATGAGAGACAATAGATGGGCAAACGGGGGAAACACATAAAAGCGATGGTATATGAATGGCATTGTAAGGTGAGGGTTAAGTGGGAACCAACTCACACGGTTTAAGTGGGTGGAAGTTGCTGGTAGGTAAACAGCGCAAAATCATATAATGGGGAATATAGAGGTCAGTGACTGGGTCCA
>JBAMJV010002204.1:20000-52457 GCA_037951105.1 Echinarachnius parma | reverse complement strand
CTGATATTTGTTTTGTGTGTGTGGGGGGGGGGGGGGGGGGGGAGGGGGTGTAAGCAACTAAGCATGAAAATTATGGGGCACACATATTTCTTTCTTAGTTTTGTAGAATGTTACACCTTCTGTCAAATCACTGGAGCACTCTACAGAACTGCCTTGTTTGTTTGTTTCCTTAAATGTTTTTTTATTGTCCATTCAAATTATGGAGGGGTGGGGGACACATCCCCCACCCATCTTGTGTTTATGTATGAGCAAAGCTTTACATATGCTATTATCATGATTAATGTATGTGTGTAGACTAGAGTATAGTGAACCATAATATTTACACTGTGCTGAGTACAAGTTTCGATTTAATAGATAAGTTGAAGGATAGCAGATAAGGGGGTGTTCACAAAGATTCCAAGTCTTAGCACATAAGTTGGGCTTAACAATTATGGAAAGCGATTAGTTTCTTTGAAAATTTGTTCAACAAATTATTTAAACAGGCTTACAATGTTGATGAAAATCATTAAATTTTTCTTTAATCAAAGAGACTTCAAGTTATTGATGTGTAATTTTGTGGGGGAATTCAAATATTCGCATTTGGGGCCCCTGGAGTCCAGACAGACATAACATTATCTACATGTCACATTACTCTCCGCATTATGTGTTCTATGTATTTCAATAACAATTCATATGGTCGTGTGTCATGAACTCGCCTCCCAAAAAGGACGGTTACATGTTGGGGATTTTTTTTTGCATTTTACTTCATATTTTAAAAACCGAAAATTCTTTCTTAACAAATTTGGTATCATTTGAAAGGGCTTTCAAAATGCTATCATTCTGCAAAGTTTCAAAGATATACCTCTTTTTAAGATCGAGATACGGCCCTTTGAATGTTAAAGCCTGAGGCCGGTACAGGAAGCGGCGCCGCAGGAAGCGGCGCCCGTGTACAAAGTCAATGGGAAAATGCCTCTCAAAGAGCAATTTTTCCTAAAACGTCAATAACTTTGTGAAAACTAGGTGTATAGCTTCAATGTTGGTATCAAATGAAAGCTTAAACATTGAACTATAATTTGTAATCATTAAAAAGTGTTTCTGCTATTTTTTTTTCAAACTAAATAAACACAAACATAGAAAATTGGGCGTTACCTGTACAAACTCTATGGGGGGCTTTGGGACACGATCTGGACTAAAACATTTTGTGACTTTGTTTGTAAAAACGTTTATATCTTCTCAAAGGAAAGGTGTAAGAACACATATTTGGTATCATATTAAAGCTTACTTATGAAATTGTATTATTTCTCAATTCATTTAGGCCTACCCTTTATATTCTAATCCTTAAGTGACTCTTGCATAGTGAAAATGATTGATTATTTTTTAGATTTTTATCAATAAATATGAATGAAAATATCTCCCACAAAATAATCATGAACCCCATACAATATTATATTGTTGTAAAGGTCTAAGTGTGCTCTACATGAAAACATTATCATTTGTTGTCTAGAGCTACCTCAGAAAAAATTATCATGGAAAATATTGACCTCGATAAAATTTCACACATATACATTGTGTCTAACATGAAAACAATTCAAGTAGGTACCTACAGAACCCTATCAAGGACAGACAAATAACCATAATAAGTACTTTGTTCATAAATGTTCAACTGTTCAATGAATGGTCCAGTTGGTCCCCACAATATATTTCAGAATTTGATGAACAATTTTTCAGCCATCATCGCAACATTAGTTCTAGAAATGTACATACAAAATTGTATGTACATTTCTAGAACTAATGTTGCGATGATGGCTGAAAAATTGCATACAATTTTGTATGTACATTTCTAGAACTAATGTTGCGATGATGGCTGAAAAATTGTTCATCAAATTCTGAAATATATTGTGGGGACCAACTGGACCATTCATTGAACAGTTGAACATTTATGAACAAAGTACTTATTATGGTTATTTGTCTGTCCTTGATAGGGTTCTGTAGGTACCTACTTGAATTGTTTTCATGTTAGACACAATGTATATGTGTGAAATTTTATCTATAAAACAAAACAAATAATCCTCAAACAAATAGTTACAAATAATTGTCAAATAATATTAACAAATTTATCTCAGGGTTTAAGAGGTAAAGTCAATTTTCCATATAAGTTGAATTCCATTACAAAGTTGAAGGCTTTGACTCAGAAAAATTTAGGTTATGCGAGTGAAAAAAACACAATACAGAACCACACCACACCATAAATAATGCTAGTTTATTGACTTAGATACAAGATTGTCCAATTATTACATTGCTACCTGGATTAAATTTGGCAAAAGAAAACAAAAAACTATGTCAGCTTATGTCCAAAGATGTCTTTTTTTAAATACTGTGCAGATATATTCTGGAGCTAGTTACATAACAATTTACATGAAAATGCATGATTTCCTTTTGTTTTCTTCTACTGAAATAAAGTGAAATTTAGAGAAGTTTACATTTGAAGCTGCTCTAATAAGGATAACTGACATTTTTATGGAAAATATTTTGATTCGCAAACGTATAAAAATATGTAGTATTACAGTACTGCTCGCCTGGGACACAAATCTAACTTAAGTTAAAGCTTTTAAACGTTGATTGAAACACTTCTTGGGAATGTACATGTTATGGCAATAGCACAGATATACATGATACATAATGACATAATAAGCGTAAATTAATCAGGGGGTGGACTTAAACCACATGGCAATGTTGCCCATTGTGATATCTCGGCATTGCATCATGACCAATGTATGAAGTTTAATACCATAAATTCTACTCATAGACTTTCACTCAATGTTTGCATAGTTAGTTAATTGTAATTTCACAAAATACCTTCCACACAATCTTTGTACATAGCTGCCAACATTTGGAATTTTAAATTAGTAACATTTAAGCAAAACTGAATATCATGTGCGCGAAGCACACATCACGAGCGCGAAGTCCCTTTAGCCGTGGTCCAGGGCTCGCTTTATGGCTCTGGAGCGTGAAGCGCGGAGTCCATTGCGGCCGGCGTCCATGGCCCTATTTTCATCATTTTTGCACAATTACTAGGTATGATTTGGTCAGATTTACGTTTAAAGGGATCTAGTAACTTTGTTGAGATGTGCAAAAACTGATGAATGGTTGATGCAATGTATATTGTTGTTATCTCATATGTCCACAGGGTATTGTGTGAAAATTTCAAGTCAAATGGACAATGTATGGCCAAGTAATGAGCGAAAATGCAAAGTGATATTGGGTGATATTCACCAACTCACTGCATTCACTTTGTACAGGGATGAAAATCTCGCCCGGAGATTTTCTTATCTGAATACTTCAATCATACATATCTTTGTAATGAAAGGGAAATTTGAAAAACCGAAAGCTGTCCCATGATTTTATTGTTAATACGAATACAACAAGGTATAAAGGAACCACTATAATTAAAATTTTATTTTGAGGATTTGGACAATGTTACTAAGTCCCTTTAAACGTTGTCTCTATATGTTTAAAAACGTGAAAACGAAAAAAAAAAAGAAAAAAAAATTTTTTTTTTTTTTTCTTTTCAAAATTCGTAATTATAGAAGGAGTATTCGTAATTTCGTAAAGAGGGTGGGAAATTCGTAACAATTACGAATTTTTCGTAACAGTTGGCAGCTATGTTTGTATAGAACGATAGTTAATTTTCATTTCACAAAAACACATCATTTTTTTCTTCACACAAAAATGCATGCAAATCTATCTCTAGCTCCTCGGCTTGATTGTGGCATGGTACAGATCCTTGCCTGCCACACCATCAGCGAATGTCAAGCTCATGCCAGCCGGTGTGGTCTCCATGTAAGCAAACCCACCCAGGCTTCTCTCATCTGCATAGTGGAACTTCACCCAGTGGGCAGGAACATCCTTCTTGTGATCAACGGACGGGTCAACTATGTGCGCAGCTCCGATCACGAAGTACTCCACACTGGAATTGTCTTCTCTGATGTGCTGCAGGTTGTGATCATGACCACTGAAGTATGCACTGACGTTGTACTTGATGAGAAGAGGTTGTAGCGACTCGACGAGGCAATCTGTCGGACCGTGCTCGGCGATAGACCAGACTGGGTAATGACCAGCTACGATGACGTAGGTGTCGTTCATGGTGGCCTTCAGCTGCTCCTCGATCCATCTGAAACTTGACGCAACCAGCTTCTGGTTCTGGGGTCTCGGAGGTTGTTTTGTTGTTTCTGCGTCGTCTGTTAACCCGCACAGCTGAATGGTGTCGATCATGATGAAAACAACCGTGTCTTTGCTTGCTGGAATGTTGTACCGCACTGTGTAGAAGTAATCTGGGAATGTCCATCTCTCCGAGACCTTCGAGTATTCGATCTGTGCCTCAATGTTGCCGTGCCAGTCGTGGTTTCCCGCAACAACATACCATGGCACTTGCAGTGAGTCTGCGGTGAAAACATTATCAAAGGTTGTGTTGAATCTGGGGTCGTCAACGCTCTTCACGCCATCATAGTAAAAGTTGTCACCGAGGGCGAGCACAAATTGGGAAGCATAGTGCGCAGCCAAGACGCCCATTTGATCAGCGACGTGCACCTCGCATTCTGTCGTGAAGGGATGGGTCGGTTGCCCGCCCCAGTCGGCGAGCACCATGTAGTTTAACGCATCTTTCTCGCCGAAGTACACTGCGTTCGAGTTGCCTTCTTTCGCTGGAGCGCCGTTAACGTTGGGTGAAGCTGTGCACGCATAAAATGCCAGGAAAACGGCAATCAAATTTCGCTCCATCACGTAGCAGACAAGATTAACTAAACGAAGAAGCTTTCTAAATTATCTTCAAAGCACTTCTTTTGGAAGAATGTTCAGAGCTTCCCTATTTATTGCTGTATCGTACGTACGTGCGAAAGCTATTGCGAAACCAGTGTTGCTTATCACGTGATATCCTGTCTCGCACGATCGATCGATCAGGTGACCATGTACCATTATACAAACTTTTTGTTCGGCGACAAGGCACTAATGAAACAAAGGGAATGAAACTCGGTTATTTCATCCAATAAATCGAGCAATTGAACTGTATATCTTCATGAAATGTAATGACAATAGTTTTGCTTTGCCGCGAAGTATTTTGATTATTAAAAAATCTTGAGGATTATACAATTCATAAGAAAATGGACTATTAAATATTAATCAATGAGTCTGAATTAAAGCTAAGACGTGTGCTCTTGCGCGCGTGGATGCAGCAGCTGATCAGCAGCTTTGTATGGGGTCTCAACGGAACTCTAGGCTCTGGGACCGGGCTTGCTCCGGCCGGCTGGGCAATTCGAAGTAGACCGGCCAGAGACAGCTAACCGCGTCTAACATGAGGATCGAGGCGAGGATCAGGAGGCGTTGTCATTGGCAGTAGCTCAGAAATGAAACTGGTGGGGCTCTTGAAATTGAACGAACTGTGACTTCTTCCACAAGCTTAAACCCACAAGGAGTTACATTCAGAATTTCAGAGCATATAATCATAATATGGATATGATTGGAACGATTCGTATAAAACGTTCTACTTCTACTTCTAGTTCTACTGTTCAAATTCTTCAACCTTATTCAAATTAAGTTAGACTTTGATTTTGAGTCACACAGCACAACAGAGATTACGCTACATCAGTCATCATAATGTCTTTGCAGGTGAGATCTTAGAAGTAAAAACATATATTTTTTAAGATACTTGAAAAACGGGGAAGAGCAAAGACCAAGGCCAGGGTGTTTCACAAAGATCCTAAGTTGGACTTAACTATTATCATTATGGAAAGCCATTTTTAGCCTTGGAATACAATATACTCAAAGCCAAAAAACAAGAATTTCAGACTTTTCATAAATGTTGCATCAAGAACATGAAATCTCCTTGATTATAGGACATATTAATGATTTGAAACGACATTCTATGCCTTTTAAAAGGACTTTTACAAACAAATTCAAAGAACTTATGCCTTTTTATGGCTTTCCATACTTTTTAAGTCCAACTTAGAGTTAAAGGGTACCACCACCCAAATATAATATTCTTAATAAAGAAAGATAACATCTTTAGTATTCCATTCCATCAACAAGTTCACAAAAATATGTTTCCAGAAAGAAAGAAAAAATAATTGGAAACGCATCACCATTCTAAAGCATGCGTTCATGCGGTCTGAATTACGCAGACTGCTATGTGTGCGGTGAATTGCAATGCGTGCAGAGCGAACGAATCGCCCGGGAATCTATTGTTTACAAACGTGCGCGTGAATAGCTGCATTGGCGCACTCGCAAATGGTTGGCCCGTATGGAACCAGTAAATAGCAGTGGTTCCGTAAGTGGTGGAAATTAATTGCTTTGTTTATTAATTACACAACCCTTTGCAAAATGTTGGGTATCTATTTGATATCACAAAACAGTACCAAAACATATAATAATGTGTTGTTCTTTGCCTGGTGGTCCCTTTTAAGTTCAATTTAGGATCTTTGTGAAACACCCCCCATGTCTTTGGCTTTGGCTCCTTTTTATCTTTTTGACAGTTCCAGTTGTACTTGTAAACTAAGTTTTTATGGATTTGGTAGAAATACTGTTAAAATATCATGTTTTATATGATTGTATCTCTTTTGTGTTGGTCGCATTGAGAACGGACGTACTTTTGGAATGCTCTGAAACTTTTGGAAAACTGTTTCTAAAATTTAAGTTTTTGGAGAACTTATGACTCGAATATGAGTTATAAGGATATTTAGGAAACATTTGAAGCATAGAAATACAAAAATTTAGCGCTATTGGACCAAAAAGAGCAAATTCTTCTTGGACAATTTTTCGCGCCACCCAGCACTGAAAGCGAGAGAAGCACACACGAGCCAACGCGACCAGCCGGCCCAGCCCATACGGGCGCCGGGGCGGACTGGGATATGCTTCCGACACGGTGATAAACAGAGTGATGAGAGTATAGTGATGCCTGCAGAGAAAAATCAGTGTTATGGCCCCTGTTTATAGCATTAACCCGTCTACAGTGGCTACCATTCTTGTTTCCCTTAGTAGTTGGTCACTATACACAGGGTTTCCTTTGTAAATGTTCTCTTCATGAATTGAATTAGAAGAAACTGAAGGGAGCAGCCATCATCATTGGGACGGGCACAGTGATGTTTAGTGGCATCTGCATCGCCAATGGCAACGAGAAGTTCTACGGAGATGTCGTGATGCCAGCATTTAGACGGCTGGATGCAGAAAGAGCTCACGTTCTTGCAGTGAAGGCAGCAGCATGGGGACTTATTCCCAGGAACAGATACAAGGATTCACAATCACTGGTAAATATGACAAATTTAGGCATTCTCTTCCGACTTCTAGAACAAAATAATGGTCCTTCATGCCATGGATGCTCTTTGCATTTGTATAGAGCATCCGCTAACTCGGCTAACTTTAGGTTTCCACTCGGGATACTCTTCATACTCATTTTACTTAGCCACATCATCTAAACTATACTTAGCATGGAACTAAGCTAATTTTCATTGATATAACCCTGGGTATGTTTCAGCACAATTATTATTGGAACATTACTTTCATCTTTCAGCACACAGAGGTGATGGGACTAAAGTTCAGCAACCCCGTCGGGATGGCAGCTGGGTTCGACAAGGATGCTGAGGCCGTGGATGGACTCTTCAAGGTCGGCTTCGGATTCGTCGAAGTTGGCAGTGTCACCCCTGAAGCCCAGGTGGGAAACCCCAAACCAAGAATATTCAGGCTGCCAGAGGATAATGCAGTCATAAATAGGTATATGGATATTTTGCTAGGCACTGAACCAGTTCCCTAAATTGTGCAATGTCTATTTGGTTAATACAGTGCCGACCAGGTTCCCATAGGTAGTGGGTTAATTCATCATCAAGATTGGGGGGGGGGGGGGGGAAATGCAGGTCTCATGCGCACAGAAAAATAATTTTTTGAAAGCTGTACTACAAGTACCAAAATCAATTTGTGCAGGAATATTAATGTCATTGACGATGAATTGTGCCATGTGCAAATATTTTTGCTCTAATGTTATGATATAATCTGTTCCCTACCAAATTTAGAAATCATCAAATTATAGGTTCCTGTAGGCTGTATGTAGTTGCTAAAAAATTACAAGCAACAAATGGTATTAAAAGTATCTTTCCTGTAAACTTTCTTGTTCTATAGATATATTTCTCAGAAATTAAAGTAAACCCTTCCCCCCCCCCCCCCCCCCGCCCACCCCTCCCTCTGAAATTAAAGTATAATACCCTCCATCGCTCTACTTCTCTCTCTACCTCTCTCTCCAGGTATGGCTTCAATAGTGTCGGCCATGACGAAGTTCACCAGAGGCTGAAGAAAAGATTAAAACACCAAAATACTGACAATCAAGGTTAGTACATCACAACTTGATTATCGCTATCAAATAGATTTGATAGTATACAAATAGCGCACGGCACGGCGTTCGGTAGTGTAAGTGCAGTGCACGCGAGGTTTCTTTAGATTGGTGCCGCCTCTGTGCACGAGCCGCTAGGTAGTGCTGTAACTGACCTTGATGATCGGATCGTTTGATCGGATCGGCAACATTTTATCGATCTTCGAAATCGGATCGATGATCGGGATCGGATGATCGGCTATAAAAAAAAAAAAAAAAAAAAAAAAAAAAAAAAAAAAAAAAAAAAAAAAAAAAAAAAAAAAAAAAAAAAAAAAAAAAAAAAAAAAAAAAAAAAATCGTTTTTTTTTTCTTTGGAAAATGATCCCCAAAAAACACAATTTGGGAATATAAATGAATACCAAAGCAACATATATCCATATTAATAAGCTCAAGGTAATCTTGTACGGGTATGCTTTCATTTCAAACTGATTACCTTCTCTTTTACAAAATTACTCACGCCGATTTTGAGCTTAGTCCCATGTGATTAATTTGGCGTAACCTTTCAGAAACACATGGGACTAAGCTCAAAATCGGCGCGAATAAATTTGTAAAAGGAGAGGTAATCAGTTTTAAATGAAAGCATACCCATACAAGATTACCTTGGGCTTATTAATATGGATATATGTTGCTTTGGTATTCATTTATATTCCCAAAATATGTTTTTTGGGATCATTTTCCAAAGAAAAAAAACGGATTTTTTTTTTTTTTTTTTTTTTTTTTTTTTTTTTTTTTTTTTTTTTTTTTTTTGCCGATCCGATCTTCCGATTTTTTCTGCATGATCGGAAATCGGCAAAAACGGTCCGATCATGTATGATCGGATCGTGATCGGCATGCCGATCCGATGATCGGTTACAGCACTACCGCTAGGCGAGTGCGCAGTGCGTACCATCTAAAGATACCGAGCGTGTACTGCACTTACATTGCCGAACAACTAGGGCAAGTGCGCTATTGGTTTTATAAAATAGCGACACATCGAGTTTTGATAACAAATAAAAATCCAAAATTACATATAAGCTATTCTTACTTCCTGAATTAAAGGTCCGTGGGATTCCACATTTTGCTGCAAGCTCGAGTCGAGTATAATCCATAAGGGTACACAACATTAAAAAATCCAAACACAGTTATAATATGAAACGCTCCAATTTCCAACACAAAAATGCATTTACAGTTGTGGAGTGTGCAATATCATTTATTTTGCGCGTCTAGCTGCACGCCTGTGCAGTGCGCCAAAAAAGTTGAATGTCACGTGACGCATTTTGACCAATTACCATGCTTGAAATACTATAGCTATTTTATAAAAACGTTTCCCTCCGCCCATATATTAAAGAATAAAACATATCTGAAAATAACCAGAAATAACATTGAAATTTGTTGTAACTTTCTTATTTGTAAATCAATTTTGCTCAAATTTTCATTACATGTTGCTCTCATAGGCGTACCAAGGCAAGGGTGGGGGGGGGGGGGGGGGGGGGTGTTAAGGGTGTTAAATACCTCCCTTTAGCGAAAAAGTGACAGTTTTAGGTGTTCAAACACCTGCCTTCAAAACGGATCTATGCCACTGAATGAAGCTAAAACACCCCCCTTGAAAAAAAATCCTGGGTACGCGACTGGGCCATCTTATTCATCTGATTTCATTGCATTCAAGCTTTTTTACTGGGTAGAATTCCCCTTAAAATAGAGTTAGAATTTCATGAGGAAAAACCTCATTACCAGATTTTATGTGAACCTTTAGGTTGTTTTAGTGTCAGAGTTTTAAATCTATGTATACATACATTACATTCTTACATTGCTACTTTTAAAGCAGTAACTGTATGTTAACTATTTTTGTTTGTTTTTGTATATATGCATACTTTATTTATTCTTAAAGGGTACCACCACCCAAAAATAATATTCTTATTTAAATGAAAGCTAACATCTTTAGTGGTCCATTCCATCAACAAGTTCACACAAATGTTTCCAGAAAAAAATATATTTAATTAGAAAATGCATCACCATTCTAAAGCATGCGTTCATGGGTCTGCATGTACAAAGATGTACTATGTCCAGAGCGAACGAAACGTCCAGGATTCTATTGTCCCCAAACGTATGCGTGAATAGCATATGCGCACTCGCAAATGTTTGGCCCGTATGGAACCAGGAAATAATAGTGGTTTCGTAAGTGGTGGTAATTTATTGCTTTGTTTATGAATTTACACAACCCTTTGCAAAATGTTGGGTATCTATTTGATATTACAAAACGGTACCAAAACATATAATTATGTGTTGTTCTTTGCCTGGTGGTCCCCTTTAAACAAAATGGTATGTACAAACATCAACCTAGGTAATCCCTTGCCATACAGCATGGGAATAAAGATAACAAATAAAGTATGAAGCTTTGCGGTATCGCAGGTGTCAGTGCCACCAGAAATTTCATTCGGCCACTAAAAACTAGTGCTGTTGATGACTCCCGGGTACCCGGGTCCCGCCGAAAAATGTCGAGTCCCGGGTGCAAAAATCAATACTCGATTTCCCGAAAAAAACAGCAAGTCCCCCCATTGAACGCAAGAGCTATAGCTTTCATGTTCATTCAAGTGACAAAAATGCAGCGCATTTATGACAATAAATCATCTTCTAAAATACAGCAAATTCCTAAATAAATTATAGTTTTAGCATTTCTGACATGATTTTAACGGAATTATGGTAACATACTGTTCAAATTTAGCTTGATAACAAAATTTCTGATGAGAATAGGACATTAATGATCTCGGTGACCGATCGTATCTTCAACACAATTCACTGCATTGAATATGATTGTCATCGCGCCACTTTTTTTGGCTATTTTCTGCCAACGAGCGATTATCATTTATGGTTGGCGAAACCGCAACACTTGAGTGTGCTTTTCGCTGCTGCGTCTGAACTACGTAATACGAAATTGTATGGGAGTCATCGATTTATTGGATGTACTAAATGATAATCGCTCGTGGGCAGAAAATAGCTAAAAGTAGTGGCGCGATGACAATCATATTCAGTGAAGTGTGTTGAAGATACGATCGGTCACCAAGATCATTAATGTCCTATTCTCGTCAGAAATTTCGTAATCAAGGTAAATTTGAACAGCATGTTTTATTCCGTTAAAATCATGTCAGAAATGCTAAAAATATCATTAATTTACAATTTTGCTGTATTTTAGTAGATCATTTATAATTATTGTCATAAATGCGCTCAATTTTTGTCACTTGAATGAACATGTTTTCCCAGCTGGCTTGACATGCCAATCTTGTAATCAAATGGGTAAAAATTATCGCGAGTCCCGGGTAGTAAATACTCCCGAAATCAACAACACTACTAAAAACTCTTGTATTGGCAACTGACAAACAAATTAGGTGAACTACATTTTATAGGCCTATGATGGAAGTCTATTGGTTGTGTCTGCTTGTCTCCTTATAGCCACCTGAAAGAAAAGTTTATGTGAGAGCCCTGTCTTGCTTTTTCTTGTACCCATTGCAGGTACACTGAGAGGAATGGTTGGGGTCAACTTGGGAAAGAACAAGACCTCTCCCGATGGGGTCCAGGACTATGTGAAGGGGGTGAAGAAGCTTGGCTGCTTCGGGGACTATCTGGTCATCAACGTGTCCAGTCCCAACACTCCGGGTCTCAGGGCCATGCAGGGACGACAGATATTGTCAGATCTCATTGATCAGGTACTGTATATTATAATCAATAGTTGGATAAGTCCAATATCTGATAGTTAACATAATGTATGTTAAAGATTTACATGTTAGTAAAATGGAAACAATCATATCTTTGCCAAATATATAGTATAATGTTTTAGATGGAGGCATCAATTGAAAGCTTGTGATGAGGCCTTTCTCTTGACTTGAACAGACAAGAGCAGGATTGTGCTATATTCAGTCACATTTATTCAGAGGTTGCTGGTGGAATTCTGCCACACTTGACTTTTCTTTGCTTCCATGAATAGCTATTATTTGAATTAAAATCAATATGACTGATTGTTTATTTCAAAAAACTCCTCATAGGTTGTAGCAACGAGAAACATACTCCCCTGCTCACCCAAGCCGCCAGTCCTAGTCAAGATAGCTCCAGACTTATCTGAGGAAGACAAGAAGGACATTGCAGCTGTAGTGATGAGAGAAAAGGTAAGGATGCCTAAATGTGTTAGGAGTAATGATTTAGTTTTGAGTTGGTAAGTAAGTCTCAAAAATAAAGTTTGATTTGAGAATAAATATCATGGGCATTATAGACATTTCAGGCACTGATATACAGAGTGATTACTGTTACTATAGTTATAGCTCATGTTTCGACAGTATTTAGAACATACTAGGAATAATTGTTCTTTGATAGGAACAAAAATGCTGAAACTTGAAAATTTTAAAAATGAATTTGCCCCAAGACGATCAGTTACACAAGAGTATTGTTTTCACTACAACACTAACAAACTGTTCCATGTTTACGTTGCAGAATGGAGTTGATGGCATCATTGTGACCAACACCACCATCAGCCGGCCAGCCAGCCTGCAGGGGGAGAGTAGGGGTGAGGGAGGGGGGCTGAGTGGGCAGCCCCTGAGGAGCATGTCTACAGCCGTCGTTAAGGACATGTACAGACTCACTAATGGTATATGTTCAACTTGGTGTTTAAATGTAACAATTTGTGACTGGATATAGAAATACCCTGCACCTTTCGGTAATTCATGTTTGGAAGAAATTGTCATTTTTAATTCACATAATCTATGTAAAAGACTCGTGTCATATCTTTGCCAAATATTGTCCAATGTTTTAGAAGAAGGCATGGAATGAAAGCTTGTGATGAGGCCTTTCTCATGGCTTGAAAAATCTAAATGTTGATATTTAGAGACAAGTGCAGGGTTTTGCTATATCCAGTCACATTTATGTAGGGCTTGGTCGAGTTTGTAAGAGGCCAATTTGTAGCCGGCTTGACGAGGGGGGGGGGGGGGGGGGGGGTGAACAGGTGAATCATGGGGCTGTGAGGGCAACCCCTTGAAGTCATTTAATGACTGGATACATGGCATTAAAAAGCTTACAACAGAAAGGTTTATACAGATTTTAAAACTATTTTCTCCATGTATATTTTTATTAAAAGATCACTTTATCATTTATGTTATAACCAAATCTGGTTTGTAAGGCGGACTCTATTGTGTGTTGAGTGAGTAAGTTCTTTTGTATAAGGAACTATACTCCCTTAGTTCTCATTTCCCCCAGTTTTGTTATTTTATGGCAGGTCCTAAACATGTTTCCAGAAAGAAAAAGATTCCAATCCCATAACTCAATGCTAAAATTTACCCTTGTTTGCCTTGTCGCCCAGTTGGGCAAATGAAAACAAATCTAGTGCCTCAGAACCTGAATCTAGTGGCCCTAAACAAAGATGATTAAATATTCTGTTATATGTGGTTGCCCATTGGGTCAGTGGAATTAAGCATCAATGATCAGTAATCTGAAGCTAATTTCTGAGTGGCTCTGGGCCAGTGGGCATGTGATTTGTTTCAAACATTGTATGACTTCTTTCTTCTTTTTTTTTCCAGGAAAAATTCCAATCATAGGAGTCGGGGGAATCGGCTCTGGTGCTGATGCGTATGAGAAGATTCTGGCGGGGGCTTCGTTGGTTCAGCTCTACACTGCATTTGCCTATGAAGGACCTCCGCTCCCCAGCAGGATCAAGAAAGAACTGGAAGAACTCTTGAAGTAAGATACTTTTAAAGGATCTTTACTGACAACGTCCACAAAACTTACCCAGAACACTAGCCGTTCTTACATACCTAGTTGTATTTGTATCACCAATAGAGGCATGAAATGGGTTTTTTGTTTTCCAATTTTCTCTTTTGTTATAAAGATATTTATGATTGAAGTGTTCAGATTTGAAAGTCTCTATGGGAGCCTTTCAACTATGTCTAAAGTACAAAGTGCAGTGGGTTAACAAATATCACAAATTTCTGCTTGGTGATGGCTACAGTTTTGCCTCTGTAGCCTTACATGCCTTTTTTAAAATTCAAATACTAGAGGCCAAAATCATTATCTGGGGGCCGGGCCCCAAACAAAGAAAAACGTAACAAACTCTTTTGTATTTGGTTGCCTATTTGGGTCAGTGGGCCTGTGCCAATTTCCAGCACTGGTTATTTGACTGTACAAGAAATATTGTAATACACGATTCCAACCCTGTTTTTTATGTTCTTTAATTTCTTCTTCAAATTTCTGCAGGCGTGATGGCTACAGTTCAGTGGCCGAGGCCGTAGGAGCAGACCATAGACAGAACAGTCCAGCCATCCCATAATTCAGACCATAGACAGGGCAGTCCAGCCATCCCATAATTAAAGAGAATGTAACCATAGTTAAAGAGAAAGGAAAGAACAATGCGACTTCTTGAATTTTCTGGATTGGCTACCGTTCAGTCCCGGTGCCTGTAGGAGCAGACTGTAGACAGGACAGTCTAGCCATCCCATAATTATGGAGAATGAAAAGAACATTAAGACTTCTTTAAAGAGCTGAGATGATACATGTATTCTCGGACTCCATCACTCAAAAAGGACTTTTGAGTCTTTGGCTCATTGCAGCAATGTCCCCGAGTGGAAACGAGAGGGCCTTATTAAAGGACAGAGTTGATCACATCATGTCAGGCCGGACTGTCTGACCATCTCGTAAAAATGTAATGCGAGGCCATGAAAAGGACACTGAAGTGACAACACATGAAATGTTTCCACAGTGACAGGAGGTTTAGATTTCTTTCTAAGTAAAAACTATCAGTGCTGTGTTAGGCAAATTACATTAATTAATTACAAGCAACATGTTTTCCTGGTCAAAAGAGTGTTCCATAATATTTCCTCACGAGAATGTCAAAAGACAAAAAGTGTTGCTACACCCCGGGCCGGGTGCTACACACAGAATTGCCCATCGTAATGATAGGCTGGGCCACACCAAAGCACTGGTGTAGATCTGTGAGTGTTTTGGGGGGACCTACTTCGTAATGGCCCTGAAACAAATCTCTGCCAGTGTAATGGCCTAGTCCCACAGCTCTGTTTCTCCTTCCGTTTCCTATCCGTTTGACATCCCGAATGTACTAGCAGGAATCTAAATGAGGCGGACCAAGTTCGCAATGGACTAGTACGATACTTTTAATTAGGCTCTGTTTCGCGTGATACAAAATGTCATGTTGCTAGATACGGACCATTTCGCCACATTATGGTCGGATAGGAAACGGAAGGAGAAATAATGCAGTGGGAGTATGCCATTACTTACACTATCAAAATGGTACTTACTACTTTTTAGCTAGAAAAAACAACTTAAAGCTAAATTGGTAGGTGCTTTTGTGCCAATGGCAAATAATTATTTACATATCCGTGAAGGGTGTGCTCTGAAATAGCTACTGTTACATTTCTTTGTGCAATTCACATTTCAAATGTAAGATTTTGCCCATTATGTGAGGATTTTGGTAAAGTAAAATGAAATTCTACATTATGATAATGATGATCATACAAATATTATAAGATAAATAGTTTGTCTCGCGAAGTGGCAATCAACATTATTTTGTTTGACGTTTCGGGCGCATTTGCTTCCCTACATCAGATACTAAAGATGTAAAGTCAAACCAGTCTATAAAGACCATGCACGCAAGACAGAAAGGTGGTCTTGATAAGCAGGTGGTCTCTATAGACAATTTAATTAGTTAATTTGCATGTAAACTGCTATAAATGGAGTTAATAATAGTGGTCTTTATAGACAGGTGGTCTCAGGTTTTACTATACATGCATATATATACGGGCGTGTCCGAATAGGGCTGCTGGGAAGCCATGTACTGTACATTAATTATAAAAGCAAAACTAAAATGTTTTGTGTATCATGTTATTTTTGATACCCTCGTGTAACAACATTTTGTTGTACATGTAACAGAGTAATTTCACTTGGTTCAAAATAATGCTTTGGCAGCAAGAGTTGTTTAAAAAGATAGTTGGTTTTCCTAGTGCATTGTACATGTATTCAAAATAGGGAGAGTCATGAATCAAATTCTTCCATTATAAATGTATATCCAATATGCTGATAATGTCATGAAAGTGAAATTAAGTAGATCTAAGCAACTATGTTGTAATTTCTTTTCTATAACATTGTGATTGAAATATTTAATATTTTAATAAAAGACACATTTGTTAGACATAATTTTTTGTAAAATAAAAAAGAAAGTTACATAACTATTTTGTTCTGTATCTCATGGCTTTAATTTGTGAATGTGATTGTATGTGAGCAATGTATGTCAATGTTGTCATTTTCATGGACATGTAGGACTAATAGACTGTACAAGCTATGGCTAAAATATCTTTAAGAAATATATACATGTAAATCACAACTACATGTTGTACATGTAATTAAATTTCAAATGTGGCATTTCTTTTGATCAATCGAGCAAGTAAACAATGTAACACAAAATAAAATACATATGTAGTACAGTGGAACCTCCGATATGAGATACTTGAATCTGGTATAACGAGGTACATTAATTGTGCCTTAGTTCCTCGTTCTGAGGTTTCACTGTACATTTCAAGAGTCCAGATAATCCCTAGTGGTGATGGTTGATGTTTGTCTTTGTAGATGATTTATTATGACAAGATTTTTGTTACCAAATAATGCAGAATAATAAGAAACACACGGGCAAAATGAGCTCAGTTGCTGAAAAAAAAGAATGTTTATTTACGATTCTTGCTTTGCAAATATTGTTAATCACAAAATTACTACAGACATGTACAAAAATTGTACAAATGAATATCATTAATAGGATTGAATAGTTTCCAGTTATGTGTTGAGATCAAGCCCTAAACTTAAATTGAATTCAAAGGGCATATCCTTCTATCAAGATTGTTGTACAATGTAAGCTTAAAGCTGCTTGAATGTGCATATTTATTTGGGGGCTTGTAATCACGGTTGAAACATTCTTAATTCAAAGGGTCATGAGTCTTTTTAATTCAATAAACTTCCACATAATAATAACAATTACAATAATGGTGGCTTCCTTATTAGAGCACATTCTGCAATTTGATGCTTGCAGTGCATCATAATTATTACCCCAGTCAATGGAAACACAAGTACAGTCGACACGGTCTTATTTGCCACCTGTCTATACCAGCTAGCCAGCCTATAGACAAATCCGGTTTCAAGTCTATAGGTCCATAACTGGGGGGGGGGGGGGGGGGGCTTCTAAGAGTACAACAAAAGATAATTTGAACAGGTTTTAACAGTTATGCAACATGTCGGGTGTATTATTGTCTCCTAAACAATTAGTGACCTTTGTTCAGCATGCTAGACATGCTTGAAGCCCCCCAGTTATGGCAAACATAGACTTGAAACCGGATTGGTCTATAGTGGCCACTAAAAGGGATGTCAATATTATTGAACCTGTCTACTGAGGTCATCTTTCTACAGTGGTCACTTTTCTTGTTTCCCTCAGGTGGTCACTGTACACACGGCCAACTGTATGTATTATCCATTGTCAAATACAAATGGATGAAATTCATAGCCTTCAATTTTATTGTTACAAACTGATTGGACTGCAAATCTACAGTCTGCTGCTACTGAAACAAAAGGTGCAATAGTTGGTACCTTGCTTTGTGAATCCACATCTCATCTTCCAATTGCATTTAAAAATTTCCAATATTGTGAAAACCCTAGTTTACTGAAGGGCAAACAATTACTCTGCTTGGCTATAATATGTAACTACTATTCTGCAAGTTATCTCATTTAACTTGAGTGTACATAGTCATACCATTTTCATCATATGACTAATAGTTAATACCTGATATATCTGATCTCTAAGTAGACTGATAAAAGTAAATTTTTTAAGAAATTGAAAATTCGGGACAAAACAACAAATGAAAATGCACTCTGGAGAGTGCATATAGTATACTCAACATCCAAAATATTAACTATTTAACTTTTTGAAAGGTAATATACACCCCTCTCCATAAGTAAATTCTCACTTCATTTTCATGTTGTCCCTGAAATAAGTCACCAAGATTTTCTTTCTTTCTTGTTCACATTTCATACAAGAGTCACATTCTTCAGAAGAATCATTGTTTATAAATCAAAACATGGGAAGATACAAACATTGTGTATTAATGTACAAGAATGGTGCCTATAATGTACAAACTAAACATATACAGAGACCTCCACAAGTTTGACAGTGGTATCCACACAAATCTCTCCTTTACCTTACCTACCCCACAATCTAAACCTGTTCCCTACTAGATTTTGCGATCCGCATAGAGTTAATCCATGGCCCACTAGGTTCCTGTAGGCAATGGGTTAAAAATATTTGGATATGGTGGCATCTGGGCAATGCTACCTTTCCTCAGAGCCATATCATCTGTTGAGAGAGAGAGAGAAGGGTGCCAAGTTACTTTTTGTACTTCAGAGTTTAAAGTTTGGGATTCGTGTAGAAACCAAATAGAGCCCTCCATTATATTTGTTAAATATTCCCCAAATTAAATTTTTACAGTTTGACATCACATAGAGAAGGCTTTGACCTACAAGATGGTATGCAGTACTCCATTAAGCAAAACATTTACTTACACCCTTCTTCACTCTCAAATGATGTTATGAAATGTCCAAACTACTGTATCACACGAAAAGCTTTATTTGAACAAATTACAAAGTACAACCCCAGAACTTGACATCTGCACATCCATTTTAACCTATCAAGATAGTGACCACAAGGGAAAGAAAACTGGACATTACAGATTTTGTAACACTGTTTCTCTCTCCATGCATTTCTTTTTCAGTGGCCTCTATAATAGGCAGATGGCAGCTATAGTAAGGTGACAGCTAAAGTAGGTTGGACTCGATAATTCATTCACGTACATACAGACAGACATACACACAAACGAACATACACACAGTCACACACCGACAGACACAATAAAGAGCTCAAATCTAACAAAGCCAACTGAATTTCTCATGGAGGTCTCTGATGCAATGGGATATGGAAAGGCTGAGAAGAAACAACGACTGGCAGATACATTCTCTGAGTTCTATGAACTGGATCCAGCTTTCTTTTGCTTCTTCTTTTCAGCCTCCTCTTCCTTCTCCTTCTCGATCTCCGTTACAAACTTCTCAACCTCTGAAACCTCGTACATCTGGAGAAGAAAAAAAAGTGATTCGAAAATACAGGTTAGTGCCCGATTGACCGGGGCAAGTAACAAATTATGTCGGGCAAGTAAAATTTCATAAATGGTCCAATTTGGTTACCAGATTGGGCAACTAATATTTCTCTTCAACTACAAAGAAAATGTATGTGTGAATCTCACCTAGAAGTCCTGAGGTCAAGAAAACTTTCAGTTCTGGCAAATTTATTATTTTACTTGCCGAATGGGTCATTAGAGGGGAAAAATAGGATGGAAGCTTGGTTAGTGGTCCCTAAAATAATATCAGTTGAACATATTCTGTTTTTAATTTACATCTTCAGAAAGAATTACACATGGGAGAAAACTATAAGAAATGACAGGAAAAGTGGTATATTGTAAATTTTAACTGAAGATGGGTACTTCATAACATAATCACTTTCACTGTTGACGATTGTGTATTTATGTTAACATAGAATGCTTACTCCTAGCCACAGCCCAAGATATCATGGGATCAGTCATCAAAGGGTTAGCTTCATTACCATGAATACAAAGAGCCACATGAGATTATCATAACCTTTAACAACATTAGCAATATAGTTGAGTTTTAGTTCATTATAAATGCATTTTTTTCTTTCAAGTAGATTTCAATCTTTATTTATACATTTGTTTTCTATTGAGAATGTATAATTCCATTTACGATCTGCAAAGTGTTTTGTTTCATTGCTTAGGACCATCTCTGGTTACGATTTAGTTCATGTTATTCTAGTTGCGATTCATTTTGATATGATAGGTGAACTCAAATTATTACAGTGAACCACATTTATAACGAGCACATTGGGCCATTGAATTTACCTCATATCAGATATCTTGTTGTATCATGGCTTAAACAAAAATTAACTACATAGAACCTGGACATGTGAAATTACCTTGCTATATAAGGTACCTCATAATAACAAAGCTCTTTATTGAGAGGTAAAATAGAGGTTCCACTATTTTCTAAAGCATTTGGGTTAAATCTCCAATCTCAGCATTTACCTTCAGAGGTTCTCCTCTCCTCATGACAGCCAACTCGATGTTCTTGGCTCCCGATTGGACGACTTCTAGAAGGGCTCGTACAGCTAGCTTGACCGTGTCCCGTTCAGACTGGACTAGTTCTTCTGTGTAGTGCTTCTCAAGGAACTCTCGCACTGTCTTTGCACTGCGTCCGATTGCATTTGCCTGTTTTATAAAAAACATTGCAAATGAATTAGGATTTTCTTAATTATCATAGCTATAAAAAAAAATAAAAAAATAGGGTGTGACTGGATGGCTTCTAGGTCGCTCGTACAGCTAGTTTGACCGTCTCTTCTGTGTAATGCTTCAAGGAACTCTCGCACTGTCTTTGCTCTGCGTCCGATTGCATGTGCCTGTTCGAAATGTTTTATAGTTGAAAATGCAATTTTGCTTAGGTTTTCATTTTTGCCCTAATTAAAAATTATGCCTGAACGACAGCCAGTCTGGAGGGTTCATACAGTTTGCTTGACCATCTCCCATTCAGACTGTACTCGCAACTCTTCAGGGTAGTGCTTCTGAAAAATTAAGGTGTTTTTGCGGCACTGAGACTGATTGCATTTGCCTGCTCAAAATAACTTAATTGTAGCCTACAATAAAATTCATCTGCACATGAAAAACATATAGTCTTAGGAGTTTACAAAAACCCAAACTTTTGACATACCCTACAGAAAACCCAAAGTCTATTCAAGATGATCAAAGCTTTGCTTACACTTTGGAATAACTGACCCTTTCATTAATTGATATCAAAATAAAATCATTGTCAACCACTGGCATAGGGTGAAGAATCTGACGCAGTTAATGGCACTCTGTAGTGATTTATCCTTTCATACATACAACCCAGCCCACATTATTGTCCGCGGGTTAACAAGGAAGCCATACTGTTGCACGAAACTAAAACACATTATGAGATTATGTTTACCTTCCATGAGTGATATGTTCCTGCTGGATCCGTCTGGTATAGCCTAGGTGAGCCGTCATAGTCAAAGCCTACTATAAGGGTGGAGAGACCAAATGGCCTGCGACCATTGCTCTGTGTGTAGCGCTGGAATAATAATCATATTCAAAATATTATTATAATAATAATAACAATAACATCAAATATAATAATAATGCAATAACAACAACAACAATAATAATGCAATAACAAAAACAACAATAATAATCAGTCTGGTAAAGCCTAGGAACAGCAATAACTGATACAGTAGATGGTACATACTTCAAAAGATTGTGGAATCTATAAACATCAAACAAAGGACTAAGTAAAGAATACTTAGTAAATAATCTATAATAGGCCAAAACTACAATTCAATTCAAATCGTAAGGAATTTAACAAAGAATAAACTTGAAAATGAATTTGAACATCGAGCCATTGAATCTTGATTACCAGTTCTCACTTAACAATATTTAAAGAGATTAATATTTTTCAAACAATATATGTGATAGTGCATTTTTGTATGCCACCTCAAAAAATATAAACCTAAAGCCCAACCTGAAACCTAATCCAAATTCTAACCCTAATTAGGGTTTGGGTTTGGGTTGAGGTTAGATTTACAGTAATCATGAGCAATTTCAGATTTGTTTTGTAAGATGGCGTATCAAACTGAACTAGTGCCTACACTCTCCTATTGAACGAGTCATTACCTGTTTTAACTGGGCCATGAAGCGTGTAATGTATTCTACAGTGACAGGATCCTCCACAGTCAGTTTGTGGCTCTGGCATTCCACTCGCGCCCTGTTGATCAGAATTCTGGCATCTGCTGTCAGACCTATTTACAAAATGAAGGATTGCACAAAGGATAAGTTAGATGCTGCTTGTAAGGATAAGATGTTGGACATTACACAAATTTTGTTATTAGGTAACAAATTTACACTAATAGTTCCATAGCAAAGATATAATAAAAAACTAAATATAATTCTTTTTCAAAAATTTAATAATTTGTATTTTGAAAAAAATAAAGAACGATCTATGTAATTGCGACAAAAAGAACCAATACTATGCAATTGCATACAGCTTCTGTTCTTGTTGTCATGCCAGGCCATGGATATGTCACAGAAGAGAATGAAGACATTCTGGGCTTCTGGCATTGTCTACCAATGCGTGCCCACGAACTGTATGCATGACTAAAAGAACCGATGCGCTATACAAATTGCATAGAGCATCAGTTCTTTTAGTCATGCATGCCAAGTATTGGGCAGGTCTTAGTAGAGAATGCCAACATTCTACATCTTTACCTGCAAAGGCCATGCAGACGTGATCATCGAGTTGGCATATCTTTCTGACTGTCCTCTCCTCTTGCAGCTTGGCAACTGATTTCTTTTCAACACCAAGAACTACAAGATCCTTTCCACGTACGCCAACCTGTTATGTTTCAAAAGCAAGAAGATAAAATGAACACTATTACAATGTAGTAACACAAGATGGCAAGTTATTCATAATTTTTATCACCCATTTTATCACCAATTTATAAATAACTATGGTCTATTGAACACATTTCACTCAAATTGCCAGCGCAAATTAATTCCACCGATTGAAGTGATTCAATCTTTTAGGGATGTTTTTTTTTCTGTTATGCCCTACAGGATTAGGGTAACAGTAACGGGACTAAAAATAGATTCCTTGTTATCTTATACTTAGTTCACCGTCTTCTTAAATGTGTGTTGTCCGTCTTCTCACAGCAAAAAAATATGTCAAGTACAAATCTGTGTGTATAGGACCATCGCGACGTTGCCACTATGAGCAGCAATGGAATGGGAGCTGATTTTGTATTTTTTCTTGTTTCTTGGCAATTATGCAGATGTCATTAATATTATAAATGAGGACAACCCCCAAAATGTCAGACGATCTGCATTTGCGAGCGTGTGCCTCTACTGATTATACAAGAAAATGAAGAATTTATTATGTATGATGGGGGCATTGAAGTACGCGCACATAATTTTTAACTCAACATTTTGGACAGAAATACACCGTTATCAATGGTGCGGCGTCTACTGAAACAAGAGTGAGCAGTGGCATCCCCCAAGGCAGCGTTCTTGGACCCGAGCTGTTCGTTATCTTCATCAACGACTTGCCAGATGTACTGAAGTCAACAAAGAGTGTTGTGAAGTTGTTTGCGGATAACACAAAACTGTACTCTGTAGTCAACCATCCCCACGAACTAGAAGCTCTTCAGGATGATCTAACGACATTCACCAAATGGGCAGACTTATGGCAACTCCCCTTCAACGAAGAAAAATGCAAAGTGGTGCACATTGGCAGAAAGAACCCAGGTCTCAACTATAAATTGTCTCCAGACTACCCAGACCTACCGTATTTGTCGGTGTATTACCCGCTCCGGTGTATTAACCGCATCCCTAACTTTTGGGGTTTTCCATGAAAAAAAAAAAATTTGATAGTAAAATTCTTGATTTTTAGATGGTCAAAATGTGCCGAGGATAAGTAAAAAACATAATTCTTTTCCAGAGAGTTTTGGTCTATGAAATATAATTCAATTTAGTGAAGTCTCTGAAGCACATAAAGGAAATTATGAGCCCCTTCCCCGATCAATCCGTTAGATTTGTTGAGTAATTGAGTTTACCAGAAAATACAACACGGAACACTATACATGGGACTGTAATAAATTCTAGCAGAAAAACGAAGACAAAACAACAAAAATTAATTAAAAAGGAGATAAAAAAAACTTTACCTTGATATGTTATTCCTTCTTACAAGTTCAGATTTGGTTAAATCTACCCTTGAAAATTGTTCTCAAGGGTTGAAAATTGTTTTTGGAGATGAAAAATTGCGATCGTATTAAACTTGCAAGTGCTGGTACACTGCAGGTTTGATTTGACTGAAATTAGCAATCAATCACGATAGGATTGGCTAACTTCAGTCAAGACTGATTCGGGATTCATGGCTAATTTCAAACTTTTTCTTCACTTGACTCTTCCAGCTTCACTCTATTATACAAATCTATAGTACGACCCTCTTTGGAGTACTGTTCACAAGTGTGGCACCCACAGCTGAAGAAAGACCAGGATAAGCTTGAGAAAGTCCAACGGCGGGCAACAAAGGCAGTTTCAGATATAAGAGTAAGAGCTACTCAGAGAGACTCAAACAGCTTAAGTTGTCTACATGTACGTTAGCCTACCGTCAACACAGATCTGATCTCATCCAAACTTACAAGATAGTCAAAGGCCTAGATGATGTTCAACCAAGTACCTTCTTTGACTTTGCATCCAACAAACAAACCAGAGGTCACAAGTACAAGGTTACCAAACACCGGGTGAAACGGGTGAAAAAAGGAGATAGAATGCATACTCTCAACAAATTGTAACAGAATGGAACAATCTGCCAGATTACGTACACTGTAGTAGACAGCCCAACCATAAACTCATTCAAATCTAATCTGGAAGAAGCTTGGTCATCAAACAAAGACAAGTTCAGTCTGGTTCAGTCCTTTCTTTGCCCATGATCTTGCTGATACCGCACAATGGGCCGTATGCATAAAAACAAGCAATTGCTTATATGCAAATGCTTTAAGCACAAGCAAGAGCTTGTCAAGCAAAAGATCAAGTTCAAGCAATTGCTTAAATTCGTATGCACAAGCCTTTGCTTGTGCTCAAACCTTTTGCTTGCACTGCCTAAGCAATTGCTTACGTGTTGGACAAAGGATCGTTACGGTTGTGCGAACATCGCACTGCATGGCAACAACGCTTCGTGCCCGACCTGGCAGCAGTATTTTTTATTACGCAAATAGGGGGGAAACAGCGCGGAGCATCAGGGGGGTTTCTGTGCAGATCGATGGACAAAAATTGCTGTAAAAAGTCTAAAATAACAGGAATTTGATCACAACATAACCTCTGGAATATGGAGCTTAATATCATCCTGAAACGGTACGAAAAATTGATCCTTAAACGCGAATGCCCTGAGTAAGCAAGAGCTCAAGCTGGTCTGGATGTGCTTGAAAAAACGCAAGCAATTGCTTATCAAGACAAGTAAAAGGTTTGTTTTATGCATACGGTTTTAAGCAATTGCTTGTTTGGTAAGCAATTGCTTACGAGCAGTAAGCAATTGCTTGTGCTTGTAAGCAAATGCTTTTGCTTGCAAGCAATTGCTTGTTTTTATGCATACCGATTCAAGCAAAAGGCTAGCACAAGCAATTGCTTGTTTTTATGCATACGGCCCATTGCCATAAAAACAAATTTCAGATATCAACAACGTTGCAGAGGGGCAAATAAGTTAGGTATAACTTTAAGCCCACAACAAGGTATTTTGTTACAAGGTATGTTACTAAAGTTTATCACGATTATCACACCAGTTTATTCAGAATATTCTGTAGCATAATGAACATGTTTTTGTTTTGAGATTGCTCAATGTATTTGATCAATTTGGTCCAGTTTTCGAAACTCTTTCATTTTAATCGGTAAAAAAAAGGGGGCATTGATGACATCGAAGTTCGCACGCATATTTTCCCATTCATTTGTACATGCTTTTTTGCAGCCGGTGTAGCTTTTTTTTTGTAATTTACAGCATATTTTACAGGCAATTTCAAACATGCGCAAAGACAAGTCAATGGAAGTTAGCTGCGCGAACTTGAATGCCGCGCGAACGTCTTACTCAGTCTTAGATGCCCCGACCATATATTTGATATTTGATTTTATTTCCACACTTTTTCAACATAATTATATACAAAGTACAAAGGTATAAACAAATAAACAAAATCAAATATTGAATTATACAATGAACCAATGATTAATGAGAAATGACATGATGTAAACAAAATACAAAATTAATCATACTAGTCTCGAAACTTTGCGCGTATTGAAACTTCGCGCATCATATCAGCGATAAGCAAAAATTAGAGCACGGACACAGCGACGGAAATATCAGACGCCAAATGAAAGAGCACACATTACTTATCAACCAAAAAATTAGCAAACAAAGATCGATATTTCTTGAGAAAAAAGTAACTTTTTGTGTTTTTTCATATATCACAACTATGGACAGGGAAAATCCTCCAATTAAATCTAAATCCTTCCAGTAGAACAGAGGCGTTGGCATCGAAATGCTGCGCAAAATGCTCCTTTATTCGACCTTCCTTGCAAATTTACTTTCGGATCGCGCAATCTCCGTAGAAAGCTTGGCGCGTGCCAAGATGCTAATACGCGCAAAATGTTGCATCTTCACACTCCCATTGAAATGCGTGTTAAAGTTTGCTACACGGGAATGCGTGTTAAGTCAATGGCAGTGTATGGAGCGCGAAGTTTCAAGACTACCATACTCGGTGAAGAATTTCTTGTTGATATGACACGATTACGGAATTGGGCCAATATCACATGAATTGCGAGTTTAAATCGAAAATGACTTTTAAATTTAGATACATCGAATCCGCAGAATAGAGCACACATAGGTTCATTACAATAGGGTTGTGCGGAGATCAACCTCTTCCGCCCGCTGCACTATCCAACGGAAACAATTTTTTTGTCGGCTGATTTCTCCCTCAATTTACCAGCAAAGGCAAAAAAACTTTCGTTTATGTGATCCACAATTAATATACTTTGATAATAATTACCGACTTTGTTGTTTTGAAGACCGCAAAATGTAGAAATAAAATGATTATTTCCCGTCCGTTTTCCTTACCGATGCGTCCTAAAACAGGCCGGTATACTGTTGAACCGGCAACAGTGTACGAATGGCTGGTATTGTTATCTCCAGCGCATTTGCATATATTGCGTGTAAATGGTTCACCTGAGTGAACCATTTACTTTGTAGATGTGGAATAGAGGGAGTATTTTAATGCTTGTTTCATTGAGATTACCGTAATTTTGTTGATCCTACGACACTTTGAAAACATTCGAAATTTTCGTGCGCGAAGTTACAATACACCTTCATAACTTAATTTAAATATTTATTTGATTTTAAATTTTTATTTTAAATTTGTACTATGTACTGTATGATACTTAGATAGGTGTACTACACATCGGCACTGTTTTTAATATCGGCACACCGCGTAATATTTGTTTTTGCGCGTGTTGTGAAAAATCGCGCGTGTGATTATGCGCGCTACCCTTAAAAAACTGCACTGGTCGAAATTTGGAGGAGAAATAATGCGTTTATAGTCCGCTACGAGTATTTTTGTGAAATTTGTGAAATAATGCTAACATCACACAAGAAATTTGGAGTTGCGTGCGTTGTCAACGAGTGTTGAGGGGGTGCCGGTATTAAAAACACTTCGAATCCGGGAAGCCAAAAAACCACGCGCGCGTTCGAAGGCGCTATCTCAAAATGTAATGCATACATCGCAAATCTGATCATCGCATCGGAATCTGCACTATTTTCTCAATGTGTGAGTACAATTTCAAGAAATGTACAAAATGTTTAAGTCTTAAACTGTCGAAAATGTCTTAGGGTGCCGATGTGGGCACGCCTGCGTCGCGATGTACACTAGCGAATGGGAAACTGTATGGCCAAGTATGCCCAAGTATGCCCAAAAGTCACACTGCCGTATAGCAGTAGTGACTTCACTAACCCCCGTTTTTGTTTGTAGGACTGTATATGACGTTAAATTAATCACTGTGTGTTTTTTAATTTTCTCACCAAACTTTGCAGATCGTGCTAGATGACATGTTTAAAATCCTCCATTTGGAGGCGTCACGTTGCCCCTAGCTAAATTGAAATGGGCTACAATTTTATTCGTTGGTCCTGAACTGCACGTCAATCCAGCATCACCGCACACGTAATAATGGCGTTCACCGTGTAGCTAGCGCAAATTGTATTACGTCATCAATCATATGAACTTGTTTTGGTCGGAAGCAAGGCTCATCATCAACTGTTAAAACTGCAAAGTAAAAATGTATAATTTAATTTAATGTGTGTACGTTTTTTCATAAAAAATAAATATATTCCATCGTATTTTATTTAATTCTATTCAAAAATCAGTCGTTACAATTTTTAAATCCATATTCTTTAAAAGTTTGAAAAACAACAATTCGCAAGCAAAATACGGTAGTTTCATCTCAAGCGCACTCAGTGGCACACACTTTATTTCCGATTTGACAGGCATACAATAATGTGCGTAAGTAATTTACAACGTATCAATTCATGGCTGGACGAAGACTACCTAACGAAAGGTCATTTCAGCAACACACTTTTCACGGTACTTCCGTCGCAAGCGTGTGCGATGATCAGCGCTCGACGCGACTGCATGGCAAATGAACGTGAAATATTGGCTGATTCATAGCAAGAAAAGTGGGTAAGTATCAAAAACACATCTTTCAATGATTTAATTTCACCTTATAGATTACAAATGTCATGTCATAAGTGGAATGAATGAACGGGGAGAAACCCTACCTTACGTTTTGATGTAGGTGGGGATGTGGGTATGGTAGGTGTACTACACATCGGCACTGTTTTTAATATCGGCACCCCGCGTAATATTTGTTTTTGCGCGTGTTGTAAAAAATCGCGCATGAGATGATGCGCGCTACCCTTAGAAACTGAACTGGTCGAAATATTGAGGAGAAATAATGCGTAGATCGTCCGCTACGAGTAATACAAGTAAATACGATAAATAATACCAACATCGCACAAGAAATGTTCAGTTGCGTGCATTGTCAATGAGGGTTGAGGGGTGCCGGTATTAAAAACACTTCGAACTCGTGAAGCCAAAAAACAACGCGCGCGTTCGAAGGCGATATCTCGAAATATAATTAATATATCGCAAATCTGATCATCGCATCGGAATCTGCACTATTTTCTCAATATGTGAGTACAATTTCAAGAAATTTGAATGATTTTTAAGTCTTAAACTGTCGGAAATGTTTTAGGGTGCCGTTGCGGGTGTCACTCAATCATACCTGTATAGGTACCCACATGTAATGGGGATGGATGTGGGGGTTACTCAATCATACATGTAAGTGTAAACAAATAATTGGCTGGTCTGAATACAAAAATGAAAGGCCTAAATAGTATGAGCACAAACAAACTTCGTTCAAACAGTCTCCAACTCCATTCTCCCCAGCCTAAAACATGCATCATGTCTTCTTGTCAATCTTTTTACATTTGATTTGTCATTCTGTCCAGTTTGAGTGGTTTGGCTACACCGATCCTAATATGTGGGACAATGCAATGTAAAATCTAACAATCATATTTAGGCCATTTCTAATTATAATAGTCAACACATTAATTATATTGTACTTACCGCTGTTGAACCCTTCTTGACAGCTTCCTGTGCATATTCTACCTGAAATAAATGTCCATCAGGTGAGAATACAGTGATGGCTCTATCGTAACGTGAAGACATTTTGACTGTTCCCAAGAAAATATCCCACACAAATACACGCTGACTTGCAAATTGAGTTTTTATTTTATTAAGGGCGCCCTCATGTGATACGCCCGTGTAGATGTAGTTTAGTACTAGTCATTTCGACAAAATATATTTATATCGATGCATTTTTTCATAAAGTAAATTATCTATTCTCTGTGCCTTTTTGAGAATTTGATGATATTGTGGAGACAGTAACTGTGCAACAACTTATCATAAATGTAGCTCGTTAGAATGAGAGACTGAAAAGATTCTAGAAGTGAGGGCCAAAATGTTTATTATTTTTATTTAAATGCTATAGCTCAGAATAATTATTTTGAAAAAAAACAGGGGTGGGATCGTGGCCTCGTGGGGGAACATAAAGGGAAACTTAAACAAATACAAAAGGTTCATCTTGTCTCCCATGAATTAACCCAGCTACGCCACAATGAAAATATGTTTACATAAACAATAATGTCGAAGGACCGTTTCCTGTGCCATGCCGCCAACAAAGTAACACCAAGATCTGTTTCAGGCCCGTTTGTGTCAATGTTTGGAAATATTGAGAGAGTATGTTTTTACAGCATTATATTAATTTTGTAATTATAGACAATACTATTCGGGAAAACCAAATGTAGCAGTGATGATAAGCTTGCAATCAAAAGGAACTCAGAGCAAAGGGGAGAAATAAAAGAGATTGTGAAAGAGAAACACATTCTCGGGAAGGTAAAATGAGTTTTCTAAACTAGAGATAATATGAGTTTCAGTATAGTCCATTGATATATGAAATAGTAGAAAATTAATACTTCTTCCAGTATTTATTCCTCCGATATGCGGAGATCAGCAGCGAACTACAGGGCAAGTCAAAATTGGACGGTGTAGCATAGTTATATTCACGGGCGTAGATCTTTCATTGATACCCATTGATCAGGGGGGATGATCCATTCATCCACCCCCCCCCCCCCCCCCCCCCTGATGAATGGGTATTACGTAAGTATCGACGCCCATGGTTATATTACAGCAATTATACATAACGATGACCTATACATTAATAATTTTCAGAGTATATTGCAAGCAAAGAGATGTCAAGACGAAAAGAGACTAATCGGATAGACAAGAGAGGGGGAAGAGGATATTCATTGTCAAGATCACTGGGTCACTGGGTCACCTCCTTCACATGTATCAACATTTTTTGTTCACATAATTTGATGCATATTATGCACACTGCGCGGCTAAACAATAATCTACATTATAATAAGAGGACGGTGTTTGTGTCGGTCGTCGAGATTTGTCCAGAATTGGCTGTTTTTAAGCCATGTATGGGCAATAAGTCGCGATGCAGCTTCTACCGGTTTGTTACATGCGGGCGAAGAACGAACAAACCCATAGTGCGTGTTTACTAACCTAAGGGATACCTCAAACATAGAACAAGTTTGACAGCAAAAGTATACCATACAGCACCGCACGTACGCAATGCACTGCGCTGCAGCACTGGTACAGTACAAATATGTGCACCGGCCGTGTATTGCGTACTATATGGGTACGGTATTCAAAGCGATGCGAAAGCGACGCGATCGCAATTTGATATTTTATTTTTGAAGCGAAACAAGACTGACATTGATTATCTTCTTGTGGGAACATAATTTTGTATTTAGATAGGTATATGTGTTCGTTGTTTTCAATTGTCAAATTCAGTATTTGGTCGGTAGCGAACAAGGGTGCGGAATGCTTCGACTCGACGTATTTACCCATACCAAAGATCCTACATACACAAGATGCTCAACTCTCCCGATTTTACACGGCCGCTGGTGAAACGGAAGCGGAAGCGGTATTTGAGCACATGGAGTCTGCCGCCCGCTAGCGTTGAGCGGGTAAACTCGAACAAGCGTCAGAAGACTTCTGGCGGGTGGCGTACGCTGGCGGGTGTCAACCTGGGAATTTTTGAAATTATATTCAGCGCTTTTACTTTCAAACTATTCTTAATGTGAATAAAAGTATACATTTTTGGAATGGAAAGTATAGTCAAAGAATCCATTTTTTAAAATATTATATTTCACTCAAAATGCTAGCTTTTCTTCTTTTTTTAAAAGAAAATGGCAAGAAATATTGGTCAACTTCACTTGTTCGTTGAAATTTTTGATTTTTGAGTTTAAAATGCTAAACTCGCTTGAAAATCGTGATACAACTCTTGAAAGGTTTGTTATATTTTGAATTTAAGCAATTTAAAATCTGAATTGATGAAAAAGGTAATAAATTAATTTTTTGCCTCTTTCCGGTAAAAAAATAAAGCCCAACTCAATCCTTTTGGAAAAAACAAACAAGCCTGATTTTCTAGCAATTTGAGCATTTTAACTCAAATTATTTAAGTTTCTTAGCCACACAAATTTTTCATTTTTAGCTCATCCGGCCCGAAGGGCCCGATGAGCTTATGCCATGGCGTGGCGTCCGTCGTCCGTCCGTCCGTCCTTCCGTCCGTCCGTCCGTCCGTCCACAGTTTTCAAAATGCTTCTTCTTCTTTATTTTTCAACCGATTTTGATTCTGATTGTTTCATAAGATAGGGCTAGGAGGGGGATTTAAAACTTCTACACAGAATCGTGAAATTCATTATATATGCTAATT
>JBAMJV010002204.1:0-17500 GCA_037951105.1 Echinarachnius parma | reverse complement strand
TTTAGCCTGGAAAGATTATATACTTGCCATTTCAAACAAAATATCAACGAGTATTGGTGTCATCAGTAAATTAAGTCATATCTTTCCCCAAAATATATTGATTTTTAATACCATGATCCTGCCAATGTTAATGTCATAGAGTAACTATAATATAAAGACTAGAGAGTGAACTCGGCCAAAAAATCTGTCAAATTAGAAGCGATTTATCTAGGTCTTGAATATTCATGAGGCGCCGGATGATCCCATGTAATGCTATTTCTCACGTAAAAGTATTTGAAGTGTTTTGAAACTGTACAGCAGCGAAATTCTACTGAGCATGCGCAGTTCAACTTGCGCGCTGTATTTATATGATTTGCATATTTACGCACAAATTTTCTCATTAGCATATCATTATTATTCATGAGATGTTTTTTCTCTCATAAAAGCACGTGTAGTGTTTATGTACTACAATGTTGATTATGCTCTCCAATTATACAGTATGTTTTTTTAAAATAATTTCATCAGTTAACTATTTCCCTTGCTAAATGTACCATGTACAGCTTTGAGTTCTAATTTAGTCTTCATTAAAGACAAAACTCCTACTGTTATGGGGCCAATTGTGTATGGGGGTGTAAGTTGGCATGCTAAACTGTTTTATAATTGGTGGAAATTGTTCTTATGGATTAAGCAATTTAATGGTTTAGATTGTTGTCTTTATTGTCAACAAGACTAGAGAGCAGCAATTAAGTTGTTGACCCCCCCCCAAAAAAAAAAAAAAACAAAAAACAAAAAAAAAACAAAAAAAAAACAACAACAACAACAACAACAAACAAACAAACAACAGCAAACAACAACAAATTCACCTAAATTAATCCAACAGGTTACTTCTGGTTCTAATGTGTGCCACCACCAACATCACTATCAAACTTATCACTGATTATAAACCATCACACCTTAATTGATGTCATTCGATCACCATCGTAGACATATTATTACTGCACATGCATGTCATCATAGCCTGTATCTAATACAGATTAAGTATTAAGTATGTAGGCCTGTCAGAATACACTTCTAAACAGCATTCACTTTTAATTGCACACCCTCTCATACCACACATACATAAATATACATGATAAATGTTCATTATAGGTTTCCATTAACATTTAATTTAAAAACAACAAACAGTCATATATAAATTAAACAGACCAAAGAAAATTTAACCAACCCAGTATAACTCCGGGGGAGAGGGGGGGGGGGGGGGGGGGGCACGCTCCCCAATTATTTTACAAAAACAATACAAGTCATATCTAGACCATGAAAAGATTATAAATGGATAAATGGGCCACTTGCCCCCATGCAATTATTTGACACAAAAAAATAGGAGAAAGATAAGATACAACTATAAGTCTGCCCCCACAACATTCTATATTATGTGCCTTCCCAATCTTTTTGACCACACTATGTTACTGACCCCATATTTCTTCAATTTACATTTATAATTATGATCTTTTAATGCAAGTTATACAGTTCACTATTTGAAATCTCAAATTCAATTCAGTGTTGTTGTTTGTTTTTTTCAAACAGAATTCAGACACAAAATGTACACATGAAATGTAACGGCTAGCACCTAAAATAGGCATGAATCAAGTAGCTTAATCGTCGAGTAGGCAGGTAAAGGCTGATTGGGAAAATATACAAAATTTAACATTAAAATACATGCAGAGCAATTGAAACATTGCATTGAAAATAATAGCATCCAAACATGATAAAATACAATAAAATAATTGAGGTCCTACTATATACACAGACACTTTGATATAAGATTAAAACGCACACAAAATATTCTGTAACTAATAATTTGGTTAACAAACAACAAAAAAAATTATTTTGTTTAAAGTTACATGAATAATCAAAACTGTATAATTATACTTTAAAAAAGAAGAAGAATATATACACATTCACTAACAATAAAAAGTATAAATGTTAATTTAATAAAGTACTAATTATTATATAATATGAGTTATGGTAGGGAGAATTGACAAATTCAAAACTATAGTCATATTGGAATTTACCAAAATGGGTTCATATAAATAAAATATAGATTACACAAGATGGATGGGGCAATGCAAGGAATTTATTTTGGTTGATTAAGTATATCAAATTATTGATTCATTATAGCTATACTGTTTAAAATATTAACACCATAAATCCTGATGTATTAAGTCTGTGCAAAAGTATTCTGAAATAAATGAGAATGTTACTAACCCCTTTGCTACTATATGATAAATATTGCATCAATATATTGTTTAACAAAAAACATCTTTAAAGGGATAGTTGAGTTTTGGTTGAGAGGGCGCTACACAAAATAATTTTGTTGTGAGAAAATGAAAAACTGAGTGTCAAATTTGAAAGTGAATACAATTTTAATGGAAGAATAAACTTTATTTGATCAAAATCGGTTCAGAAACGGCTGAAATATCCATAAACATAACCATTTGTAGTAATTGTGGGGCCCCACAAGAATCCGATAATTTTGAACCAGCCGTTAAAATTCGTTTTAAAATGCCTCCTCTTTTCAAAAGAGTTTTTTTAGATAGTTTTTTTATTATCTCTCTATCTAATTACTATTTTAACAAAACATCACATGCACAATATTTTATTTAAAATGGTTTAAACAAATGCGTTTTTTGAAAGCGCCCTCTTCAGTTTAAACAGCTCTTTTTGAATGATAACAGGCTTTTTACTTAGTCATTTATAATTTTTTATTCCTTTTGAGCATGGTGGAGTTATAATTCTTAGTTAGTAATGTAATGGTGTAGGTTTTGATTACTAAAATTCAGTTTGACTTAAACTGTACTCTCAACTATCACTTTTATAATTCCCGGCAGTAACTTGTGATTTAATTATTACATTAAAAAATGTGAATTTTTAAATATTTAATCTAATGAAGACTTTGTTAAAATTAACCAATACTTTAGCACCAGTAAAAAAAAATAATAACCAGGGTCAGTATTCAATTCAATACTTTAAAATACAAATTTACTTACCATTTTTCTAGGCTGAGAACTTGTATTCAAATCGTTTTTTTAGAATTTTACTTCAGTAAGTCTAAATTAAATATTTGAAGACATAATGACACCAAAATTTGGGCAACATTTTCAGTTGATGAAATAATCAAAGCTCAGTTTTGGCTAAGTAATCTACATTTGTACTTGTATGGAATCAATATACCGTCCCAGAATTAAACCTCTCGCCTTATTTAACATTTTGTTGGCTGTCTTGCCATGTGTAATTACAAACAAAAAGAGGTCAAACCTGTCTTTTAGAAACCACCTGTCAATAGCAACCATATCCTGTCTGCAATGGCCACAAAAGTGATCTAATGCAGAGGAAAAGGTAGAGAACCTATGTAGAGATCACCTGTCTACACTCGACAGTGGCCTATTTTCTTAGTTCCATGGATGGCCACTATACACAGGTTTTTACTGTGTATAACAAATGACTCACTCGACCGCATGGTCAATATCATTTTCTGTTTTTATAATTGTCCTCATGTGTGTGTGCCTATTCAGCACCATATTTGTAGACATGGCCGATCTTCCATGGGCTCCCTTAAATCATTGCTCGAGTCCTTTTGCTTGCTGTCCAGGCAGTCTGTTCACCTTGATACTGGTGGTACTTGATCTGTTGAATCAAGAAAAAATACACAAATCAAAACATACGTTACTATAGAAACTAGAAGTATTGGTTTAATTTTGAAAGGTGTGTGTACTTTCTACCACTCTAGCTCTGTGGGTGTCTATTTTGCTTGCTTTTAACATTTAATTCCATGAGGTAATTATTGTTTCCTAGAATATTGCTTCATAAAATTTGCAAGACATTTAATTTTATCTTAGATATAATGTAAACAAATACAATCATTAAAAAATAACCTTGTTATAAATATAGCAGGGAGTTGTATTTTGTATGCCATAATTTCAATTGAGATATATATCAAATCTTTTCACCAAATGCAGTAATTATAATATTAATATTTACGAATAAGTGTTAGAATAGTACAGACATCTAATATCACTATTTGTTATACAAATTGACAGAAATGTAATCAGTAAAAAAAGTTGATTACCTGTTGGGTGATCCACGTCATGTATTGCCAATGGGTGAAAAGGAAGAGAGTTGACATGAAGCACACCTTAGCCGAAGGAATCTCCAACAAATGAAGCACCAGAATCAGACTGCTGTAAACGGAAGAAATTAACAAAATATCTACATTAATAATAAACAAACATAAATCCGATTATGAATTTGTTTATATCACAGTAAATACTCAATTCAAGAGCACTTAGACAGTGTCCATCGTTGGATTTTCGAACCATCAGTGCCAGTTCACCAAATAAAAAAGAGGAACATAGATATTAATCAGTAATTTGCTTTGAGACGAGTCTAAAATACTATAGTCTACATTCATAATTTCACATAGAATCCTACTAGTAGTACTACGACAATAAACATAGATTCATGCAAAATTATCAATCATTTTAAAAATCATCTATCATCAAATATCATCTAGCTCAGCAGTTTCTGGACCCTGCACAAGCAGAAAGTTTACTACTCTATTCATTGTCTCTAGACCTGAAAAACAGTCTCTATATATATTCCGACAGTTGCTCCACTGACCGCACCAATTAAGGGTAGTACAGCATAAGTTTGTATTTAAAAAAAAACAACAACACATCATAAACCACACAAAGAGTTGGGTATTTCTGACTAGACCAGGTCCAGCCACTATCTTAATATGGCCCTAATCTAATTAGGCCTTAGCCCTTACGTATTACGTACACGTACGTAACATGTACACAATTGGTTTATGAATGACCGTAATGAACCACCCAAGGCCAAGGGCAAGGCCAAGACCAAGTAACCAAGTTAATTCTTGGGCCACGACCGCTGGCACTGATTCCCATTGTCTACTGACTGTCTAGAATCTAGTGTGATTTGGATTTCTTTTTAAAAAGTTTTAATCACTTCAGTCACCAAAATCAGTCTGTGTTCCAATCCAGTGTTTCCAGATATTAGAATGAGAGCATGAGCCTGAGCCTGAGGACTGAGGACCGGCCTAGTCCTACCCTATACATTCCTAGACCATCTTTGCCTTTTAAAAGCCAAGGCTTAGCCTTAGGCTTTGGTAGCTGGCCAGTACAAGTTGAAAGTCACAGACTCGTTAGTTAGATTTGAAAACTAGTAATAATATATTTAAACTTGTTTCTTCAATAATTTCTGACTAATTACTCAATTAAAATTGATAATGAGAGTTGACATGATGATACTGATCTTTATTTAGACTCTCGAAACCAACATTTAATGGCCTGACCATTCGTTTTTGTGTCTACAAAATCAAACTTTCGCTTATTATTAAGTTGCCTGAATGCAGCAGCAAGACTGTACCTACTAGGAATCTAGGTACGGTCCTACATACAATTTGTCCCCGCGGCTGGTGGCCCAGCAAAACACTAAATATCGCTATCTACCGTAGATAACGACCTACGCACAGTGGAAGGGTTAACCGACTAAAGCGTAAAACCTTATGAGGATTTTAGGCACACTTACCGATATTGCTGTAAACTCTAGATGGTTCAAATACTGCGTTCCGTTCCACGCAATATTCTGGACCCGATGCTCATAAAATTAGGCATTCAAAATGCCTCAAAAGTGCCACAAAATGATTTCCAATTCCGATGATGGGTTGAGAAAGTTGTACTGTCGCACTAAATACGTGTGGACAATTTGACCGCAATAAATCAGCTGATTAGCGATACTTCGCGATATTATCGATACTTAATTATTCCTTACTGATAATTTCATAGACATTATGCATGGACAAACTTGACTAATAAGGCATATCCATTACTAAATAAGGTAAAAGTTATGACGAAATTCTTCATGAATATTCATCAAAATGTATTCTTCTGCGCATGTGCGATGAACTTTTGCTTTCCCTACAAAAAATGTTGGATTAACAGTTAAGAGATATGAGGGAGGGCAAGCGAACAGCTCATGAATATTCAAGACCTAGATAAATCGCTTCAAATTTGACACTTTTTTAACACGTACTCTATGGAGAGTTACCCCCCCTTGGTTAATGTACTGTAATCAGCGCTCACATGGAAACTTTACCCGCTCACCGCTAGTTGGCGCACTCCTTCAAACTCCCACAATTCCGCGCGTTAGCGTTTCACTTTTTGACCGAGAGTTGAGCATCTTGTGTATGTAGGATCTTTGCCCATACCAATGCCATGGCAAGACACGGCATACGTACCGTGTCTCGGCCAATTAGCCGGCTGGCCCCAATAGCCGGCTTGCAAATGCATCCGACACACAAATGCGTGCGATACGCAGGAACGCGCGCACTGACGAGATCAATTTTGCGCTTGGCGAATCATATCACTCCGTTACCGAATTCGAACGCGCTTTCATTTCATAAAACATTCTAAAATATGTGAAAATCTGTGTCAAAGCTAGCTATGACACAGATATCCGCCATTTTGTAAGATGAGAAGTGCGGTAGGCAAATACTAAAATCGTACTTTAGATCGTAAATATTCTTTATTAGTAGTATAAATATCGTTCTTTACCGGATTTTCGAGAAGTTCGGATCGTCGCCTACGTCTTCGACAAAAGTTTACGATAAAATGGCTATAATAAATTAATATTAAATTACTTTTTCCTGACGCTTTTGTTTAGATGGCGCTCGACCAATAGCCGCAGAGCGCGTTGATAGAGAGAGTTGCGACACCGGAAGTGAGCGCTGATTGGCTAACGCTTCAATAGTTCCAAAAAACTTCAGGCCCTGTACAAAAGTCAATGGGAAAGTCGACTTTTCTCCAGATTTCAGGTAATTATGTCTTGCCTCCTACCTCTATGATTACAATGTTCATATATTTCCAAAGTATGGAATATGCTGATCGTATCAATATACATTTTATTATTGAACTATGTTTATTCACGAAGAAATTTATACATTTGTCGGGATTTTCTTTCCTGCAGAAATCTTCCGCCCACGGCTACATATCGAGATGGGACTAGTGTACACACGGGATACATTCGGCGTGCGATCCACTGATTGACCGATGGTCAACCCTGGTGAGTAAAATTCGCAGCTGGTTTACAATAACATTGACAGTTTGCTGTTAGACTATGATGGACTTTCTTTCTGATCGAGAAAGAATGATATGAATTATTAAACAACATACTCTTATTCTAACTAAAAAGCAACTTATTTATACATTTTATGTTTTGTTTCGTTTTTTAAAAAGGAAAGTTTGGATGATTGATGTTTGAGTTTGACTTGTTATAATAATGTTATAAAAATAATATTTAAATTAAATTGTATAGGAATAAGGAAGAAGAACACAAATTAAACATGATAAACTTTATTTTACCACCAACCGTACTGTAGGTCCTTCAAGTTCACGAAATGTGTAACATCAAATTCAGTGTTTTAGATTTTCAATTTTACATGTTAATTGTAATTTTTATAAAACAATTTTTTTTTTTTAGGGAAGCAGCTTTAGCCTTGGCCTTGGTCAGAAATGGTTACAGGCAGCTGGTCAAGCAGTGCTCTTCTATTCTTAAGTCAGGTAAGTCATGTTGAAAGTTAAGTTGGTATTTCTCTTGGTAGACATGCCCACGATTTGGTATGCTTGACCATGTTGACTTATTATTAAAGGAACCGATGCGCTATACAAATTGCATAGTCATACTCGTAGAACAGTCACAGGCTCTTTTAAGTTTTACGTCATGCATACCAAGTAATGGGCACGTCTTTGAAGATAATGCCGAAAAGGCGAACATTATTAATTGTAGGCCAATTTACTAGTTTTAAAAACAAAATTAGGAATTTCCAATGACATTGCCTTACCCTTGGTTCAAGAGTAGGTAATTATGATATTCCGTATGGCATGCATTCACTATGAATGTTATCAGTTCAAATTATTATTGCACATATAAAAGAATAGAATGTTATTTATTATAACTAAGCTGCATTGTTTATAATCGTTTATGAATTTCTCTACTCGCTATGTTAGCAAAAATCAATACATTTCAAAACAAGAATAAATGAATTAATAATTTGACAAATTTGTTTGCAGTACTTCTACTAGTTTTATAGTAAAGCCTATAATGTAAGCCTTGTTTTATTTTATATGAATAAGCAACTTTTTTTGTAAATGTCAATGCATGTCATTTTGACATTTTATTCTCCTTATCCTAGTACAGGGTGTAAAGGGTGGAATCTAAGATATGTAGTTTCAATGACTAAACAATGTTTTCTTTCTTCTCGTTATATTTTCAACAGATGTGTACAACTACAAGACTTCACAAGATACCCACCAACTCCTACAGACCAAGGATACCAGGAAGCCCACGTCGGAGGAGATTTTTGATGGAGCATTGCTGGCTGAAGAACTTACTGAAGTGGAACTTGGACATTTGGTACCACTATGACTGCTAAAATTGCATTGAAGTTTTTTAAAATTCTATTTAAAATGTTGATTATATTCTAAATTAAAAGATTATTAACCCCAAATGTTAAAGTCTCAAGTGTTCATAGAGTTTTTCTGTTACAGGAGAATAAACAACCAAGATGAATGAATAGTGTGAGGTGAGAATTATGTTGGTGTATTTCTGCATGATGGTGGTGTTGGTGATAAAATGGAATGAAAAACAACTACAGTGGAACCTTGTAATAACGACCATGAACATTATTGTTATATCAGGTTTCTCATTATATCATGATATTAAAAATCAATGATATCAAAAAACAAAGCAATATCAAGAGCTGGAACCAGCAAAATGACATTGTTATAAGAGGGTTTTGTTATATCCGACCTCTTTATAATGCGGTTCCACTGTACAATGTATTGTAAATAGTCTTTATAAGGAAGTGCATGGATGACCATTTAAATGCAAATTACAAATTTGTCTGGTTGTGTGCTATCATCTAACAAAATGCTTAGTTTGCTCGTCAGGGATAACATACAACAGTATGGTTATTAGTGGATGACAACATAGTTGTGACATGAATGAATGTGCTATGTATTGTTAATGGGGATAGCTGTGAAGATAAATAATGTTATCATAGTGTATCATTTATGGTATGTATGGTAATTAGCATGGAATTATAATACAAAATTGAGTTACATCTAAGGTTCCAGGGGGGTGTTTCACAAAGATCCTAAGTTGACCTTAAGTCTAAGTTGGACGTAGAAATTATAGAAAGCTGTTAGTTTCATTGAAAGAAAGTGTACATTTTTGAAGGCATCAAATGTTGATTAAAATAATACATATTTTCTATTGACAAGGTGATTTCATTTTCTTGATTTAAAAGTCTAAAATAGTTGCATTTTTGCATTTGATAATATTTTGATTTCGAGGCTACAAATGGCTTACCATAATTTATAAGTCCAACTTAGAGTTAAGTTCAACTTAGGATCATTGTGAAACACCCCCATGACATGTAAATTAATGTTGACTGTATTAAAGTGTCCACATCAAGTATAAGTAAACTAGATTCAGTATATTTGTATTAAACATTGTTGCGATTATTTGTCTTAATTTTGCCAAGCACTACTACTTGAAAAACTCCAGAGTAAATTTCTTTCCTGGTAACCCATTGTGAAAGTGTGTGAGTTGTATTGTTTCAAATATTGTTATTGCTCAGCTTGGGCAAATGTGCATTTGACTGATGATGTTAAAGGAGGGATTTGGCGGATGATGTTAAAGGAGGGATTTGGCGGATGATGTTAAAAGAGGGATTTCACTCTTTAAAGAAATGTGTTGACTTGGCAAAATAAAAACAAATAATTGCTACTATGTTCACAATTATACACAAGATAATTAGGACAAACAGTTAAGAAATAATTGATGTGTACACTTATACTGATAATTCAACATCAATTTGAATGTTATGATGAAACCTTTAAATTAAACATGTTAGCCTGTTAAGGATGGACTGATTTTGCTACATCTATTCTCCATAGACCAAAGCCCAAATTTGTTCAGGACCAGTCCTGAACAGATTAAATTTTATTGCCCAATAGGTCACCATGTACATTTACAATATTTGTAATGATTCAGGGCTCAACACTAAACATATGTTCTGTGGCCTAATTTTACAATTTATCTAACTGAACTGACCAAAACAATTGATGTGGATGAGGTGTTACAATTTGTTCACATTGTCAGCTTTAAATTTTCAAGCTGACAATGTGAACAAATTGTAATGCCTCATCCACCTTAATAAATTAATTTGCACAAAAAAAAGCAACCAAAATACAACATAACTTCCACTGGCCATTGGCCAAGCAAGACTAATTTACTCCCGGCCATCTAGCCAGTAGCCAGTGCTAGTATTTAGTCCTGAATTATGACAAAATATATGGAGGAACTTCTTTATAACGAGCCTTGTATAGTTAGGCAATCTCCATGCACAGGCTCTTTTTTAATATGTGTATTACATTTTAGCCCTGATACAAGATATCCGACAGAGCGAGGTGAATCAATTGGCAAAAGTTACTTGTGATAATGATGTTTCACTGTACATATTTAAAGAAAAAGTATTAAAGAAGAAGTCAAATTAATGAATCAATCCTCACAAATGTTTAAGCTAATTAAACCACAGGGTCATTTAATAGATCAATTGCAAAATCGTGCAGGTCAGACAAACAAGTTAATTATTGAAAAGGAAAGTATGTTTGTGTTTTTTGGCATTTAAAATTCTGTAATTTGTTTCCTCATTATCAGCAGACAAAAGTCCTAGAAGAAGCACACACATTACTGTCATGCACTATGTTCGCTTCTTTCAACAGGTCCTAGCCAAATTATCTTTTTTGTAGGGCCCTTCAGTCATTTCTATCTTTAAAAGTTTACTTGTGTACATCTATAGATCTATTGATAATCAAGCAAAAGACTAATTAAAAATAAGAAACATTAAAAAGAACAAATACCAGATATCTTTTTAAAAACATTACTATACTTCTTGCCTCCCAGCAGCAAGTTCAAAAGACTGAGATTCTTGTATTGTTTAAATGGCATGGGGTACACACTTTCTAGTGCTCAAATAATGTAAATTTTAAATCCTTTTAATTTGTGGTTCTCCAATATCAATATCTTAGAGCGCACATTTAGCCAGTCATCTAGAGTCTTTCTAGTACTTGTCATCCATGCAATCCATGAATTCCATCCACAAGGTAGACCGTTTCCTTTTGCGGTTATGGTGAGGATATCTTTCCTCGCCAGGATATCACGCTGTTTTGGTCATAGTAACCTATAAATATGAAGTGAAAAGAGAACAAAGAAAATACACTTTAAATACAACATTTAACAAATTGGCATATTACACACTTGAATACAAAACATGAACAAATGCATGAACAAACCTATCCTATGAGCTTCACGAACAGGGATAAAAAATACACCACTCCAACTCGGTAAGCGGTGTTCTTTTTATATGAAAATACTGCACGTTTCATACAGAATTTTATGGGAATATTGTAATATGATTGACATCTCACGAGTCACAATGTTTTAATAAAGATACAAAAAGGGCTACACTCACGAGACATGATGCAAAGTTACTTGCTTATTTCGCCTATTTAGAAATGTCTTAGTAAATTACTAGGCATTCATTTCATTTAAAATCAAACAAAAACATTAAAAAACACAGCATGATTTACCTGAATTATGTTATGAAAGTTTCGACCAGCTACGTGCCATGCCAAATATGTAGACACTAGACAGTTCCAAGAATCCAGTCCAAGTTTTCAGTCCTGCCCAACGCCGCTTCCCTGAAAAGCAAAATAATTGTTTTATGTATTACATATCTGGCTGAATTACATGAAACGTTTCATACAAATTGCAGCGCAAAATTATGAAAAATATATTAGATTCACTTCAAAGTCTAAACTATGAAGAAGACCAAACTCAAAAAATTGTTTGTTTACTTTGAGTCTTTGTTATATTTATAATTTAAATAAAATTACTCTTTTGTTCGAAAATTGAAACCATTTTGTTACAATTGTTTCATTATCGATTCATGAATAATTAGTTATTCATAAATCTAGACGCATATATGGGGGAATTAACTTTTGAATTGAATGAAGTCAATAACATTAAAAAAACGTCAACAATATTCATAATATTGATTATTGTTATTTGTTAACCAGCTGCGAATTTCACTCACCAGCGGTTCATCAGTAGCTCGCACGCCGAAGATCCCCCGTGCTACCGCAAGTCCCATCTCGATGAGCAGCTCGCGAGCGGATGGTTTCTACGGGAGAGAAAATCCGTACAAATGTATTAATTTCTCCGTGAATAAACATTATTCCATAATAAAGCTTATATTGATACGATCGAAATATTATTCAGCTTTGAAATATATGAAATTTGTAATCATAGAGGTAGGAGGTAAGGGATAATTACCTGAAATCGGCAACAAGGTCTGTTTTCCCGTAGACTTTGTACAGCGGCGAAAGTTTGTTTGGAACTATTGCGCAAACAATTTGACCTTTGACCCCGAGTGTCGCAACTCTCTCTATCAACGCGCTCTGAATAGCCGGCTCCGATCCCTAGCTAGGCGCAGGCTAGGCGCTGCCTACGTACGCGTTGAGTGCAGAGTGCGTTGAGTGCATGCTAGCTTAACCAAATAACGCTGGTTGTGCCATAATCATTAAATTGTGTAGTGTGAACTTTTATGGTAAATTAAATATTAAATTTGTAATTATGCGGTCGTACATATGATTTAAGCTTTCATAGATCAGAATTGTTTCCTTTCAAACTTAAAATCCCCCAAATCCGATCTTTTAAAATATTATTCGCATCGAGAGGGTTCATTCAAAATTTGGGTGATTACATGGTGGTGATGATGATGATGAAGACTCGAATATGATTATGATGACAGTGATGAGAATAAAAAAAATGAAGATTGGATGAGTCTCCAACAATATCACAATCATAACTACACAAGGAAAATATTACGAGAAATTAATTGCGCCCCAATAATCCACGTCAATCCTCACTCAAAATAAGGCAAACAATATTATTAAAATAATAGTTCGGACCACGCTATGCCACTAAAAATAAAAATAAATATGTATGATGTTGAAATCGGATCATTATTCATATTATTCATCTTTAATCATCATCATGACGATGATGATTAAAGAGATAGTTGAATTTTGGTAACGGAGGGCGCTACACAAGTAAAGATGACGACAATGACGATGATGATGATGATGATGAAGATGAATGATAATAATATAATTGTATTTGCAATATAGAAAGTGACTATTATGATGTTATCATTATTATAATTTGTCATAACAAACTGAGACAATTCATCATGAGAAGACCTGTGACTGTTCTCACGCTCGGCAGCTAATCGATTCCATTTCAGCAAGGTAATGATGATGATTACGATGATGACAATAACGACGATGTTGATGACGATGATTATGATTACGATGATAACGACAATGACGATGATGATGATGATGATGATGATGAATGATAATAATGTAATTGTATTTGGAATATAGAAAGTGAAAATGAACAAGAACATTATTTTTAACTTCAAAATCATATTTGTTAAGAAGCTTTAGCAATCCATTTTCACGACAAAAAATGGTAGAATTGTATATCCATTAACTTTGTACAAATTAAAGCTTCCTCATCCCTCGTGTACCGTATTGTTTTGATTATTCAGAAGAGTCAATGGGTTTTGATTTGTCAAAATTCTTCATGAATATCCGAGATATTAAAGATTCAATTTGAAAGCGTTTACTTTATGGACGGTTTCTGATCGTAGTCGAGAGTTTCTGAATTTGGATACCCAAATGCAGTGTTAAGATAAAATCAGAAAAGGATGTTTTCTGTTCTTACACGGTAAATTGTGTTCATTTTTTAATTGAACTTATTTATAACATTATCAAGAATCTTACAATGAAATTTGATGATTGCAGTTTCAAACATTACTTTGCCTGCATGGGGTAAGATAATAAACTAAATGGATCACTTTACATAATTATTATGTATAATATTATTATTTCGTTTTAACTTGCACAATTACAAGAATGAAATGAGTTTAACGAACGTCTATTTTAAATATTATAATGTTTACAGCTTTCTATTTCATGCAAATTTCATGAAATGCCTGTGTACAATATCGATACAAATAACTTTATAACTTCATTCTATCATAGCGTTTTATTCGGAGTCTGAACATATACAATTACTGCGTTTTATTTTCACTATCAATTAGATTGCAGAATAATAAATAAAAAAAGCTCAGTATCATCGAAATGTTGGTCTATATAAATTGGAGTTTATAGACCTAATAAAATAGAAATACCCGAATTTTTTTGTGAGCAAAAGCGATTTTAATTCTGATTTGCTAAAATGTGAAAAATCTTTTTTCTATAAAGTTTTGCTTTTTTGCGTCATAAGTGGAACTTTTGTTATTTATATGTTGATGGTTTATACATGCAGGAAGTCTATTAAAGGGAAAGATATTTGTGATGTAGAATGAGTTTGAAAATATATATGTTATATATCCTTTAGGGTATAACTTAACTCCGAACATAGAATATGCTCCGAATTAATGCGTTGTATTTCGTTCTAAATATACCATATATGTTGCAAAAAAGGAAAATGTTCAACCTGTATCCTATACAATCATCAGGTTCGAAACAAATTATTGATGTCAATAGACATGCAATATTGATACAATATGCGATATGAAATGCAATGCATGATTCTTGATACTTGATTCCTAATAAGATCTAATTAAAGATTATCAACACAATGCGCTCTAGTAATATTGATTAAAATGATGTGATTCGACTTGTATGTTGTCACGCTATACACTGCAGGTAGGCTACATAATAATTTATATAGTAGTAAGTGTTTATTTTTATTGTTTGGCTATAACCATATTTGTTGCATGTTGACATACCTGTATTCATGCAATACAATTCAATTTATAAGTCTTGATTTGTTCGTGTTGAAGATTTAAGCAGACAATTGTCATAGATTTTTCAATTCAAAGGATTTGTTGTTATAATTATCACATGATTTGGTTTTCTTGATTTTAAATTGTGTAAACTCTGTTTCAAAGTTTTGAAGAATAAGCCGAATGATGATATTTATTTCAGTCTACGAATGTAGGTAACATCAATAAATGCCTAGTTTGATTGATACCGCACAAGGCTCTCGTAAACGTTATTAAAACATTCTGAGCATTCGTATTTTAACATGTGAATATTCCTTTGAAACGTAATAAACAGCATTGGATATATTTTCCATTTTTGATATAATACGTATGTGTTTGTTTATTATTAATTTTGCCGGCTTATATATGTTTTGCGCCTTTGTGTATCAAACTGCCCTTATTGAAGCAGCTGTAAGTTGGCGCGTGATGATTTTTATGCATGAAGTGATAATCTTGCCTGCATAAATATTTTGTGATATGACAACGGGTGATAACTTTTCTGTCTGTTTGTGCGTTTGTGTGTGCACGTGTTCGTGGTTGTACACGTGTACTATGTGAGTGAGTGTATTTGTATGTTTTGTTTGCGTGTATATATAAGTGTTTTTCGTAGCAGCATGATAACTTATTGCCCCAAAACCCTGTTTTTCTCCTGGAAACATAAACAAAAAAACCATGGCAGATTCAATCACGTTCTGAATGAAAAGTCTTATCGGAATGAGTTAGAGCATTTCAGTCTAGTATTATCATGAGTGTAAAAAGTTACAATGAAAAAATTGTGACGATTAGCCAACGATTTCACGAAATAATCGCAAAATAGTACAGGTAGCCGGCTATTGGTTGAAGGGGAGCCGCTTACTGGTTGAGCAAAATGGGTAAAACAATCGTTCCGCGCGCGCGCCGTACGCACCGCCAGAACAAGCGGAGGATTATATTATTATTCAATGACATATGTTCCAAAGATCTAGCTTAATCATTTCCACTGACACGGATTGTCAACAAGGAAACTGGAGTTCAATTCAATTTTGCCATTTTGCCTGCCGCTTATTGGCCGAGACCACTGACCTCTACTAAGAGGTCAGTGGCCGAGACACGGTACGCTGCATGCGTGCAGCGTGAGTGACTGACTTGACGATCGGTGCATTTTTGTTTCATCATTATACCGAGTGTTGTTTCAACACCATAATATCGTAGAATTCGAAGGAAAATATTGGGGCTACCAAAATGTGTTGTTCACTTGCACTTGAAAGTTGAAATATTGAGAAAGGCGTTTTGTAAATGTCTATTCGAAGTACATAAGTCCCGGACATAAGTATTTATTTTTGTATTCAAGTATAAAAAAGCCTTCTTGTGCAAGAATTAGGGTTATTTTTCCTTGCCAATTCGTACAGGATTCGTACAAGATTTTCTGAAAATAGTCGTACAAAATTTTCGAAGCCTAGACCGATGAATGTTTCGACATTTTCGAGACTGAGACCAGGTCCAGTCCAAATTTTCAAGGCCAGAGACCAAGACTCATTGGGGGGGGGGGGGGGGGGGGGGGGGGGGGGGGGGGGGGGGGGGGGGGGGGGGGGGGGGGGGGGGGGGGGGGGGGGGGGGGGGGGGTGGGGGGGTAGTCGAAGAAAATCTTTGAAGCCGAGACCGAGAATTTTCGACATTTTTGAGAACGAGACCATGACGGGAGGCGAGTTAGCTCAGTCGGGAGAGCGTGCGGCTCCGACGCGAGAGGTACCCGGTTCGATCCCTACCATCGGATATCGGACAATGCGTTTTTCCATCACGCATAAAAATACGAGCTAACTCCCGTTGTGTGTTATCGCCCTCCCCGGCCGTGCTTCCTACGCAGGAAGAGAGGATTCGCGGAAAAAACACTCCGTCCCTCGGATAGGACGATAAATGGAGGTCCCGTGTATGAGACAGTCACACCTCATGTACGCTAAGAACCTAGTCAACTTCTCGAAAAGAGTAGGGTGTTAACCCGGTTGACTAGTACCCTGCAAATCACAACCAAAAAAGAGTTGAAGTTTATAATAGATGTACAGTTGCAAATGAAGAGAAGACCGGAAAGTCTACAGGAGAAATCCTTCTATTTCCGTATATATGATGATGATGATGATGATGATGATGATGATGACCCATTGGATGAGAATCCTGTAATAAGCCAGTTCGTAGTTACAATCTGCGCATGCGCGTATTTACTTCCGGGTATTTTGATATTCCATCGATCGTGAGAATCAAAGGAGCCACACGTGCAATTGAATGCGAATTATTTGTTTACGTTTTTAAAATCTGGATCAGGATAAAAATAAGCCCCATCGTTTTTGTATTCGCCACATCAAAGGTTAATGGCATAATATGTACTATTTCATAGAACAAGAACCGGTTTGATAGAATGTGTTATTCATGTGTAATGATGATATTTATTGATCAATAATTTCACCGAGCCTTGCTTGGCCTGGCTAGCACGCACGTATCTAGGTG